>NW_006499913.1:2004786-2022860 GCF_000471905.2 Amborella trichopoda | reverse complement strand
CCTCCTCCTCTCTCTCTCTCTCTCTCTCTCTCTCTCTCTCTAGGTTGCACCATACAAGAAGGTGAGGAAGGTGGTATTCGTGAATTCCATTCCAAGGTCAACAGCAGGAAAAGTTCTTCGAAAAAAGCTGAGAGTATCTTGTGTATCTAAATACTAAAGAGACATGATACAAGATTTAAGTGTTTTGACACTGCTATATTCATTGGAGTGTTGTTTAAAATTAATGGAAACTCTGTGTTGGTGGTGCCACCCACATATAAAATATATATTACTATGTGGACCGCTAGATGGTTTCAGTCACAATGTCACGCCTAACACATCGCCCCTTTGACATGTCAAATTTTCCTAAAATTGATTTGAAAAAAACTAAATTCAAATACTCTGAGCCGTCTAATCAAGACAAACACTTAGAGAATATGGTGTGATGCCGTTCAAATTCAAAAAGCTATGAATTGCAATCACATCATATGTGGGTGTAACTACACGTAAAGATTTCCCAAAACTAAAAAACGTGGATCACTGGGCAATGAAGGCAAACAAACACAATCATCATTTTCAATAATGGGTTATTTTAGACAAAAGAAACACAATCATCATTTTCAATAATGGGTTATTTTAGATTTTTTTTTTGGTGTTCTATAGTTTCAGTTATTTTTGCATTGTTTTGGTTTTGTAGACAATGTTTGATATTATATTATATCCCTAATACTTTTAGTATCACACCCATAATCTTGTCATTCTTTTTTCCATGCTTTTACCTTAGGCAAAACGTAAATATTTTAAAAACTAAATTACCCTTCCCTTCACTTATTCCCTACTCTCTCTACTTGTCCCCTCTCTCTCTCTCTACCCGCTCTCTCCCTCTTTTTCTCTCTACCGAAAAGTGTGTGGGACCGGCCTCTGGCTTTTAAAAATCCAAAAAAGTCAAGACTGGTCCGGCACATTTTTGTTTCCTTGATAATCACTAAAATCTGCTTACCCCAAAAAACTAACTTCACATAAAATAAGCCCTAAAATTTTCAACTACAAATAATATTTCCGGACTGGCCCCAAATGTTTCATAAAGTCTAGATCCAATCGTTAGATCCTCTATTAGAGGGTAGAGATTGTCACCACTACAACAATGGGAAACTTTCCCAGGAAGCACAGATAATCTTTTCTTATGATTGGGATTCGACAGTTGCGATTACACTTGCATAAAACCTGTTCGTATAAGAACATTTCTAACATTTCTCAACAAATTACCCTACCATGCAATGACAACATCCTTAATTAATCAAAGAAAGGATTAGTGGATTTGCTTCCTCTAATGATCATTTTGATTTATTAAAAAAAAAAAGCTTTTTTTGGGTGGTTTTTTTTTTTTTTGAATAAAAGCCCTTTGATTTTAGTAAAATGACCTTTTCCACCAAATAAAATTAATGCGCCATAATTTTCTTCAAATATACCTTCGGGTCCAAAAAAAAGCCCATGGATCCCCTCAACTTTGATCGTGAACCAGAAAAAAAAAAAAAGCTTCTGGTAGCCCCAGATAGCATTCGGGGAAAGAGAAGGGATTTGAGAGTTCAGACACATGGGCAGCGACCTGTCACTCAGACTCACCTTATGGGCGAGGTGAGTTTTTTCCAAGTCGGTTTCGCTTTACTGGCGTGGTGAGTTTTATCCAAGTCGGTTGTATATCATGCAGTTATTAACTTTGTTGCTAATCAAATCGTCTGCTGGGTGGTATTGTTTTTTATAATTAGCCGTTTTAGTTAAAAAAAAAAATTCCAAAACCTCAAGTTTGGGGATCAAGCCCAAGAGTTGGGGATCGAGCTCAAGACCTCTTGGGCTGAGATGCATGCAAAGGCAATAAAGATAATAATTACTACGTTACTTTGTATTGAAAAAGTATGTCATCAGATCATCTACCTTTGGTACAAGGTGGTCACAATTAATCTTGACTATTGGATGTGAAATTGGGTGGCTGCATGTATTTTATTGACCAAGCTCAAAGTTCAAAATGAATTTTCTCGAACTTTGTGACACACCCAAGCTATCAGATTCCATATTGGATAGTTATAAACAACCGTGACCTCTTTGTACCAAACGTATCTCATTGTATACAATCCATTGAAAAAAGTTTTAGAGAGCTGAAGCCCTAAACAATCACATTAGAGCACACCTAAAAACTTTCACTTGAAGAGGTTGTTTTGATGCCCAAATATCCTCAAATTGATCATCTCAACATCAAGATGCATGGACATGAGAAAAAAAGTGGACTTCAAATTTTGGAAATAGTATATCTTGTAATGCATTTTTTACCATCAATTTTTAATATTTTTAAGTTTTCATAGATCTGCTCGATCTAAACTATTTTTTAAGCTTTAAATTGTATAATTAAAGACGAAATATATTTTAAGGCTACCACAAAGATTTTCAATATTGAAACCACATTTCTCGACATTATTTGAAAGTGAGCTCTACTTTGATTGTTTAGATCCCCAGCTCTATACAAACTGCACCCTTGTATTTTATGTAAATATATTGAAGATTATAGGACATATATTAAATTTTTTATTTTTATTTTTATTTTTTTCACTGGGCTTGGACTTGGAAGAGTTACAAACTCGTCAGAGTAACTCACATCTACCACGAACCGAGTACCTTAGCCGAGCCGAATACTGATACATTGCACGTGGGCAAAAAGTAACCCTAATTTTCCTTCCAAGTTCAATCGAGGTTTCTCCAAATGTGGTTTACATTTGTTTTTTTTTTTATGTTTCTCCTTTTATCCTTTTCCTCGGAATGATTTTGAACGTGTCTATCAATTGATACTGAGCAATTTTTTTTTTTTACAATAAAATGAATAATATTATTTTTTTTGACGAGTTACAATTGATGCCGAGCATTGGGAAAGAGATCTTAGAGCGAGAAAGCTTACGATGAAGAGAAGAGAGGAGCTTGCCGTGAAGATGGAGAGAGAGTGGTGCATGGGTAAATTATTAAATCTACAGATTAATTTCAAAAAATAAATAAATATTATACCCTCTATGTACTTGGAAAAAAATAATATATTGAAATTAAATAGATACCATACCCTTTATGCATTTGGAAAAAAATAATATATTCAAATTAAATAGATACCATCTAATGTTTAGATGGTCAGTATTAGAAAGTTCAAATTTTATTTTTTAAAAATACTTATTTTCCTAAGTGATTCTCAAATTTTCAAATTTTCAAATTGAAGAAATCCTCTTAAGTAGGACGGAGCTGAAGCAAAGTATGCTCCAACAGTGGTTTTGGAATTTGGACCATATTACTATTAAAAAACATAAAAAGGTGTGGTTTGTATAAAGCTGAGATTCTAAACAATTTTAATAGGGCTCACCTTTGAATAGTGTCAAAATATGTTGTTTTAATATTAGAAATCTTTATGATAGACTGAAATTTGTTTTTATCTTTAATAATAAAATTTAAAGTTAAAAAGTAGTAGATCGAGAAGATCTATAAATATTTGAAAATCTTGAAAATTAACAGTCTAGATAATACATTACAAGATACATTGTTTTTTATATTTGAAAACTTTTTTTTTCTCATGGCCATATACCTTGAGGTTGAGATAATCAAATTAAAGGTTTTTTTTGCATCAAAATAACCTATTTAAAATATATGCCTTTCATATAAAATGTCAATCTTATACTGTATGAGTAAGGTGCACTTCAAACACCCACTAGAGAAGGTTGTTTCTATGCTAAAAAACCCTAAAATCGATCGTTTCAACCTCGAGATTTATAAACATGACAAAAAACGGATTTCGAATTCTAAAAATAGTTCATCTTCTAATACATTATCTGGTCCGTCTATTTTTAAGATTTTCAAGTGTTTATAGATATATTTGATCCTAACCATTTTTTAAACTTTAAATTTTATAATTGGGGGTAGTAATAGATTTTCACGTTTTGCGGCACCGAAACTGCATTTTCGGCATAGTTTTGAGGTACGCCTTACTTCAATATAATAAGGTTGACGCCTTATACAAACCTCACCGTAATTTGATTGGTTAGAGGCTCACACTTATATAAACTTTTTCCAAAATAAAATAACGTTAATGTAATTTTGCAAGTACAGGGGAACATAGCGGGGTTACGTCTATTTCTTCCCTTAAACCGTGGTATTGGGTTTTAGGGACCAGGGATTTGAAGTTCGAATTTCTTCAATGGAGATTTCTGGGTTATCAGTAGAGCTCAGTTACAGGTCCTTTCTACCTGTTTCCGGTAACTCCCTTTAATTGATAAATAATGAGAAGAGAAAGCTGCGGTTTTGGGTCTTAAGAACCAGTGAGATGAAGCTCCAATTTCTTCAATGGCGATTGTCGGAGTCTGCAGAAGAGCTGTCTTACGGTTCTCTTCTTCCTATTTCAGGTACCCACTCTGCTATTCTTCACTTATTTCCGTTACCAATCCTTCTTCAACGCCTAAACCCCTGGAAAAACCAGACTTTTGCCTCTCTTCCTCTGAAAATCAAACAGTCGGTAGAGTTCTCCATTGTTTAGAATACAAGAGCTCTGATTATTTGATGAATTTATCTACTGGGTTGAACCCAAACATAGCAGTTAATGTATTGTTCAAGTGTAGCCACAATCTTCTGTTGGGTCAGAAGTTTATAGATTGGATGACCCAACAACCTGGTTTTAAGTTCAATTCTATTTGTTTGAGTGCAATGGTTCATATTCTGGTAAAAAGCAGGAGACTTTCAGATGCTCAGGCTTTTATCCTTCGAATGGTGCGAAAGAAAGGGGTCTCGAGACTTGAAATTGTTCAGGCATTGTTGGGTACTTATGATTATTGTGATTCCAATAAGCTGGTCTTTGATTTGTTAATAAAAACTTATGTTCAGGCTAAGAGGCTTAGGGAAGCTACAGAGGTGTTTAAATTGCTAGAAAAAAATGGGCTTTTGCCCTCGATTCATGCCTGTAATTGTTTACTTGGAGGTTTGGTTAAAGTAGCTTGGGTTGACCTTACATGGCAAATTTACCATGAAGTTATTAGAAATAAAATCCCTGTAAATATGTATACTCTGAATATTATGATGAATTCTTTGTGTAAGGAGAGGAAAATTGAGCCTGCCAAGTCATTTTATACAGAGATGGAGAATATGGGTTTTGCCCCAGATGTTGTTACCCACAATACTTTGATTGATTTGTATTGTCGAGAAGGCCTTTTGGAGGAAGCATTTGGTATACTGAACTCTATGCCGGTTAAAGGATTGAGACCTGGTATTGTAACTTATAATTCAGTTATAAATGGGCTATGTAGAAGAGGAGATTACTCAAAATCCATTGAGATAATGGATGAAATGCATCGAGTTGGTCTTGTTCCTAATACTTCTACCTATAATATTATGATCAGTGGGTCCGCCAAAATGGGGAATTCAGTTGAAGCCACACGGAATTATGAGAAAATGAAGAGTAAAGGTCTTCTTCCAGATATTGTGACTTTTACGTTGCTGATAGGCTTGTCTTGTAGGGAAGGAAATCCTGATATTGCTTTAGGATATCTTGGGGACATGAAAAATACAGGTCTGGCTCCTGATAATGTGGTCTACACTATGGTTATTAATGCATTTTGTAGAGCTGGTAGGACCACTGAGGCCCTCAGGTTGCGTGATGAAATGGCGGAGAGAGGTTCTCTTCCCGATGTAGTGACTTACAACACAATTTTGAATGGGTTGTGCAAGGAAGGGAGATTGTCAGATGCTGATGATCTCTTTAAGGAAATGGCTGAAAGAGGCTTGGTCCCTGACTATGTTACCTTTACCACTTTAATTGATGGGTATTGTAGAGATGGATCCATTGAAAAAGCCCAAGATTTATTTGATGAAATGAGAGATAGGAATTTGAAGCCTGACATTGTCACATATAATACTTTGATAGATGGCTTTTGCAAAGAAGGGGACATGGAGAAGGCCAGAGATTTGTGGGGTGATATGATTAACAGGGGTATTCTACCTAATCTTGTTACATATAGCACAATGATTGATGGGTTTTGTAGCAAAGGGAACATGATGCAAGCAGTTGGTTTATGGGATGAAATGGTGGAGAAAGGCATTGCACCCAATGTTATAACATATAATTCTGTTATAAAAGGCTATTGCCGATCAGGAAATTCTAGCAAGGGTGAGGAGCTCTTGGCTGAGATGACAGGGGAAGGCCTTGTTGCCAACAAGATAACGTACAATACTCTTATTCATGGGTTTTGCAAAGAGGAAAAGATTCCACAAGCTTTTGATTTGGTTGTTAAAATGGAAAATCACGGGATTCGCCCTGATGTTGTCACATACAATGCACTTTTGAATGGGTTTTGTAGGCAGGAAAGAATGAAAGAAGCTAATGTTGTCTTTCAAAAAATGGTTGAGAAGGGGGTAATGCCTGATAGGTTGACATACACTTCTTTGATGAATGGATATGTAGCTGTGAACAACGTGAGAGAGGCATTTCGTTTGCATGATCAAATGCTGCAGAAAGGTTTTATACCAGATGATAAATATTAAATATACCTTGTTTTGGTGCAGATCAAGATCCATATTTTTGTAGGCAAGGGCTGCCATATACGTTCAGTTATATCCATGCTGACATGATGCACAAAGTAGCCTTCTTAAGTGATTCTTTTTGTGAGCTAAGACTATTTATTGGTAAGTATTGCTACTAATATTGTTCTTCAAGGATTAAATTGGATAATCCCAAATTTGAGATATTTTTGGATTTCAAGCCAAATATATACTATTGGTCTAAGAAGGGTGAGGACCTTAAACTTTCCCTTAGCCCGTCCCAAGCCTGGATAAAGGAGGTAGGTTGTGTTAGGTAGGCAGCCAGAGTAAAACTTTGCCATATCTTATCATAGCTGACCCCAATTATTTGGGATAAGGCTTGGATGATGATGATGATGATGATGATTTATCTCTTTCAAAATAAAGCCAAATATCTACTAATAGGGGCCAGAAGCAGTTTGGGTTTCTATATCTTTCTTTCTTCTCCATCTAAAAACCTTGCATTTAACCCAAAAAGCATCATCCAAGAAAAAATTTGAGTGAGAGACAAATATTTTTGTATAGCAGAAAATTTCCCTTTTGTTTTGTCGAGCATCTCTCGCTCTTTGTACAAAGGGTTAGCTTCAAGTCCAACTCCTACTACCCAGCTGCATCTCTCTTTACAAAATTAGCCCCCAAACCTACTGAATTTCTTTCTCTTCTGTTAGAAAACTCTCTCTCTCTCACCTACTCAATCTTTTCCCCACCCAAATCTCGTCATCTACAAGGCACTGAGTACTGACTCCCTTGCTGCAATTATTTCTCTTCAGAGTACTCCGCTCTTATCTGCTTCTTTTCACCCCTTCTCCTCTCAGCTTAACCCCATCTTGCCCTAACAGTTATGCAAATAGACTATGCCACTTTAGGGTTCCAAGGGGTTGAAGAGGGTACTAGGATTTGGTACTTAGTTCCATGGATTTTGTGGATGACATACACGATGCGAGGGGAGAGATGCCCATTAGTGTTGATGCTGGTGGAGACTATGACTTTGTTGATAAGCATAGAGATCAGTTAGAGAATTGAACTTCACATATGCAGTAGGTATTTTGCCATAATTCTTGTTAAGAATGATTCTTAGCCTGCCTTTCATTGCGTTGCTTTGTGTAATGTTCTATGGATCCATGGTTCTTGCACCAAATTATGGAACTTATGTTGATATTTATGCAAAGTTGCTTGCTTTTCTGTTAACCATTTATTTAACTGATGGATGGTATTGGAATTCTTGTTCTATCAAATCTTCCACCTTGAGTCCGTCCTTTGATGTGATATTCTCTAAATCTGGTGGTTTTTTGCATTTAGTTGGTGACTTTAAATAAAATTGATGTTTGAGTTGATGGTTGTTGATGTAATTCTTATTGTGATTGTTGATTTTGATGTAAATTGCGATGAGAGATATGCCAAAAGGGCTTTGGGGGATTTATGCAACTGGTGCTTCTTCTACCTCTGAGTTTTGTTAAAATAGAAATTTGGATGTTTGTGGTGTTTTTGGCTTTTGCTTTCTTGTTTACTAACTGCATATGAACTGGTACAGATATATGGATATGGGTTTTATTTTCCCCTATTTTTTTATTGGATAAACGGCAAATGATACTAATGGAAGGGGCTCAATGGGATGCAATCACCCTCCACTGACTTTTGGATATTCTTTTGAAAGGGATTTGAGGAATTTATGTGTCTTGTGTTTTCTCTTTTTAATGATTGGAAAATATGTTGGAAGGGTTTTTAAGTTTGATTATCTTTTAGCATTGCACCTCAGCAGGTGAATTACACCCAAAAGATTTGAGGTTTCTTGCTGGACTTTGGGTTCTATATTAATAATGTGGGTATACACAAATGTGTATACACATTATTATATATTTCATGAATGAGTTGGTGGTTTGTATCACTTCCCTAGATGCACTTACTACGCTTATCATCTTACTCTTGACTCTCTCTTCCGTTATAGTGCTACTCAAGCAACTGTGTTACTCATTGTTTGTGTGTGTGGAGAGAGAGAGAGTGCTTATTGCATTGTTGAGAGAGAGAGAGGATATTTGCTATTGATATTTTCTCCACTTTTCTCTATTTATTTCTATCTCCTCTTCTGTGGAGAGAGTTTTTCATAGTGTGTTGAGAGAGAGAGAGAGGGTTTTGTTGCATTATTTATTGTTTTGTTCTGGATATTTATGAGACCCCATGTCTGTTTTCTAATTCCAGGATTTTCGATATCCACGATGCCTTGTTTGGAGGAGTTACGCTCAGCATTGTGCTCAATCCCTAGCAAAAGCTTTACGAAATGGAAAATGATTTGATCCCCTACTGTGGATGTGAGGAACATTTAACTGAAGATAATTCAACGGTTGTAGGGGACGGGAGGCGAACTGCCAAGTGCCTGATTTTCATGAACAACTTGGCAAACCATATATATGAATTGCAGAATAAAAGATGGGCTATATCAAAGTGGGTCAAGATATATATGACCACAAGGGTATCATCCAGTATAATTGTGTCAATAGTGATTGGTTGGTTTTCGTTTTCCTTTTTTTTAACTGTCCCAACATCAGTACACAGTGGTGGGATCCTCGCCCATGCATTTTGTAATTTGTGATTGGTATTCAAGTCTTTTGTACGAGGTATGGCCATGCATCTAAATCAATTGGTGGTGGTTGCATATAAAGATAGAATTCATGCTCAACGCCTTAAGACTCTCACTCTTTAATCTCTTCGCAGAGCCTGAGTTTGCAAAAGAATGTTCGAGTAATGATTCAGTCATCCGAAGTGGACCATGGTATTATTGCATAACTCAGAAATTGCCGTTACCATCCTATCAATGTCAACTGTTACTTGTTAGATATTCATGTCGTTTGCTATGCCTTAAGCTGCCATATGTGGACCACATTACTGCATGACTAGAATTTATATTGTGCATCTATGAATGGTTGATGCACATTAAAAGGTGCTACAGTTTTTATAAAAGAAGGGGAGAGAGACAGAGAAAGAGATATCCCCGGTGGGATTTCCATCATTTTTACTGTGTTTTTATATCAGGAAAACTTTAAATCCTGAAAAGGACAAAAAAAAAATTTCGGAGAACTTTCTTTGGTTGAAATCTTGAGTTTAACCGTGAAACTCCTTATAATTTAAAGGAAAGGGCTCTATACTTCCCCTACAGCATAAAAAATCTATATTTCCCCTCAAGTCATTCTCCGACCATCAAGTCATCCAATTTTGATAAAAAGAGCAACTCATTGTTAGATTATAGATCCAATGTTTCAAATATTTTATTTTTAGTTTTTTTTATATAAATTGTATGAATATGAAATTTGGTACGGGCCATTTTCTCATTGGGGTGCACTTATAAAAAAAAATATTAAAAATAAATTTTCGATAAAATATAATGACTAAAACACCCCATTAAAATTTCAAGGGTATTTTGGTTATTTTATTTATTGTAAATATTTGTTTATATTTTTCGTTAGTGCGAGTTTAATAGAGGATTGGACATACCAAATTTAGTGTCAAAATAGTTTATAGAAAAAAATTAAAAATAAAATAGTTTAGAGACGTGACATTGTAGTTGAGGCAATCTTAGCCCTCCATTTTGGACAGTTGGATAAAAGGAAGTTATATACTTTTATGATATAGGGGAAGCTTTTTATGCTCATTATCGCTCTCTCTCTCTCTCATACACACATTATGCATAAGTCTCTGTTTTTATGTACGATGAGTACAATTTATGTGTACTTGACTGTTTATGAATGGTCACCATTGAGAGAAGACCGGTAGCAACTCTAGGGTGGTGTTTTTTTTTATTTGGAAAAATTAAAAAAACTCCCAAATATACACTTCATATGCACCCCACCCAATTTTTTCTGTCATTTTTTTCTCCAAAACATATTTTTCTAGCAAATACCCCCAACACAAAAAAAACAAAAAAAAGACTAAATTACTGTAATACTTTTACCATGACTCTCACTCCTCTTTTCCTTGTTTTTCTTCAAAACTATGGTCCGGCAGTCAAAACAAGTGGTCTGACACTTTTCGTTCTGGTCAAAACTGCGATCAGGCAGAACAAACATGCGATCTAACACTTTCGTTCTGGTCAAAACAGCGGTCCGGCAAATTGAACAAGCGATCCGGCACTGATGTTTATAGACAAAAGTGCGGTCCGGCAAAACAAACATGCCCTCTAACACTTTTGTTTCTGGACAAATGTGTGGTCCGGCAAATTGAACAAGCGGTCTGGCACATTTTTCCTGGACACAATGCGGTCCGGTAGAGAATGGATGTGATCCGGCATGTTTTTTAGTTTAATGGGATCCGGCAATGGGTTCATGGTGGTCCGACAACCCATGTGGCTTTTGGTACTGTACGTATGCCCACGTGAAGGTCTGGCCAAAATTATTATTTTTCTGTGTAAAAAGGGTATTTTCGTCAAAAAAAATGTGCCTTTTTGTATTTTGGGGGTATTTGTTAAGAAAGTATATTTTGAGAAAAAAAATGAGAGAAAAAATTGGGTTGGGGTAAGTTGTATAAGAAGTGTATTATTGGGTTTTTTTTTGTAATTTTTCCAATATCTCAAGTGTATAAAGATGGTTTTCTAGCTGTAATAGATTTTGTATAATTATTTGCAAAAGAAGTGTATTATTGGGTTTTTTTTTGTAATTTTTCCAATATCTCAAGTGTATAAAGATGGTTTTCTAGCTGTAATAGATTTTGTATAATTATTTGCAAAAGAAGGTGATTTAGCAATACCACTAAAAGAAGCTCAAGTAAATTTTCACTGAATAGGGACATAATTGAATGGGGAGTGATGATTCACATTTTCAAAATTGATTCTAGTCATTTACATTTTACACCTCTGCCACTATGGTTTTGAGATGCAGGTGATGCTATGCTTCTGTCTCTTCATCCTGAAACGAGAGTCTTAATCTCGTTTTTCATTTTATTGTAAATGTAAGTACTTAATATGAGCTTTTTCATAAAAACAGAATGCAACATGTGGAGGTATCACCAAATGTTGAGTTGTCAAATGATTTTGTTGATATCAAATTAAAGAATTGCAGTGCCAGAAAGAACATAAATAGATTTTTCTCATGCCGAAAATTGTTATTCATGTCCCCTTTCTACAAAAGCTTATAAAAGCAGTAATGGCTAGTGTTTGCAACATTATCATTGTAGAGAAGTCATCAACCAGGAATATTACTTCTGCAGCACTTAGCAGTTGGACATGCTTATCATCTCAATAGAACCATTATTGCCGGTTTTAATTTTGTGAATCGACATCCAGTGGCCTGTTGCCCAAGAGGGGTTCAGAAATGTCCAACTTGTTGTTTTGATAAGTGTGAACATAATGCCCAACTTGTTGTTTTTCTATCTCCGGCGAAGATTCTGTTATCTACGATCGAGTACATTGTTTTGTTACTCGATCTTGTCTAATTGTCTTCAGCTGTTGAATGGGTCTTGGATTTGCACCGAGTTTTGTTAGCTCTTTCAAATATCATTCTTTTTTTTCAGTTGTCTCGACTGTTTTTCTATCTTTGGCGAATATATGAAGTTTTTGTCTGATTGCTCAAGCCTACTCTATTATGGCCGTCTGTTTTTTAGACCTACTGATTTGTTGTTACTCAAACCTACTTTGTTCGAGGCTTCTATTTATGAGGATCGTTGATTTGCCATTACTAGAGTTTCTTATGTTGTTGCCTTGTTTTCTAGGCTTGCCATCTGTTATCCAAACTCCAACTACTCTCTCTTAAAGCATATTGAGTTTGCGAGGGAATATGAATATATATTTGAAAGCATTTGAGTTTAAGGGGGAGTATGAACATATATTTGACTTTTGTACATATTATATACAGCCTATTTGTTTGACTCTTTACATACACGAGTTAGGAAGATATGAAAACCTATACAACTTGTACACATATTACGTAGGCTATGTAATACATGTTCTATGTGGGGTTTAAGGCTCAAAAATATAGAAAATACAAAAATTTCTAATAATAAACTATAAATTTCATTGAGAGGAACCTTTGGAATTTCTCAAAGTTTTGTTCTAGGTGAGAACTTCAGAGTTCTTCTTCCATGGCTTGCTCCTGTTTGGGGGAAGGTTTGGTTGATGGATGGACAAACTACCACAGTGGATGGCTTGCCAGTTTGGCTTTTTAAAGATTCTCATGAGTCCAAAGAAAAGACTCATTCCATTGGCAAGGAAGTGATGAGGAAGAAAAAAGGCATCTCTATTGCATCTTTCTACATGGCAGCTTACCAAAGTCTTTATGATGTAACCTTTGACTAAGGCTCACTATCAGTTTCACCATCTCTATTAGGCTGATTAACTTTGTCACGGCTAGTCCCAAGTCCAACGAGAAAAGAGGAGGGTTGTGTTGGGTTGTTAACCAGCATAAAAGTTTTGCGACATCTTTGTCATGAATCCAGATATATGGTTGAACAAGTTTTGTGTAGCCAACTCCAAATAGTTGGGATAAACTCGGCCATGGTTACATTTAAAGTGGGGTTTTAAAGTTGGGGTTTATTTATTATATTAGTATTGGGATTTCAAAAAATTTTCTAGTACCTCCCCAACCATCCGATGTCAACAATGGACAGTTCCTGAGTGTTTACTCTCCACACGAATTGCGTTCAATTTTTTTTTTTTAAAGGATAATTCATATTTCATAACTACTTATGTTGACATTGGGCAATCAGGAAGGTGCCGGCAAATTGATTGATACCCAGGTACTGGATTCTTTTCCTTAAGGTTCTAAGTGTATGCAATTGGGCCTTTAAGGGGACACATTCACCTTTCTTTTGTCTTTCTTTTGTACAAAACTTAGGGTGAGTTTCTATTAAATTATTTTTCTGAACTAGAAAAAATACTTTTTTCAAAATTTATCCAACTTTTTGGAAATTTATTTTGAATGAAATTAAGCAATAAAAATTGTCAGTCAATTGGACAAGATGCACAAT
Organism: Amborella trichopoda; assembly: GCF_000471905.2. The sequence continues at coordinate 2,009,345 of NW_006499913.1, read as the reverse complement.
TATACTCATCTCTTTTAAGTGATTATTGCCTCCACTTTCTCTCCAAAATGAATGCAAGCCATTAGTAATCTTATTTAATAATTTATACTATTAGTAATAAATGCAAATTATTATCTCATCTAAGGACGTGGTTTTCATGAGTCCTAGGACGCATATGTAGATATGCATCCCCTTTTTATGATCCCTTTTTTAGATGGTTCTTGAACTTAATTTTTTAGGTATATATAATCTCTTACATGAATATCATTAGTATATAAAATTAATAAAATTTAAAAATTATAATTTTTTGAAAAAAAATTAAAATGTTGGGTTCTATCATTGGAAAATGGTTTGAAAGGCCTCCAGCCCTATCAAAACAAGTAAAGCCTCACCTAATAACGCATCCAAAATTACAATTTAAGCAAATAAACCTTTACATCAATTATCTCGACCTTAACATTATGGTTGTGAAAGAAAATTAGGATTTCATGCTCTAAAAATTATGTATTTTGTAACAAATTATCTAAACTATCTATTTCGCCCTAAAATAAATGTTCACATAACTGTACCATTTTTTTAATTTCAAATTTTATCGTTGGAGTTAGAAATTGATTTTAGAGTTGAGGTGAGGCTTTATTTTGTTTTCATAAAACCTAGGCGTCATAGAGACCTCATCCTTTATCATTTTTGGAGAGACCATCAGTCTACATCCATCTTTAAAATAGATGTGAGACATTGTAGTTGGGCGTCCCTTCATGAATAAGACACTACTCCTTTTCTAATATGCCCTCCACTATAACGTATTGAAATTGAAATAATTTACTCTTTTTCGACAATGAAACAACTCCCACTCATCTCAAAGAGAGGCCTTGCCCTTTGTAAAAGTGTCCCCCTTGAAGAACTCTATCTAACTTTTAAATCATTTTCAAAAGCGCTTAGATGGAGAATGCAATAATTCTTGTCCCTTATCTCAAAAGATCATGGTTTGAAGTTGAGGGAAAAACGGAAATTTGCTAAAAGGAAAGGAAAATATGGTATGTTACCTATGGGTGACAATGAATAGTGCTTTTACCCATAGGCGCATCACCATTCGAAAAAATCGAGTGGCGTGTATTTTTTGACTGTCACGGGCTTAGCATGTCCATAATGGTACCGTCACGGACATACTAGAAATAAAGTTGCATCAATATATGGACACGTTTTCTGAGAGTCCATGGACTCACATGTAGAAATGTGGGTCTCTTAATATTTATTTTTGAAATATAATTTAATCCTAATTTTTAAGGAATATATAATCTTTAACATGGAGATTATTAATCAATCAAAAAAAGTAAATTTTAAAAATTAGAAATGGTATCATTTGGAGAAAATATTTGAACCGTTGATTTTACTTTTTCTTTGCAGGACTATTATATATGAGATCTAGTTTTGGCGGATGGTGTGGATCTCCAAGCCCCCATAGTAAAAAGTGTGGGTTGGAGGTGCCAAACAATTTTCCTTAATATATTTGGCCCTAGGTTCTATTTGTAATATTTTTTGCTTTACAGCCTACAAACTTGCTATAAGTGTACAACTAATTGTTAGGAGTGGCAATGGGCCGAATTGTCTAGGCCCAGTCGGCCCCGACCCTAAAAAACTAGGCTTTGGGCCATAAGTGCGGCTTGAGGGTTGGGCTAAGGCCCAACCAACCAGATCCTTAGGGCCAGAGGAGCACAATAAGGCCGGCCAGTTAGGCCTTGCCAGGCCCAATTACCGATAAGCTCTTCTTTTTTGCTTTTTTGCCCCTATCTAATGTTGCAAACATCTTCTTGGATAAATCCAATGCCCCAGGCAAACTTTTTTTTTTAGAGTGATCTGATATTAAAAACATCAAAATGTTCTATACTTAATTTTCTTTTTTAATGTATAGAAAAGTCTGATGTTCCGATTGTAAGTTGGTTTTAAAAATTGAAGGAAAAACATATTGGGAGGGTCCTTTTTTCTAATCACTATCCACTTTAAAGGAGATCATTGACTTAGGTTTTAGGTGTGGTGAAGACATTTTTTATTGAACATTTTTACAATAGACTAATTGGTTGAGGGGAAACATAAGAAAAGAAAGAAACAAGAGCAAACATCATACTGACCTAATTTGATTCTTTTTTTTTTCTTTTTTCTTTTTTTTTTAATTGTAAACGCAGTTTGATACTCAAAACACAAACTGGTCCATATGTAAAACTAATAATAAAAAAAATCAATCACTATGGATCTGATGTTTCTAATATCAGACCGCCGAAAAAAGAATCGATCCAATATTTAGGCACATCGAATAACCCCATAAACTACCAAAAGAAAAGAAAAGAAAAAAGAAAGGTTTGATGCTTACAACATTAGACCAGTATCAAAATTATAAAAAAAACAAAAAAGTGAAAAAGCAGGGCCTCCATGTAAAATTGCTCAAAATAAGGACCATTCATGATGGAAAAGGTTTATATAAAGTTGCAACCTTACACTATAGAAGTAAGGTGCACTTCAAAAATCTTATAGAAAAGAGCGTTGTGAAGTTGAAAAACCATCAAATTGACCATCTTGACCACGAGATATATAGATACAAAAAAAAAATCAATTTTTAAAAATAGTATATATTGTAACAAGTTATATATATTGTCTATTTTCAAGATTTTCAGATGTTTATAGATTTGCTCGGGCTGCACCATTTGTAGAATTTTAAATTTCATAACTAGAGTTGGACATGGATTTTTAAGTCATTGTGAGGTTTCCTATTAAGGTACATTTTCCAATAGACTTTAGAGATTTGTATTACTTGTACATTTTAAGGTGGGCACTTCATACAAACCCCACAATTTGGGGATTTTTCTTCTCCTTAGGGTAAATATGTGGAGGAGGTCACGTGCCCTAATCCATGTTAGAAATAGTAAGTGGATTTCAAATGCATCAATGAGAATGGAAACCCATACATACTGGAAAAAATTTCTAATTCATATGTAATGGACATGTGAATCTAGGGCAAATTTTAAAATATATCCAACAGTTTGTCAATGAAAATCTAGGGCTTATAGTTATAGCCTATGCATCTATCAAGTTCCCATCAACAAATGGACATATGAGAGAGTGACCTGTAATTTCGTCATGTCCTATTCTAGTAGGTCCTAATCCCTCATTACCATGAGGAAAATTGTTTTGTACGGGTTGGACGGTTAATCTTAATAATGAAAATTAATAAATAAATAAAATCGATAAATAACTTACTCGGATTTGTCTTTAAATCACACTAGGGACTTAAGGTTCATACAAAAACCTATAGACCAAGCCATCCGGTGACAGGCTTATCTTGAGAGTCCTCTTTGGTGAATCGCATGCACCTCTTTTCTATTATTCTCACTCTTTTCTAGAGGGGTTAACCTCTTTTTATATAGAACACCTTTATTTAGTAACTCTCACATTCATGGTCTATAGGAGTTAAGATCCAAGTGTAACTTCTGTCTTAATTCTCTTAAGTGCAGCTAATTAGTATTAACAAGTTGTCACCAAACTATTAATCTTATGTAATGAACTAAGCCTGTCATTATTCCACTAATGACTCATATAATAGGATGTCATCCAAGCATTTCCACAATTTACAAAGAATCCAAACACACCACTGGGTTTTCTCTCCGGTGATACTAGGTTTTTTCCTCCATTGATACATCTTATTAAAGCTCAAAAAATGGATCCATGTATATGTCATTACCTCATATTAAACACATGGGATTTCACATATACTTCAATATAGCTTTTGTATCATTATTGAAAAAAATGAAGTTTTGAAAAAAAAAAAAAGGGCTTGATAGGCCACATTTCCAACATGGACTGCACTTCTACAATATGCGATCCAGAGGTATAAAGCGTCCATTTTAAAGATGGATGCAAATAGGTGGTCCATCTAAAAACAAGTGTAACTAATGGTTCGAATGCTTTTTTTAATATAATTATTATTTCTAGTTTTCAAAATTTATTTATTTATTCATATTCATGATCGCCATGTTAAATATTATATATGCTCTAAAAATTAGGATCAAATTATACTTAAAAAATATACTTATTGTGAAGCCTGCATTCCTACAATATACGGGCTAGCTGCATAGAAACCGTGTACTTAACATCATCTCAAATGGATTCTAAAACTGTAGATTTTCTATGATTATACAAAGGACATGGTTTCTATGCGGCCGGACCATGTATTGTAGAAATGTGGGCTTGGCAGTAAATATATATTTTAAATAGAATTTGATCATAATTTTTAGAGAATATATAATCTTTAACATGGAGATCATGAATATGAAAAAAATAAAATTTCAAAAAATAGAAATAATAATTATATTAAGAAAACATTTGGATCGTTAATTACAATTGTTTTTAGATGGACCACCTATTTGCATCATTGCTAGAAAAAACAGGTGATCTAAGTATTAACCACCTGGTTAGATCGGATTACGGTTTTGAGCGGTTTTGATGATCAACGGGTATTTAAAAAAAATTAAAAATATCTATAAATTCTTAAAAATAAAAAATTTGGTTCGTAATGTATTTTTTAATATTCT
>NW_006499913.1:1955704-2004187 GCF_000471905.2 Amborella trichopoda | reverse complement strand
AATACTTTTTTGACCGCTCGGGACTTGCCCAAATAGAACAGTTGAATAGGCCAGTTTACCGGTTAGGCCGGTTCAACCGCTTTTCTGAGCCCATGTCTTATTAACCGTTCTGGTTCGATTTTGGAATACTGATTTGCATCCATTTTAAAGATGGATGCTTTCTACCTCTGGACCGCATATTGTAGAAATGCGGTTTAGCTGGCATGAAACAATTTTCTTTGTACAAAAAATCCTAGTACACTTTCCCTTCTTTTTGTTCTAAATTTATTCAAATTATCATGCTAACTGGTTCGAAACTTCCAAGTTGCAACTTAATACGGTGAACTTCTTGTAAGAACAGGTAGGGGTGATAACGGACCGGACCGGGTACGGGACCTGAAAAAATGATGGGGACCTGGACCCCAACCTGATCGAACTAGACCCAAAAATATAGTTTGGGACATAGACCAGACCCAAAAATTAAAATATTTATGTATTTAATTATATTTAAATATATTTCATATATTAGGATCCCAAAAAAATTATTGGACCTGGACCCGACCGGACTTGGACCCTAATAGTATTTGAGTCCAAGATTTGGAACTGGACTCCACCCGCCGGATCTAATTTTTAAACCCATACCCGGACCCTAATCAGGTCTACCCCTCGAGTCCAGGTTCATTGCCACCCCTAAGAACAAGTCCAAACGATAGGTGGTCATGTCGTGTGCCAAAAAGGTGAAGTTTTTGGTTCTTTTCGTTCCAAGTCCCAATTCAACGTTCCATAAAAAGGTGAACCTCCTTCCTTCTTCTTCTTTTTTTTTTACAAATTATCACAAATATATTTTAATTTTCGTTTATTTAAAAAAAATACCCCAACTTTTATAAACCTTATCCATACCTTTTTTTTCCAATTTTAGATATTTTGTGACCAAAATAACCTTCACGATCAGTACGGTACTTTAATTACTGTAATGAATACCCCAGTTTATATGGTACTTAAAATACCATGATGCATACCCCAGTTTATATGGTACTTAAAATACCATGATGAATACCCCAGTTTATATGGTATTTAAAGTATTGTAATGGTCCTTCACGGAAATACGACTACCGTGAAGGTCAATTTGGTCACAAAATGCCCAAAATTAAAGAAAAAGAGTCTGGATGAAGTTTAAAAAGTTATTGGGTTTTTTTTTTTTTAAATAGATGAAAATTAAAATATATTTGTGGTAATTTCTTCTTTTCTTTTTTTTTTTGAACATTACCAAAGAAAAAAGGTGAACCTACTTCCATTCTCATGATCAACAAGAATTAGGCATAGTTAGCAAGTCAGCGTTTAAAGCGCTACTTTTTAAACAATACGAAGTCTTTTTCAAAAACTTTTAAAACTGCGACTTTTTGAAAAGATCGACAAAAATACGCGTTTTTTTCACATAAACGTTTAAAACATACCTTATTGATCTTTATCCACAAAAACTGTCTTTTGTACCTGTATTTTTTTTCTTCTAAAAGATGAAAACTTTTTTCTTGTTTTATATAAGTGTTATTTACATGCTTTCTAAAAAGTATTATTTCCAAAAAAAAAAAATTCTCTAAAAAATAAATTTTTATCCCCAAGTATATTGTTAGGGTTTATTATCTTAGGGTTTATGCTCAAATCCATTGAATCAAATTAGAATAAAATACCATAAAAACCATTAAATAAAAAATCCCCAAATTTTGACTTGGCAAAATTCCACCAAAAAATCCATCCAAATTAGGGCTCAAAGACTCAAATTATCAGAATTCATACAACATCTTAAATCCTTAAAACAAAAGCTTAAAAAAAAATACAAATTAAAGCTCAATCCCCAACCCAAATTCATGACGGGAAATCTTGGATTAGTAAATCCCTAAAACAAAAGCTTAAAAAACAGACCAGATTAGGGCTTAATCCCCAAACCTAATTCATGACTGGAAATCTTGGATTAAGGTTTATGTCCACCGTGTTCTTCATCTTCTCTGAGATTTTATATCCATCTTGGTTCTTTGTGCTTATACATGTTATCTCTCTCTCACTTTGCGTTTCTTTATAAAAGATTTTGTGTTTGCTTCTCTCTCACTTTACGTATTGCTCGTCTTCGTGTTCTGTGTTTCTTCTTGGTCTACTGTGTTTGTTGTTCGTCGAACCAAAAAGGTGTACATCTTCCCATTGATTAACTGTGGTTATAAAGGGACGGTCAGCATGCTGAGAGAGATGAATATACCCAACTCAATTCTACTTATCTCACATTGCCTTTTTTTTTTTTTTACGTTATGTACTAAGTATGTGTGATGTTTGTTAGCATTTAATGAGAAAATTCATATCGTATATATATCATCAATTTATTACTTTATTTTTTATTTCAACTTAATTTTATTTTAATTTCTACTTAATTTTATTTTAAACATGTCCGTTTTTTTTCACTCCGATTTTTTTATCCTAGTCCGATATATTTGCGATATTTTTACGTAAAGTATTTATGCCGATATGTATTTTTTACCTGATTTTTTCATCCGAATTCTTAAAAAAAAAAAAACAATTTATTTTTTATTTTATGAGGAGCGGATATATTGATCTCCCTTGACTTGCCAACTATGGAATTAGGTAAGTTGAACTCATGACGAGGGGTTGTACAACCCCGAGAATTTCCAGCCTACCAATTTCCTTGCAAATTTGTGCGTGTGCGTGTGCGTGTCTGGTTGGTGGACTTTGGTATGCCACCTTCTCCACCGACATCAAATGCTCCACCTTTCATGAGTTAGCAAAGAAGCCTCGCTGTGGTTTTAGAAGCCGCTGGGAAGGGGGGACAACGGGTCCGGCCGGTCCCCGATCCCAAAATATGATATGGACTCAAATTCATGGGATCTAGACCCAGATCCGAAAACATAGTGTCGTACTTGGGCCCGATCTAAAAATTAAAATTTATATATATTTAATTATATTTAAATATATTTCACATATTGGTACTCAAAAAATAGTATCGGACCTGAACTCATACCCAAACAGTGTTCGGGTCCAAGACTTGTAACAAAAATAAAGTCTCCTTTTTATATTGCCCTGAAGCACTCAATTGTGAGTACAAAAACAACGTGAACGTCCTAGTCACATAGTAAAGATTCGATCGACTTTGCGGGGTTCAATTCAATGACTTTGTGGAAGGAATTAGATAATTGACCATTTGATTTGGGTTTAATTTCTAATGCATGAGGAGGATTTAATATTTTGAGAAAAAGTAGTGTGCCACCATTTGGAGGGTATTTTTTATAAAGGAACAAAGTTTATATTGAGCCGAGGCTCTAAACAATCAAATTAGAGCCCACCTCAAAACTTTCACCAGAAGAGTTATTTTGATGCCTAAATAATCTCAAATTGATCATCTTGACATCAAGATGCACGGACGTGAGAAAAAATAGATTTCAAGTTTTAAAAATAGTGAATCTTGTAACGCATTTTTGGACCGTCAATTTTTAAGTTTTCATGGATCTGCTAATCTACACTATTTTTAAAGCTTTAAATTTTATAATTAAAGATAAAAAATATATTTTAAGGCAATCACAAAGATTTTCAATATTGAAGGTACATTTCTCGACACTACTTGAATGTGTGCTTTACTTTGATTGTTTGGAGCCTCGGCTCTATACAAACTGCACCATTTAGAGATGTTATTTTTTGGGATAATGTCAAAAACCCACTATTTTGTCGGCACGAGAATCATTAATGAAATATCTGTCTTAGAAGTTATGAGGAGAAGAGAGAGTGATGGGTGGCATGCATTTAAGGAAAGGGAAATAGAGAGAGAGAGAGACGGATGCAAGGTGGGGGGAAGCAGTATTTTCAAAGCCTGCCGAGTTTGGATCGGGATTATTGATTTGGATCGAAAATTAGTCGGTGCCAAACCAGCTCAAGAATGATATGGGTCCTCAATCGCTTTCCCCCTAAATCAACCCCATTTCTTTTTTTTCTTTATATGTTCGTATTTTTTTCTTCAAGCTTAACTAATGGTGTTATTGGTTCCCCCTCCCAATCCCATTTGCCTCTATTTTAGTTTTGGTTATTTTTTAATTTTTTTTAGATCACCACTCCAGATGATTCGAGATCGATCTGGATCACTAGGCTGGCTAATACGAATGGGGGTTTGTGGTGGACGATCCATCCCACTAATCTGTTTTTTCAAACACTACGTAGGAGCACAAACATGCTTGTGGTCTTGGGTTATTTTCCAAAGCAGCTAGACGGAACATAGTATATCTCTACTCCCTCTTTCAGAATATCTACTTAGAAGGGTTTTTTCAGTAAAAAAAACTTTGGGAACCATCTAAGAATCACTAGATGATTATTCCTAAAAAAAAAAGTTTGAAATTTGAATTTTCTAATATTTAGATTTCACCCTCTAAAAATTGGACAATCTCTATTCTATGTTGAGATATTATTTTTTTCAAACACATAGAGAGTGCAATTAGGAAATTTTTTATTGAGATTAATCTACACGTTGAAAAGTTGCATCCTAAAATTTGGTGTCCTAGAATTTATCTCAAATGGGGTTTTACGCAACGGAGTAAATAAACTCCTACAAGATCATATATATTTTGGCCAAAAAATAATCGTATCAATAGATTGAATATAATATTTAAAATTTGAAGACAACACATAAAAATTTCAAATGAAAGGACCTTTAAATTGAATTCAATTCTTAATTAAATTATTTGTGTCAAAAAATAGACTAAATATGATATAATGTAAATTAAGAAAAGTAAACAATGAGATCATTTATTTTTAGTACAAAAAAGTAAGTCATTCTCGGCCATTAAATAAAATCAAGCAGTTAGTACTTAGTAGCAGTGTTGATCGAGTGGATTGTCCACCTCACATATTTGTGTCAGATCGCTGGATCACCTGATTGTCGATCCAGATTGGTTTGTCCAAAGCTATATCAAACTAATCATCTCAACCTCCTGATTAATAGAGATGACAAAAAAAAAAAAATTGGATTTCAAGACTTAAAAATAGTTCGTATTTTAACACATTATCTGGACAGTTCATGTTTAAAATTTTCAAGTTTTTCTAGTTTTACTTGATTGTCATAACTTTTAGAACTTTAAATTTCATAGTTAAGAGTGGCAATAGATTTTCATGTCATCACAAGACTATCCGACGCAAAAACTGCATCTCTCGGCATAGTTTTGAGATATGCCTTACTTCAGTAGCATAATGTTGACGCCTAATACAAACCTCACCCAAAATTAATGGTCTTGTTTAATCCTAATTGTTATTCTTTTCAGGCACCTCTACTTTACTTTTTTTTTTCTTTTTGGTGAGATTGGTTATTAAATCGAGGAAGTTATATCCCTAAATAGGTTTTGCTAGATGGAGCATATAATATATTCACTTACTCCATTTGAAAATTGAAATTCATGTAAAAACTAATCGTTAATTTTCTATAAAATACAAGAATAAAGGACAATATTCAAAATTTTATTTAGGCACGTTTTCATGCGCATATTTGAAATCTACAGGGCCCCTGCTTCATCATATTATTGTAAGACGAGAAGAGACTCCAATCAAGCATTATTTTGCCGTAAATAAGGGCATGGTTGGTTAGCATGAAAATATTTTCGTAAATGTATTTTTTTTGAAAAATATTTTCATGCAAACCAAATGTGCCTTGAATGGGCCCAAATCTCACCTATCACAAAGGATGGAGATGATTTCCATATCGTTAAGGCAGTATGGTCCCTCAAAGTTACATATCTTCTCCATCATCTTTACCAAATTTCAAGATTGGGATAACTTCTCAATCATCTTTACCAAATTTCAAGATCGTTACCAAATTTCAAGATTGGGATATCTTCTCCATCATCTTTACCAAATTTCAAGATTGGGATCTCAATTGTGAAGACCAGATCTCACTAAATCATGCTTGAATCATGCTTTAAAAACAACATAGAGGGCAACATGATAACCATTAGAATGGATGGAGGAATGGGCTCATGGCGTGGTGGTCAAGGTGGCAGGAGTATACTGTGCTTCTATTAGGAATCTCATCCCATGAGAGAGGGACATCAATATAATTGTCATATTGTTAAAGGAACCGTTTGAAAAATTGGAAGATGGTCACTTGTTTATCAAGTCACCATCCCAAAAAAATAGGATCTCACGTCGTATTTTGTTACGAGAAGATATTCATCTTATCTATTTTTAAAAAGAGATAGAAATGGTTCTAAAAAGAGACATCCTTTTAGGAGGTTATGGATAGACTTTTAAACATGGCTATTATCCTTCATCTCATACATAAAAGAGAATACGTGAGGGTTAGTGAGTGCTCTTGGTTAGTTTAAGGGCCATTTTTCTTTTGTAGAGAGAAAGTTATAAGTAAGGAAAAGTTATCATTCTCTTGGAGAGAAGAAGAATAGAGAAAGTTATCATTCTCTTGGAGAGAAGAAGAACAGCTAAAGTTATCATTCTCTTGAAGAGAAAAAGAAGATAGAAAATTATCATTCTATGAAGAGAGAAGAAAAAGAGAGTTATTTTTTTTTTAGAGAAAAGAAGAAGATCAAAGAGAGCTCTTCTCGAGCCTTTTCTTTGTTGAGAGAAAAAAGAGAGAGAAGGGAATAAAAAGGAGAGAAGAGTGAACATTTTCTTTTAGAGAGAGAAAGCCTCTATAAAGTATCTAAGATGAGAGATGAAATCCTAGAGAGAGAAGTCTCTAGATGAAATCGGTGATCCCAAGAAAAGTTGTTTTTTTTTAGGACTAAAAATTGAAACTTATTTCTCTAGATAAAATCGATGATCCCAAGAAAAATTGTTTTTTCGGAGGATTAAAAATTGAAATTTGAGTTTTTTAACAAGGAGATCTTATTATCTAAAAATTGAACAGTCTCTATTTAATCTCAAGACATTAAATCTCAAGACATTATTTTTTCAGGTGCATAGAAGGTATAATTAATAAAAAAAATTGATTGATGTTAATCTATGGGTTGAAAATGTTATATCCTCAAAATTTGGGAGCCTAAAATTAGTTTTAAGTGGGGTTTTACTCGAGGGAGTAAATATCTACTGTCATGGGAATAGAATATCTTTAAGCATTAAAAATTACCAATTTGTTTATAATTTTTATTTAGGCTTTAGGTCAAATGTAAATTTCCTAAAAACGTGTTCACTTTTTTCTTTTTTCAAAGTAAATCGGTATGTTCCTCATTCATGCCAAGAGCATATTTAGAGAATATTCTTGCTTTGGTAAGAATTGTAGATTTATTATTATTTTTTAAAATCGAATCCAAGTTGCAAAATGCTTTAAGAATAACATTGAAATTGCTGACCAAACAAGAAATTCGCAGTCTCTAACCCCAAGGGGACTTTTGTAATCGACATAATTTAAGATGGATCCAAAATAAAAAGATAAATTTATATTTTATTTAATTGTATGTTTTTATAAGGCTTAATTAAAATTTATAATAATCTTTGTTGAAATCATTTCCATTCAGTCCATATTATTGAAATATATCCATTGACATTTATAGTTGTTATCTGATTTATTCATGGTTAAGCATATAACATGTAGTGTTTGTGCGGTACTTTTGCATTTTCTTTTAAATCCAAGTTTCATGGAAATAAGAAAGTATATCTTCCAATAATAGAGCAGTACTTGCAATGGGTTTTAACTATGAAAAGTATACCATAGATTATTTATTTTTGGTATAAGGAGATCAATATCGCCTTTGACCATTAGATGTAAAACCAAGGGGCCGGAGTTATGCCCTACACTACCTCAAAATCGAGAAAAAACTTCACAATAAACTTTGTGACACCTCAACTTGTGAGATTTCACATTACAATCTCGAATTACATGGCTAGAGTTGATTGTGACATTTCTTGTGACATATATTATTTGAAGATATGTAGCATTACTAGCCTTAGAATATATTTTTTCAGGAAATTTATCAAAATAAAGTATTTAAAAATTTGTCCAATTGCAACTATTCCCACTCGAGACTATGTTTTATTATGGGCATTTTGAAATTAAATCAAAAGATATGAGTAAAGTGTTAAATTCATCAGCTCACAAGAGTAATTTGATAGATATCCGTATTTTCTATTTACTTATTTGGTAATTTCCTTGGAACAAACATATAAAGCCATCGAAGTAATTCAGTTGAAGGGTTTCACTGGAATAAAAACATGGGTTTCACAACAAAAAAAACTACCAATATTTTAAATCTCGACTTCCATTCCATACTTTGGATAGAAATCAATTGGAACCAAACCAGTCTCAGGACCGTGCAGGTCCCGGCCTAATTCCTCCCTAAAATCGCCCCTCATATGTTTTTAATATTTTTTTAGTTCCCTTTAAATCCCCACCCTATAAACCCATATTTTTTATTTTATTTTATTTATTTTTATTATTATCAGAATCACAATTTCGGAAGCAAGGATCCAACTCGGGTCTATGGGGGAACTACCTGCCCCACGGACCTAGGTTTTAAAAACTAGTGACTGCAATTGCTTCTTTTGGCCTCTTTTTATTTTATACAAAAAATTACAATCGTTTTATGCACTCTCATGTAAAATTTAGGGTGGGATATAGTATGAAGAAAAATAAAAAATAAAGTCCTTAGGATTTGTACCGCATTGACGCACCCCCTTGACCAACTTTATTTATATCAGGCAACTTGATCTACCAATGACGTTAGTATACAAAAATAATAAATATCCGTACATGGTTGCATTCAAATCCGTACAAAATGCTCCAAGTTCTCAAACAATCAAGGGCCTTGTGACTGCTCGGATTGCTAACCGCTACATTGTTTGGTATGATATAAAGAAAAAATTTAGTTTGGTTAAAAATTGTTAACGTTTTACCCGTTTTAGCTCTTTAAATTGTCTAGTGTTTATAATATATTTTATATTTTAAAATAATTATTTTTATTTTATTTATATATATTTTAAAACTTGTCGAAGTGGTTTATTGAACTAGGCCCCTCACCTATTTGGTAGATGTGCTTTAAAAACCAATGTTATCAAATTCGTTTTATTTCGAAAGAGGCTGAAGCTTTTGATTTTTAAGCATAAATTGAAGTGAAGAGAAACGTGGTGCTGCCGCTTCGGTCAAATTTGGGCTGCTTCGATCAGATTCGGATCTGCTTCAACCGAAGCTTTGGGATGCTTCTGTCATAAAATAAATACCTATATAAAAATATTTATTTTATTTTTTATTTTAATTTTTTTAATATCTATTTCATTTATATTAAAATTTTGTAAAAAAATCCAAAGTCATATCCCGAATCGGCATAAACATCAAATTGCTTCATTTTTCTCACCAAAATTAAAAAGACACCGAAGCGAATATGGACAAACTCGAAGTTGGTCTCTCTTTTAAAACATAAAAAAAAAAAATTTTACATCTACCAAACGAAATTGTCTAATCTCAATAGATGGTAGATGCAAACCAGTTAGCTCTCCTTGGCCCATTGGACTCAGGTAGCACGACGCTTCTATCATAACTGAGAAAGACTATAAGCATGGAAAATAAGAGCATGAGCCACAAAGTGCGGCTCGAGGAATGAGCTAAGGCTGAGCCTCCACGCCCCGTGGATGAACCAAGTCAGGCTTGGTCCAAGGCTACAATAGTGCTGGCCTCGGCTAGCCCATGACACTCTTATTATTTTTATTTTTTCTTTGATTCTATTCGGCCGAGCCCAACTAGATCCAGGGCCATTCAACCTGGTTCAGGCCGGGGCAGCAGGCCCATGCTGGTCCAACCCATAGCCAACCCTAGTTCAATCGTGTCATGATTTACTCTTGTATTGTAGGTGCACTCATTCCCCCTCTCTCCAACATTTACCTGGCTTTTGAAAGTCTGAAACTTCATGCATACTCTCTCCCTCTAATATCTTGCATTGAGGAAAAGAAAAGCTACAAGGAATCAGCTTTTCCAATGCACATCACATCACCTCACCTCACCAGTGTTTCAGTAGAGAGAAGCCACCAAAATGTGGAATCCTATTTCCATCAAACAAAAGAATGCTTACCAGCTTTTGGAATCCTTTGCTGTATAGAAAAAACAACGTCAAAGGCTCTAACTTAAACCAAAACCAAATTGGTTGTCCAACTCCCAACTCAATCTTCACCCTGTGGTTTTGAAAACTACTAGAAATTAAAACTCTAACAAGAAAAAGTTTATATAAGGTCGCAATCTTAAAATGTAGAATTAAAGGACATAAAAAATAAATGTTGCTTTAATATTGAAAACCCTCTAATTGAGCATCTAGACATCGAGATGATTGAATATGAACAAAAAAAAAAAAATTAAGCCTTAAAAATAGTGCATTTCGCAACTCATTATCTAGACTGTCCATTTTTAAGCTTTTCATATGTTTATAGGTCTACTTGATTTTAACCATTTTTGGAGTTTAAACTTTTATAATTAGATATGAAAATAGATTTCCAGATAATTGTAATAATTTTTTAAACCAAAATTACATGTTATGATAAAACTCGGAGGTGCACCTTAATTGGAGTATTTAAGGTTGCAACCTTATAGAAACCACAACTTTCTAACAATAATGTATATTGTAATACAGTATCTAAATTGTTCATTATCTAAATTGTTTAAACTTTAAATTTCATAATTAATGTTGGAAATTGGTTTTAGAGTCATCATTTAAATTTCTGATGCCCAAAATCTTTCATCAATGAAAATTCGAGATGAGATTTTACTTTATTGCATAAAAGCCTAGGCCCAAATATCCATTCCAAAAATATTTGAAATAAATATAATTGAGTAAGAAGACTACAAATGACGACCACGTGTCTCGTATGAATGTGCTCTTTTGTTAGGCTTTTGATACAGGACGGAGGCACATGAGAGAGAAGGTGGCGGATTCGTTGTAGAGAGAGAGAGAGAGAGTAGCGGATGGCAGGTAAATTTCTAAAACCCATGGAGGGAATTTTGGTTTAGGAAAAGTGATTTGTGGTTTAAGATGAATTTCTATAATTAAAGATTTTGAAAAAAATTTAAAAAAAATTTTAAATTTTATTTTATTTTATTATATTTTTTATATTCATGACAATCCTCGATCTCGATCTCTACAAATTTAAATCCAAGATCTATATTAAAAATGTACGTTAGAGGGAGCCCGCATGAAAATATTATGAGTCCGGGGATTCATAAAAACGGGGTGTGATTAATGAGGGTAAGTTAACAATTTGAAACCTTGTGATATTCTTTCTCGTATGAATCCACTAAAAATATCAAGGGCATTTTGGGTAGTTTACTCATAAAATACAGAGAAATGAAGCAAAAAAAAGAAAAAAAAAGGAAAACGTATTTTTCTCTCTCTCAACGCGCTGGATTAGTTGCTCTGGTTCCCCGAAGCGGAATCATTCCCTCCCTCTCTGTTTTTGGGGGGTCTCACCATTCACCACCCCCAATTTACTCTCTCCTCTCTGTAATTCCAACCATTCTCTCTCTAACCCGCCTCTTCTTCAAGCCTTAAAACCCTTGCTTCTTTGCTCTGAATTGAGCACCTTTCTTTCTCTCTATCTCTATGTTCTATATCTCTATCGTTCTCTCTATTGCGTCTCTGAACCCTAGATCCCTGTAATTCTACCCCGTTAACCTCTCCATTGTCGTCAAATTCTGTAAATTTGATCGTTTGATCTCGGATTCAATGGCGAGATTGCCTCGGAAAAGGCAGGCTTTAGCAGATGATCTTTCTGCTTCAGAGGACGAACAAGATAAATCGAGCAATTCACTCTCTGAGAGTTTGTCGAGTGAAGAAGAGGTGGAGGAAAAGCCCACTCGATATGAACCGCACCCTTCTCCTGAGAAATCAGAACAGGCTCCTGAGGATAGGCCTGTTCGTGTTTATGCAGATGGGATTTATGATCTCTTTCATTTTGGCCACGCTCGATCCCTGGAACAAGCAAAGAAATTGTGAGTTTCTGGTCTCCTTTTATATGTATATATGTTATCTTTGTTTATCAAAAGTTCATTGGTGGCTTGATTTTTATTTTGTCGTTCTTGAATCTCGATAACTGGTTGAAATTTGATTTTTTTGTTGTTAAGTTTTGTTTATGTAAGAGCTCGTATGGTTAATCTGTTTAACTGGATTTTATCTGGTCGATCTAACTCATTTTCATATCTTTATTACCTTTATTTTGGTTTTCTTTGTTTAGTTTTACGGCTCATTATACTTTCCTTCATATTCCATGATTGTTAGATTTGTGTTATTGCCTTGATTGGTGAGAATATGCCGAAGTAATGCTTGATTGATTAGAATCTGCTGACTTAACTAATGCAAATTGAAATTTATGTTCCGTTGTATAAAACTGAATCTGTTCTGAATTTCTTTTTGTTTATTATTTTGGAGCCTATTTATTTTGGGTGTGATCAGTAAGAATTTGGTGAATTAGTTCATGTTGATATTCGTCTCTTCAAGGATAATTTTTAGTTTTTTTGTAATTAGAACATGTTACTCCTGATTCAAATATGCAATCATATCTAACTTGGCTACCTATTTTATTTTTATCTATTATGAACCTGTTTTCATGGATTTCCTCTTGCTTTCTGGCATACAAATCAGGATTTTGGTTCACTATATGAAGGGGAATCTGTTGTTTTTTCTTAATGCTCTATTACAATTTCAAAATAGTCTTCTTCTTTTTTTGTGCAGTTTACTATGCTTTTGTCCTTTTTTGTGTCACTCATTCGACAATCACAGTTATTGATTGATTAAATTCCTCAAACCTGAGGATCCTTTTCAGATGTTTGCACACAATTGTTTCCGAATTGTTTCATGTATATTTTGAATTGTATTTATTAGATATTCTTTTTTTTCTGGTGCCATGGTTTGGGCTGATTTTTGACAAAATTTTAGCATTTGTATTGCTTTTGTGTTATAGTTGTAGATGTTTATCACTAAAAGGATCAAGAGGCTATCTTTCTCTCTTTAAACTTTTCCTAAGCCTTTGCATGGATTTTTTTTTTTGGGGCCCTTGAATGGAATTTTTTTTTGGTGTGCATAATTGAATGGAGCTGGGGGTTTATATTCAAGGATTCCGTGTTTAGTGTGTGTGTCTTAATTATTTGTAATTACTGTATTTGGTGGGATTTGGAGTTTCTGTTTGCTACTATTTATCCTTTATGCTAAGTTTTTTGCCTTTAAGCGTATAATTTATGTCTAAGAAGATGCATACTTCTTTGTATGATGACCCTATGATGCGATTGCATCATGGTTCCATTTAGGCTTGTCTTATTATGATAATATGATGAATACATGTGATATTTCCCTTGGTTTCTTTTCGATATTAGTGTTTTGGTTTGAAACTGAACATCATCTTCATTATCCTCATTGTCCGAGTCTTATCCCAACTATTTGGGGTTGGCTACACAAATCATGTTCTGCCAATTCCGCTCTATGGAGGGCGCCTTATCCCAACTATTTGGGGTTGGCTATACAAATCATGTTCTGCCAATTCCGCTCTATGGACGGCGCCTTATCCCAACTATTTGGGGTTGGCTATACAAATCATGTTCTGCCAATTCCGCTCTATCGAGGGCCATATCCTCAGTCAGACTACAGGATAACATCAGATCAGGATTCATAAAAAGATGTGGCAAAATTTTTACATTGGCTGCCAACCTAATACAACCCTCCACCTTTCTCATTCAGGCTTGGGATTGGCATGACCGGCTTGGGACTGGCGATGGGGGAGTTTGGATTGAAATTGAACACCTGATTTAAATAAATAACAAATTGGACTTTTCCTTTTTTGTTTTTATGAATCATGTTGATTCCATTATAATCTTTGTTGTTGTTATTGTTCTTAATAAATAATAATTAATTATAATAATAATTATTATTATAATAATAATAATAATAATAATAATAATAATAATAATAATAATAATAATAATAATAAAATATTATTATTATGATGATGATGATGTTGTTGTCGTCGTCGTCTTGGTTTTTTGGGGCTTATTTGGTACTATCACATTGATCATTGGTTTTGAGTTAAAAAGGTTTTTTTAACCTGGAAAACTTTTGACTGACTCTTTGTTGTGCACAACCTCAGGTTCCCCAATACGTACCTGCTTGTTGGTTGCTGCAATGATGAAGTAACACATAGATACAAGGGAAAAACTGTTATGACTGAAGCTGAACGATATGAATCTCTCCGCCATTGCAGGTCTTATCTCGACCTTATCTTTTCTGACCCACTTTTATATCCGTAATTTATAGCGATTGGGTGATTCTTATGATGCCTTTTTTTTGGGTGAATAATTCTTATGATGCCTTAAGAAATAAGGATCTGGCTTTGAAAAAAATAATGCAATAATGGATGTTAAAATACTGTTGCTCGTATTGTTGTCAAGTTTAGCATGCTTCTGGTTTTTGTTCAGGTGGGTTGATGAAGTTATACCTGACGCTCCATGGGTCATCACTATGGAGTTTATTGATAAACACAATATAGACTATGTGGCTCATGACTCTCTTCCGTAAGTTGGTTCAGCTTTATTATTTAAGGTCTTCCTGATATGATAGGTGTCTTAACATGTTTTAAATGGTCATAAGAAACTGTAACATTCTTGCCCTTGTTCTGTTTTGAACTTTGGATGCTTTTCTTATGTTGCCTTATAGCTTAAGGAGCTCGGTTCATGTCAGGCATAAGTGTCAAGGATTTAAGTTTTTGAAGGATGACCTCAAATCTAGATGAGAGAATTTAATAGCTTTTCTGTTCATAAGGCATATTTGAATTTTTTTTCATTTTTTGTCTTTTGAATTCTTCCCATGTAGATATGCAGATGCCAGTGGAGCTGGAAATGACGTTTATGAATTCGTAAGTTGTCTCTGTTACTGAAGTTTTAATAGTTTAGTGGTGAAAGAAGTACCTCTATTATGATATTGAGCTGTTGTTTTCCAGTTTCTCTTTCTATTTTACACATTAGTCTGACTAAATTATCTTGGTTATAGGTTAAAGCCATCGGGAAATTTAAGGAAACAAAACGAACAGATGGAATTTCTACATCTGATATAATAATGAGGATCCTTAAAGATTACAATCAATATGTAATGCGTAATTTGGCCCGTGGATATACGAGAAAGGATCTTGGTGTGAGCTATGTAAAGGTAAGATATTTATTTAGCACTTTACTAATCTTATTTCTCCTGAATGAGAAAATCCACTTGCACTTATGTGTATGACTGAAGGTACACTATGGTCCTGTTGATGGCCTATGCTGTGATTGGTGCGCTCCCCAGTCATAGTTGTTCATTATTGTGGATTTTATGCTGATTCCTTTTCTCTGGTTTTGTTATTATCAGGAGAAGCAGTTAAGGGTTAACATGGGAATAACTAAGCTGCGTGAAAAGGTTAAGGAACAACAAGAAAAGGTGGGAAAAAAGGTAAGCATATTTCCGCACTGACCTATATCAGTTTTAATGAGCATATATCTGCTAAGAATGGGGATCTTAGAGGGATAATTCTAGTGGTTATTCTTGGTACGGCATCATTAACATGGTGGTCACTTGTGGTTTTATTTATTTTTTATATTTATCTCCCAAGAGTAATAACTTTAAGAGATTCCTTTTGATCATTGCTTGTACTTGGGTATATTGTAATTGTATGCAAAGTCAATGTCAGTTCAATTTTATGACTAGACCGGTTATTGAACTGGTAAGGGCAAAAGTGGGTTTCGAACTAGTTGAATTAACTGGCTTACCTAGGGGTGGCAATGGACCTGACCAGACCCGGGACCCGATGGATAGACCTGACCTCGTGTCTGGGTATGGGTCCAAATTTTGGACCCGAAAGGTCAGATCCGAGGCTGGCCGGACGTGATCCGGACCCGACCTGAATAATATAAATATTTAAGTAATATTTAGAAATATTATTTAGAGTTTCACCCAAATAAGCTTTCTCTTTTTAATCTTCAAAAGCAATAAATATTTCACCTTGCATCCTTTTTGGCTGCAACTTTCTCTCTCATCTTTGCTTCCCTCTCTCTCCTTAAAGGTGGAGTTAATTGTTTATACCAATGCTCAATGATTCCCAATCGTGGTAAAAAAAGGGCAAAAAAAAGAAAAGAAAAAAAGAAGCTCATAGTCATAGCCCACGTGTCTCGCATAAACTAAAGGGACCCACAATTATTTAAAGGAATCCAAAGCTTCTATTCACACAATAAAGAATCTATTTAATCAGCACACAATCATTTCCCCTTGCCAACAGCCATGTGGCCAACATGCACTTGTACCAGGCGCTCTCTGTCTCGGGTCCGGGTTCCATAGTAATTTTTGGGTCCAGGTCCGGGTCCGGGTCCAGTGACTCTAGACCCGGTTGGGTCTAGGGTCCCATAATGAATTTTTGGGTCCAACCGGACCCGACCTGTTGCCACCCCTATTCACAAAATATAAGCTTAAACCAATAATAAACGACAAAATATTCCATCTACAAAAATGTACAAGATATCAAAAAATAAAAAAAATAAAAGAATACCAAATCAGAACGTATTATACAAAAAATAATAAAATAAAATTCAAACACATTCAAATATTGTGTTGCACTAAGATTTCAAAATGAATTTGATAAAGGTCCAAACTAGGAAATATTTACAAAATATTTAATTTTTTTTTTGGGAAAGAGTGGCTCCTACCCCTTTTTATAATAGATTGGGGAGTTACGTTTTGAAAGTGTTAATTGGGGGTGTTAGCAGTAGGAATGGACACCACGATGTGGTAACTAGCTGTGGGGATGCTACCACCAAAAAAAGAAAATCAAATAATAGTACATTATAAAAGAAAGTGAAATGGTTTGATAGGGCAGCAGTCCTATCAAAATAAGCAAAGTGTCACCTCAAAGTTCAATAAATATTGCAGTTTTGGCATCGAAAAACCTTCAAATGGATGATCTCCACCTCGACCAATATGGTTGTGAAAGAAATTAGAATTTCAAGCCGTAAAAATAGTATATATTGTAACACAAATATCTGTACCATTTTTTGAGCTTCAAATCTCATAGTTGGTGTTAGAAATTGATTGTAGAACCATATGGAGATTTTCGATGGCCAAAGTGGTTTTCGGAAGATTTGAGGTGAGGCTTATTTTATTTTTATAAATCCTAGGCCTCATAGGAATTGCATCCTAAAAAAAACACCGACCCCCAATTCAAATCTTGTGTTGCACTAACCCTTTCAAAATGAAACCAATATTTGCCCAAATTGGTGATCTTTGGACACTAAAAGTCCTCTTATGCGACCACTCTAAGCTCCAAAAGGTATCAGGAAGTATTATCTTTTGACTTTGCAAGAAATCGAAAATGTTGAATTTTTTTTTGGTCTTGAAAAAAAAAATTTCTCAAAACCAGAGTTTTTTTGGGAGTTTTTCTCTTTAAAATACATAAAAGGGGCTAGAATGCTCCCCGAAACCCCTTTCCCCCATTGATAAGGCGAGGGAGAACCCCAAAATACCCCTGGCCAAGGGCTTTTTTCTGCCCTCGGCCAACCTGCTTATGCCTAGTGCCTGCCTAGGCAGCGTATCATTTGGACATCCTACTATATTTGTTAATGAGTTTGTCACATATATACAAGTGTACCATGTTTAAACAACAGACAATTAGTGGAACTAAATAAAATTGAAACATATCCATGTAGTAGTGTTAGATATGCAACTCTTTTCTCAAGGAAAGAAAAAAGGGTGACTTGCTCTTTCAGTATTTACATGTGTAGGCTTTAATCATATAAACTTCCTTCACGCTTGAACTTTAAAAAGGTCGATTATTGGAATGAACATAAAGCTGCAATTATTTTTGGCTCTTCTTTTTCCTCTTGTTCCTTGGATGCCGGATTATTACCATTATGGTTGCACTTCAGGGGTGTAATAAATACTTGAAGAACGTAATGAATGGTAACCAATGATTGATTCTTTGATGAATAATTTTTGTTATTGTTAAAAGAATGCAGATATCATGTCCTAGTACTACTGTTAAAATTAAGATGTATTTGAAATTGAAAAGGGGAAGTGGAAAGTTGTACTCTAACGAAAGAGCCATTCTACCCACTTCCTTTCCAGCTTACATAGTGTAGCACACGCATCATGTGTATGCTGTACTTTCCCTTTCCCTTTATGAAAATTTATGTTCTCTTGCAGGTAATGTTTATACACCTCATTGCTATTTTGTTCTTTTTTTTTTCTTGTGACCAGTTGCATACTGTATCAAAGACAGCTGGTATGCATCACATTGAGTGGGTGGAGAATGCAGATCGCTGGGTTGCTGGTTTTCTTGAGAAGTTTGAGGAAGGATGTCACATAATGGTAGGCTCTACGCATAATTTGTTCTCTTGAAATATGATCCTGCAAATCCTTTTTTTCAGACAATGTCAAAAACTTTGACAAGCTTTTTCTTGTTTTTGAAAGAAATGCATGCTTCCTGAGAATCTCATGGCAAACTATACATGCCCCCCTCAAATAAAAAATAAAATATAAAAAGAACTTCCCAAGCCCTCTGTCTCTCTGATAAACAGGATAAATTTGGGAGGTTTTCGCAGACCATCCTCTCTCTTTCTCTCACACTCAACACACACACACACACATGTATGCGCACACAGACACACACATGTACTAGCAATAAAAATACAAGAAAGTATCAATCTCTAACTCCCATCACAAGTTGGTCCCAATAACTGCAAGAGTATGAAGTCATCACTTCATGTACGTATGTGACACAAGGTAATTAGGAATCATTTCGGATCCAGGTTCCTGGGGAGTGCTCATTCTCATTTTACAAGTTGAAATTTTTGAACAAATGACAATTTATCCATACAATTTTCTCATGGATTTTCGTGAAATGTAGTGATTGTCTTCAATTTGCAGTCTCCTCTTCATCTTTTGTACTTTCACAATAAAGGCTGAGAACTTTAATTTCTCTTCTAATCAGAGTTTATGACATGCTTGCTGACAGTGAAGATATGCTTTAGTTTTCTCTTAATAAAAAAAAATGGGGCTAGTTTGGCCACCCATGCTGTTAATTAATCCTCCCAAACTGGTGGATTACAGTGGATGATCTCATATAAACATCCAGCAAATAGTACTGAAGCCCATTTTTTTTGGTGGCAGAATAAGAAACAACAATTAGATTACTGAAAACATGGGTGGCGAAACGAACCCCCATTACAGAGTCTGGTCCCTTTCTAGTTTTCTAAACAAAATTTTATCTTTTCTCCTTTTCTAATAGAAATGATCCTGATTTGTTTTGCAACAGGAAACAGCCATCAAGGACCGTATCCAAGAGGGTCTAATGAGACAACAGTCTAAAGGAGCGCTCCGTAACTTGCGTCAAGTACGAGAAGCACACTGAGCCCTGTGCAAAGCTTCCACCTCTTCAGAAAGGGTGGGCGGGTACATCTAATAGGATGTAATCGAGGCGGCCATGGCCAACACTGTTTCTCTCTCTCTCTCCTCTTTGTAATATGTTGGTATTACCACTACTGATTCTGCCAGTTTGGAGTCTCTCTCCTGCTATGGCTACTAAATGCGGTTCTTTTCTTGTGGACTGATTCCGTTTTATATATGTTTACAATGTTAATTGGGGCGGTAAGAGCCGCCCAGTTCTTTGATTTGTGTTTTATTCGTTGTTAGTGTTTCTTGTGTTGGTTCTTTGGAGGATACCGTGCATGGGCACTCTCTCACACCCTTAAATTGTCTTTGTGAGTAGAGAGGAATGATACAATTGTTATGCGAGGATTACGATGGCTTTACAGCTTGAGCAATTAGCTCACTTTAATCTCTCTCTCTCTCTCTCTTCGGGTGTTGTGAGCGCATTCAACGGTTTGCGATGCTCTAGAACGTCCCTTAGAATCTGTAAAAATGGCGATTTGGATTATTTTTTTTTAATCCATAATAATACTTTGAAGAAATGTTGATTTGGATTTTTTTTTTTTAATCTGTAAATATGGCGATTTGGATTGGCCTTGCCTAATTGGATTGGGAATTGTCAATGATGAACTACGTCCTGTAAAATTCAGAAACCAGCCGGTTTTTCCATGGCACAACTGGTTCTTGCCGGTTCATTAATAGAGATAAAACTACGGGTATTTTTGTTATTTAAATTTATGTTCTCAAATCAGGACAGCCAAGGGTAATTTCTTATTTTGCTCAAGGATCTTGGTAGATCAAATTACTAAAATACCTCTTGTTCTTCAACATTCTCAACCATGAATAGGGGTGATAGGATGTTTTATGTAACTTTTTTACAAGGTACCTTTATGA
The DNA here is from genome assembly GCF_000471905.2 of Amborella trichopoda. Next base: position 1,983,920 of record NW_006499913.1, on the reverse strand, counting down.
AATGAAACTCAAAAAGTAAACCTCATAATGCCGGTAGGATATTTTGAGCCCTCCATTGATTTTGTAATACAATTTAAGCCTTTTAATGATATTTTCTTTTTCAAATGCTGACAGTACAAAAAAAGTGATGACAAATGTCTCTACAATGGTTTCGACAAAACTCTGACAGAAGGAGTTCTGATTTGGAAAGTCCGTTCACCTTAGAGGAGATTAGACGATAGTTTTCTCACGTCTTAGAATAAGCTCCTGGCCTAGATAAGGTTATTAAATGGCTTCTTTCCCAATTTTACCTGGAAATCATCGAAAATGACTTGGCGAAGGTGTTTGAAGAATTGCACCATAGGGGAAAGATAAATCAAGTTGTGAGCCCTACTTTCATAGCTGTGTTTGCCCAAAAACATATCACAGTTGTTGAATGACATTAGGCTGATCAGCCTACTTGTCAAGCTTGCGGAAAATATTTGCTAAAGTTTTGGCTATTAGACGTTATAGAAAATATTTGCTACAGTTTTGGCTATTAGACTCAAAGGTGTACTCGATGGAATATCAGGATCAGGACCACACAACCTTCATCAATCCTTGACAAATTATGAATGGCATTGTAACAGCACAAGAGTGTTTCAGATTGCTGGGAAAGCAAGAGTAGTGCGTAAATTGGACTTCAAAAAAGGTTATGCTAAGGTTGAGTCAGTGTACCTTATGTAAATAAAAGAGATGGGACTTGAAGATAGATAGAGGACTTGGATCAATGGTTGTCCAATTAACACACAATATTCAGTTTTGATATAAGGGAAAGTTGTGGGCTACTTCCGGGCTCTAGGGGTATTTGCGAAAGAGGGCCCTCTCTCCCCTTTCTTATTTACATTAGTATCTAAGTCATTCAGCTCAATGTTCAAAGTAGTGAATGACAAAGTTTTGCTTAGCGGATTTGAATCATCTATTGGACGGCCAATAATATCTCATTTGTAATGTGCAGATGATACGTTGGTCTTTTCGCGATGCCTTGCTTTCCCCGGATAAAAAATTATGATCGTTTCTAATTGTTACGATGTTGCTCTAGGCACGAAGATAAACAAGGAAAACAGGTCTTTGCCCAGTGTTTGGATGTGGCTCTCATTCTCTACTAGCCAAGTATTTAGGGATGCCATTGCTATCTTACGAGTGCAATTTGGGACAAAGTGAAATAAAGATTTCATACCAAATTAGATATGCAGAAATCAAGGTACTATCGTTCGGAAGTAGGATCACTGTAGTCAAAGCCATTTTATTAGATATGCCAATCTATAATTGTTCTATGATCGGAGTACCAAACACAGTGTTCAAGAAGTTGGAATGCATAATGAGGGATTTTCTTTGAAATGGTTTGGATGAGGAGAAGTTATATATGGTAAGTGGAATTCTGTTTATGCTCCAAACAAGTATGGAGTCCTGGGCATTCACAAGGTAAAGCCTTTAAACGAGGCTTCATTATCGAAATAGTGGTGGACAGCAGCAGAGGCCCGAGTCCATGTAGAAATCTTTGATTAAAAAAAAAATAATTACAACAGAGAGGGGAATAGGATCCTACTGAAGAAGTTAACAGCTTGAAAGCCTGCCTCATGTATAGATTACATAAAGCCTCGTTTCATTCGGTATAGTAAGATGCCGAAGCTCTTTTCTCACAACTTTCTAGTAAGGTGCAGAAGGTGAATGCAAGAATTATGGAGGTGGTCTCTTGGGCTAGATGACAAATGCTGCAGCACATAAAACTGAGATCCAGGGAGTCTTCTCTGTGAAATCCTTGTACAATTTAACATCAATGAATGGGCAATCCCGAACCGATGCTGGTCCCTCACAGAGTTCATGCTTTTTGCTTGCATTGTGATTCGCAATGGAGCCCCAACAATCGTATTGCGAGAAAAGGAGATGCTTCTCAATGACATTTATCTAATGCAGTATTCACAAACTCGGCTGGTTCAACAAGAAAGTGCTGAATATTTATTTTTTTACTTTCTCATCTTTGTTTTTAAAAGTTTTTACAAAAATACCCTAAGCACAAATAGATTTTCTAAAATCCATTTTTTTTACTATATGCTTTGTTTACCCATACTTTAAATATATTTTTTATATTTTTTTAGATTTTTTTACTTTTATTTTTTTAATAGTTCTAATACAGGTCAAGACCTACCTGATTAGGCCGGTTGAACCGGCCAGTTTACCAGTTACTTGGATCCCTTTTGATTTTTTGAATACTGGTATGAAGGATTGAACTCTTGTGTGTTTCGTTCATTGCCCCTTCGTCTAAGACATAGCTTTGTAGTACATTGAACTCTCACTCATATCCTTATATAGTTTATAACATCAACATAGCTTTGTAGTACATTGAACTCTCAGTCATATCCTTATATAGTTTATAACATCAATAGGTAACAGACCCAAACCGATTATCTGAAAAAAAAAAAAAGATAACAGACACAAGCACTTTGATCTTGTCGGTCCACCACAGAGCTCAGACTTTTGTTTGGATTGCAATTTGCAATAAAGGCCACCAACAATTGATATGTTGCCCGAAAATGAAATGGTTCTCGCTAACATTTTTCTAATGGGCAAAAATGATGAAGAACTAAACTTTCATGTGTTCCTTCATCGCCCCTTTGTCTATCCCCTATAGAAGTAGATTTTTTAGTGCCTTTGAATTTAGCTGGTTCTCCCCACTAATTTTTTTCTCCCATGATGTCTCTCTCATTTGCCAAGTTGGGGATCAGTGTAAGGCTGAGAATGGGTCTGATCGGGTATGGATCCACCAAGATCTGGATTTGAATTCGAAAAGTATATGGGATTCGGATCCAGAGTGGACCCGATTGGCTCCAGAATATTTGGATTTGGATTTAGATCCAAAAAGTATGCATGGGATCCGAATCCAATTGGATCCAAAAAAAATATTTTACATCTATAAAATAATATATAACAAAAAAATAATATAAAATATATTTTAAAAATACCATACAACATATATTTGTGTATGCATATAAAATAATATATAATATTTAAATAATTAGGTCGCATCCAGATCATATCCACCTGTAACTGGATCCAATTCCAAATTACCATTTGGATCCGGATCTCAATCCAAATCTTGGACCCATACCCAGATTTGGATTGGTTCGAAATTTGGGTTTCTGGTCGGATCAATAAATTCTCAGCCCTGGACCGGTCTATGGAGAATTGCTATTGGTAGTTTAAAAAGAGTAACAGTAGAGTTTTTTTAGCAGAGATCAGGTTTTCATTTTGCGTCTTAAGACATGGCTAGAACGGAGTTTTAAGAAGTTTCCATAGAATATCTTATAAATAAGTAGTTTTATTTAAGCCGAATAGCTTCCCCCTGCTTTAGGTTGGATAAAGCTCAATTTTGATAGAAGTGTATACAAAAATCGTATTATGCTCGAGATTGGTGATGTACTTGGGGATCAAAATGCAAGTACTCGTTTATCCTACTTCCGTCTCTAGGGGACATGCATAGTGAATGAAGTTGGACTTTTAGCTCTAAATAAGGGGTTGAATGACTCCCTCACAATTCCTGTCTAGTAATTATAGAAGGGAATTCAACAAATGTTATCTCATGGTGCATCTCGTAGAAATTACCTCTTATGCTTTAAAAAAATAAATAATGTTCGGACTGAATGGTCTATTCGGAGAGGAACCAAACAACTAATTCTTTTATTGACAAAATTACAGGCCTATTAGAAAAATAAATAAATATTCTAATTTAGATGATGAAAAAGGTAAGAGGCTTTCTCTTTGTTCTTTTCTCTGGCCTTGGAGTAGGTCTATGAGCTTTTCATGGACCCTTGGTGCTACTTGAAATTCTGATTTTCATTAGATGGATATACATCTTTTTTACTTAAAACTTTTCCAAAGATAGAAAAATAAATAAAAAATCTCTATAGAAGTATCTGTAATAGTTTATCTAAGAGAAAAGATTGTTGAGATAATCCTAAATTGGAAAGAAAGTCGTCGAATTTGAATGCTTCTTGAGATTGAAACAAGTAGTGAATAGAGATGGCAGTGGACCCGACCAGACCCGGGACCCAATTGTTGACCCGATCTCGGGTTTGGGTATGGGTCTAATTTTTTAACTCGAATTATCGAGTCTGGGTCCAGTCGGACCCAACCCGTATCCGTAAACCGTTGGAGATAAATAAACCCTATATATTTGGGTATATTAAGGATTGCATACAATAAGAACTCGTAGTCATCTTTAGCTATTAAACGACAAATCATAGGCTTGAAATCTGATGGCGGGTGATAGTGACCTTATTGCCAATAATATGGGTATATGATGGTAAACAAAAAAACAAAAAAATAAAAATAAAGATCTCATAGTCATAGGGTGGCAATGGATTTGACCAGACCCGGGACCCAACAGGTACGAATATGGGTCCAATTTTTAGACCCGATGGGTCAGGCCCATGTCCAATGCTTGGACCGGAATATTATTTGGGTTTGGATCCAGGTCAGAGTCTGAGTCCAACCAAACCCGACCCATTGCCACCCCTAGTAGTGAAGGAGCAAAATTAAGAGAACATGCTCGGGGATGCAATTGTAGCGTAATGCCCTCCAAATAACAACACTTCTTCGTTGTTTTTTTTTTTTGGGCTAATCAGCGGGGATAAAGCCCCTACCCTTGGTAGGAATTGAGCCTTGGACGTACTATTGCAAATCATCAAGTAAGGATGGCAATGGACCCGGACCAGCCGGGTGTACCCAACAAGGGTTTGGGTATGGGTCCAACATTTGGACCAGGGGGTCGGGTCCTATTGGAACCGACCCATACCCATAAACTGTTGGAGATAAAATATTTCAATCCCTATTTGTTTGAATGTATTAAGAATCATATTCAATAAGAACTCGTAGTCATATTTAGCTATTTAATGACAAATCATATGACTTGAAATCTAATGGCAGGTGATTGTGACCTTGTAGGAATATGGATATATGATGGTAAAAAAAATGACAAAAAAAGAGCTCATAATAAGGGACCCTTACTATAGGCTTCTTTTTTTCTTTTGCTTTTTTTTTTTTACCAAAGGTGCAATGGACCCGACCAACCCAAAACCCGAAAGGATAGACCTAAGGCCCGACATATATGGGTATGGATTCAACTTTTCAACCTGATGGGTCGGATCTAGGTTCAAAACTAGACCCCGACTATTATTCAGGTCTGGCTCCAATCGGACCCGACCCGTTGCCATCTCTATTATTGTCGAGCGCTAACCAATTAAGCTCAAGCTTTTTTTTTAAAAAAAAAGTGATAAGTCAATAAGGAATTGAGCCCAACAGAGACCTCGTCGAGGGACGTGACAGTACTATCGCCACCGCAAGTTTATCGAACAAGTCGAGTGGAGGGAGACACAGCGTATGCAACCTTGTGACGCTCTCTCTAGTATCGGGTGATTGTACCATGCTTTACTTATCAAACGCCATATGCCACATATTGCCTTCTCTAAAACAAACTGTTTTTATGTTACGGTGTACAAAAACTCAGAAGCTAGTAACTCGGACTTACATTTTGATGACTCTTGAGTATCTTTGAGTTGAGTAGTCCGACTCGATATTTTTTTTTAAAAAAAAAAGAAATGAAAAAATCCAAAGTAATAAGAATTCATTTGTAATATTTTATTTATGTTTTCTATTTTGGCAAAAAATGGAAAGTGTTTCAGCTATAAATATTTATTTTTATATATATATTTTTTGAATTATTTTTAAATGGATGAAGTCTTTATAATGCCTAGGTTTTATGAAAATAAAATAAAAGCTCACCTCAAATCCTAGGCGAGAGAGCAGTTTCGACCATGGAAATCTCCATGATGGTTCTAAAATCATTTTCCAACACCGACGATGAAATTCGAAACTCAAAAAATGATACAAATCTTATAGATCTATGAGCACTAAACTTTAGGGCAAAATAGATGATCTAGATCATTTGTTACAATATAAACTATCCTTAGAGCTAGAAATCCTTCCTTTGTTTTTTTCACAACCATAATGTTCTATTTAAAAGTTTTCTAACGCTCAAATTGCAATTTTCGATGAGTTATGAGGTGAGGCTTTACATGTTTTGATAAAGGGTGCAGCCCTCTCAAACCATTTTTCTTTCTAAAACACCCTCATAACAAATTTGTTTTTTTTTTCGAAATCCATTTATCGCTATTTTTTAACTTCATTTCTAATTTTACTCCAAAAAATATTCTTCCTATTTTTTGTATTTTTATTTTTTACATTTATTGAGTACACACGATAGGGATGCATGTCTCGTTGTAATACAAGCGTTTGAGGTGAGGTAACATGTGTTTGGGTAGCTCTTTCTCTCTCTAACATGTGTTTGAGTAGCAGCTCATTCTCTCCAAACATTTGTTGGGCTACCTCACTTTCTCTCTCTAACATGTGTTTGGGTAGCTCTCTCTCTCTCCCTATTGAATGAGCTTGGGCTTAGTGATCCCATTGTCCCCTTCTCTCTCTCTCTCTCTCTCTAAAGTGAAGAAGCCTGGGCATTCCCATCCCTTTCTTTCTCTCTCTAGGAAAATGCATGCGGCCTTGTTCCTCTCTTTTGAGCACATCACTACTACTAAATTAAATAAGCTTTTCTGTGTTATTTGTTTCTTTCGAACCGATGTAAAACATTAGAATCTTTAATTTATTCAAACACCGGAAATGCACCATTGTTTTTCTCAGCTCTTTGGTTTATTTTTACAAAAACCAAACTTTTGCTTCCTATGTGCTTCCATGAGGCCTACCCAAAGTTTTCTTTACACGTTCGAATAAATGCAGAGTACATATACTGTGCTCCTGCAGGATCATACACTACACATCTACTCTCTTGGTCAAAACAGCTAGCTAGGTTGTTTTTTTTTTCTAAAATTTTGGGAACTATATAACAATTGCTAGATGATTATTTTTAAAATAAAAATGTTGAATTATCAGTTTTTGGACATTTAGATCTAGCCTTTCAAAAATTGGACATTACATCTACTCTTCAGTCTTGAGGTATTAGTTTTTTTTATTACAATAGAGAGTTTATTTCTGATTTTTTTTTTTTTTTTTTTGTGATTATTCTATGGGTTGTAGATATAAGAAAGGTTTCTATATTCTCCTACAGTATAGAAGACTTATACTTCTTCTACCATCCAGTCGTTTATTTTTGATCAAGTGCGTTACTCATCATTTGATCTTAGATCCAACACCTTCAAATATTTTATTTTTAATTTTTTTTTATAAAAATTGTATGAATATGAAATTTGGTACATGACATCTTCTCATTGGGGGGTACCTATAAAAAATATTAAAAATATTTTACAATAAAATAAAACGATCAAAATGCCTCTTAAAACTTTTAAGGATATTTTGGTTATTTTATTTTATTGAGAATATTTGTTTTATATTTTTTACAAATGTGAGTGTAAAAAAGGTTTGGATGCTCAAAATTTGGTGTCAAAATGTTCTATATAAAAAATTTAAAAATAAGATAGTGTGGAGACATGACATTGTGATTGGAACAATCTTAACCATTCATTCAAGATGGACAATAAGTTCTATGTTGTAAGAGAAACGTAGAAAGCTTACCTTGTAGATATTACATCCCTAGAATTTAAGATCTAAAAAGTATCCCTTGTCTTGAACGAGGGAAGAAATGGATAGTATACTCCCTAGGGAGGTAATCTTTTAACACAAATGAATAAACAAAGAACAAACCTGAAAGACTAATAGAAAAAAAAAGGCCCATTAATTAAGTGAAGAGAGCATATCTCTTAGCCACGCCTCATTCCTCCCCCTCATCTTCATCCCACCACCACCACATTGCCACGTGGCAGAACCTTTATCCACATGGTTGTGAAACTTGAACTCTTTCCCTAGATTTTTTTTTTCCATCAGAAATAATAGTTTACAAAACAGAATAAAATAAAAAGAAATGCCATTCCTTAACTGTAAACCCATAAGAAATTAATTCCCATAGTAATAATCTCAATGAAATTGAAGGCCCCTTGTTTTTTCCACCACAAACCCATGCCTCTCTCTCTCTACCTGGAAACGACCCACAAGTTTTTTTTGTCAGTTTATTGTGATTAATTCACCTCCATACATCAATAAGAGGCCCTTAACTCTCTCTCTCTCTCTCCTCAAATCTAATCAAAGCTTTCTCTCTCCCCAATATCTCCCAAATCAAATACCCCTTGGTATCTCTCTCTATTTCCTCCCTTTCTCTCTCTACACTGTCTTTATCTCTCTACACTGTCTTTCTCTCTCTACACTCTCTCTCACACAGCCACCCCAATTTGTCTCCAATAACAATGTAACATTTCTCTCTCTCTCTCTAACCATTCCAAACGCCAGTCCAATCTCTCTCCTCACCCCCATGCAGTTGTAGTCCAACCCCTTGGGCTTTTATTCTCCACTCCAATGTTATCCTTCCCTATCTCCCCTTGAGAGATCACCAAAAACCCACCCCAAAATCAGCTCCAAAGAACCATGGCCTCCTGCACAGTCTACACCACCCATTCTCTCTCCTCTTCAGGCACAATCTCCAAAACCAGCATAGGATTTCTCCACCAATCTCCACTCAGACCTGAAAACCAAATCATATTCTGCAAAAGAACCACCAAAAGACCCAACTCTCTCTCTACAATCACATGCTCAGTTCCTGAATATCCAAAGACTGTAGTGATTGGGTTAGCTGCTGATTCAGGATGTGGAAAAAGCACCTTCATGAGGAGGCTCACAAGTGTTTTTGGGGGAGATGCTGCACCCCCAAAGGGAGGAAACCCAGATTCAAATACTTTGATTAGTGATACAACAACTGTTATTTGTTTAGATGATTACCATTCATTGGATAGAAATGGGAGGAAAGTGAAAGGGGTGACTGCTCTTGACCCCAGAGCAAATGATTTTGATCTGATGTACACTCAGGTTAAGGCTTTGAAAGAGGGGAAAGCAGTGGAGAAGCCAATTTATAACCATGTGAGTGGGCTTTTGGATCCTCCTGAGCTTATTCAGCCTCCTAAGATCCTTGTCATTGAAGGACTCCACCCCATGTGAGTTTTTCATACAATTTGATGATTATTTATTTTAGTAGCCTCTCTTCATGTTGTTGTTCTCTGTTTTGGGAAGATGTCTCTCTCTCTCTCTCTCTCTCTCTCATATATATATATATATATATATATATATATATATACTATACTCACACACTCTACTACACACACACACACTCTCTCTCTCTCACACACACACACTCTCTCTCTCACACACACACTCTCTCTCTCTCACACACACACACACTCTCTCTCTCACACACACACACTCTCTCTCACACACACACAAATTTCACAATTGGAGCTCTCTCACTCAATTTTGATAACTTAGCTCTCTCTCTCTCTCATTCAATTTCACAATTTGAGCTCTCTCTCTCATATTCAAGTTCACAATTTGAGCTCTCTGTCTCTCTCTCTCTCTAACAGCAGTATTGTATGAACCTGACTGGTGTTCCCCATTTGATTACTCATAATCTAGGAGATCATGTTATTTTAATGGTGCTTATTATTCTCCTTGTTGTTTATGGTGGGATATTCTTCCCCGTTGTTACACTTCATCTATGTTATGAAACATGAGAGTAACAGTACGTTATTAAACAATAAAGTAATATTTTTATTAAAATAATCACTTGGACATCGGTTTGCAGCTTGCTGGGGAGGACAAGGGTTCAAAGCTCCTTAACCACTTTTTCAATAAAGAATCATATTATATTTATTGCTATATTTATTACTATATTTATTTTTTGATATATTTTACAAACTTGAACAAAATTCTAAGGTCTTCTTCTTACTTGCTGTGGTTTCTTCATTTGTCCTTCTAATTTCTAGAGCATTTTCTATGGAGCTCTTATATAGGAAACAAATTCATCTTACAATGTGATGAGCATTATCCTCATTTTGAACCTTTTTTTTACAGGAAATTTATTTAAATACTCTATTTTTTAATTATCTAGTATTTCACATTTTTTTCAACTATTCCAACTCAAAATTATTTTGGTGAGCATTTTAAGACGAAGATCAAAACAAATTGCAATTTTGCTGCGTCCTCTCTCCCCTGATAACGAACCAATTACCCATGTTACTTTTATGAGCAAGTATATTGTGCTCCCTCAGGAGTATGATTTACTTCTACTCCCTCCATTCCATGACCTTTTTGTGGGACTTTTTCAATCTGAAATGTTGGGAACCAGTAACAATTACTAGATGATTATTCCCAAAGGAAAAAATTCGAAATTTGAATTTTCTACCTCTTAGATCTTATTATTTGAAAATTAGATTGTTTCTATTCAATTTTGGGACGTCATTTTTTTTAATTGCTTAGAGGGTACAATTAGGGGGAAAAAAATTATTGAGATTACGTGTTAAAAAAGTTATATTTCCAACATATGGAATCCTAAAATTAACTCTAATAGAATTTTATCTGAGGGAGTAAATAGACAATATACTCCTGAGAGAGTAGGATATCTTTTGCCTTCTTTTATATGGTTTTCTATCCCTAATATCAAATTTTAGAGAGCCTCTTCCTCCGGCCTATCGTGAACAATAACTTATGCGTTCCTGATATCCGGAGGAAATGAGGTTTTTCTTTTTTGGAAAAGAGTCGGGGCCTAATTGGTTAGCGCTTGATAATTTGGATGGCCCTCTTCCCACTAATTCCAAAATAATAATAATAGTAATAATAAATTGTAAGGCTTAACGTTTCTAGATAACAAAACTGTCACTCTATCGGTCCTTACTTATCTCAAAAAAAAAAAACAAAAACTCAGTCCTTTTCATAAAAGGATAACCTCCTTTCTTGTGCAACTTTTCTTCTTCTTTTTTTAAAAAAAAATTGTTAACAAGAGCAATTTTTATTTATTCATAATTCTTAAAGATGTATAAACATCGAAAATACTCCTAATCAAGCTCACTCCAAATGGTTTGAAAAAAAACTATGATGATGATGACTACTAGTCAGGCACCCACAATTCAAGAGTATGGAGTATTCTAGGATGTGGAAAGTGGAAGCCAACACTACTATTTGGATGATACTTAAAAAGGATGTGGTTTACATAAAATTGTAATCATATTCGTAGAAATAAGGTTGTGAAGTTTTGTACCGTCTATTTTAGTTAGACATGTGTATTTGATGCATCTTTTAAGACACTATTTTAAGATAGTGTCAAATGTATACCGTCCAAATAAAATGGATACGGCAATATTGCGTCTACGGTAAGATTATAACATTGTATAAACTTTTTCTTACTTAAAAAAAGGGTATATTAGAGTATTCCTAAAATGCCCTTCCATACTATTTGCCTAAATCCCCTTGCTTGCCTAGATGCATTGTATTATTATTTGATGAAAGATATTAAATTTTGGTAAGAAAAATATTTTTGGCCTCCTTTGCAAATTCTTAAGGTTGATGGATTTCAAACAACTGCATGGCAAAAGTAACACAAAGATTTTGTGAAATTTTCCCAGGAGGCCTAAATTTCATGACTAAATTGGTTTGTCACTGTTTTCTTTCAGCAATTTCTTTGTTTCAAGTCATTGCATGATTTAATGCTCATTTCTCATCACCCATTTGTAATATTATTCCATATGATTTTTCTATTTGGTTTTAACCAGTGAAAACAAAGTATAGGGCTGAGCTGAAGATGCTACTTCCATTTGTAGGTATGATGAACGAGTGAGGGAGCTTCTGGATTTCAGCATCTACTTGGACATCAGCAATGAAGTGAAGTTTGCATGGAAAATTCAGGTCTAAAATGAAAAACTGAGTTCAAATTTTCCTCCTAAACTTGCTGCTTTGTCTCTCAACTTTCGAGTTTTGGTGTTGCAGAGAGACATGGCCGAACGTGGGCACAGTCTTGAGAGTATCAAAGCGAGTATTGAAGCAAGGAAGCCAGACTTTGATGCCTACATTGGTAACCCCATCTCTCTCTCTCTCTCTCTCTCTCTCTCTCTCTGTGTGGAAATTAGCTGTGTGTCAGTTAGAATATCCATTGTCCATGACGATAGATGATAAGTTGTAACCGATTGCCATCACTTGATCAATTTATTTGTCAGCAGTCTATGAATAGTATGAACCTATCCTCATCTGGATAAACCTGACCAACATTTAGGGTCCCACCAAACCCACTCATGATCATCTCTCTCTCTCTCTCACACACACACACAACCCCACCCCACCCCCAAAACACACACGCACAAATGCTTTTATTCAGTTCTCTCTATCAAAAATATATTTACCCTCCCTCAGGAACTCTCTCTGTCTCACACACACTCATGACAAAAACTTTTTGCTATTCAATCCTCTCTCAAACTTCACCTCTCTTCAGAAAAAAAAAAAATTCCCCTTCTTTCTCTTTTAAAATCCATTTTTGACTCTCCTCTATCAGAATCCTCTCTCAAGTGATCCCCTTTAAAATTCATTTTTGTCTCTCCTCTATCAGAATCCTCTCTCAATTGATGTGGGTTCCTGTTCCTTCATGTGCAGATCCGCAGAAGCAATACGCAGATGCAGTCATCGAAGTCCTGCCGACTCAGCTCATTCCCGACGATAATGAAGGGAAGATATTGAGAGTGAAGCTTGTGATGAAAGAAGGGGTCAAATACTTCAGTCCGGTTTACCTCTTTGATGAAGGATCCACCATTTCCTGGATACCATGTGGTAGGAAGCTCACCTGCTCCTATCCAGGCATCAAATTCTTCTATGGCCCAGACGCCTACTTCTCCAATGAGGTAATTAATAATAACTCACCCTTTGCACTTCATGGGGTATCATTTTTTATCATGGGGTATCATTTTTTATCATTCTTTTTTTAAAAAAAGAAAAATTAGTATAAAGAATAAACCCCACAAATGATCAATCATCAAATGGCCTTGTATTGGGTTTAATACTTCTTCTCTTGTATTTATCAGGTCTCTATTCTTGAGATGGATGGACAGTTTGATAGATTAGATGAACTGATATATGTGGAGAGCCATTTGAGCAACCTCTCCACGAAATTCTATGGCGAAGTCACACAACAAATGCTTAAACACGTAGACTTCCCAGGAAGTAACAATGGCACAGGTCTCTTCCAAACCATAGTTGGGTTGAAAATAAGGGACCTCTATGAACAAATTGTAGCTAGCAGGGCAGGGGCTACTTTGGAGACTGCCAAAGTTTGATCAAGACAGGATTCTCTCCCTATGAGTTCTCTCTCTTAAGTCTGTGCTTATCAGTCGACTTTTCCATTGTCAATATGGAATTCTCAGTTTAAATGTCTAAAGATCCTTAGCACAGGAGATCATAATATGTGTAGTTTATGCTGTATGTGGAGAATGTATTGTAGAGGTGATGCAGATCCAATGTACTCACCTAACATTTTTCAGAGTGTTGGGGCAATCAAATGGCTATCTTTTGTGAATCCAATCGGGTTGGCAGCTGTGTGCTCCCACCATGCTCCTCTCTCTTTCTCTCTCTCTCTCATGCACACGCGTGGACACAGGTGCACATGTAACAGAGATTCTTATTGGAATATCTCCCCTCTAATGTTTCAAGTGTTAATACATCCAAGGGCTTGCACTAATACATACCGATCTTGCCTTCCGAGCCACTTGACGGACCATGATTATCTCTCTCTTCCTGAAACAAACCGGTTTCCCTATCTTCTCTCTCCCACTCTCTCTCTCTCAAAACCTTTACACATTTTATCTGACATATTTGTTCGAACATTTCTGATTTCATATTTCAAGTGTTAGCACATCCAAATGGCTTATGACTGGGAATACAGATCTCGCTTTCAAAGTCACTTGCTCCCACCATGATCATCTCTTTCTCTCTCTTTTGGAATGCTACTAAGTATGCAAGGACTCCTCCTTGTATTTAGAAATCATTTTTACTTTGACACATGTCGACACTTAGAAACAACATAAGTCCAACATATGGCAGTAAGTAGTCATCATTTTCCAGTACAGTATCGGTACTTCAAATTAAAGTGTCTTGCAACTTTTTATTGCAAAACAATAAAACGGCATACCATACTCATGTTGTGAATGAAAGCCCTTTAACGTATCCAGCAATTTAAATTAGCAATTTAAAAGTATACCATACTTATGTTGTGAATGAAGGCCTTCTCCAACTGTCCACAACGTAATAAGCTACCACATCACCCAGTAGTTGTTGAATGTTAAGAAAGAGACATCTAAATTACATATTTTAATATAATATTTTATGGGATTGTATATAATGAAACCATTTACCTTTGATACAATGTGGTCACAATTACTTACAACTATCCGATGTGAAGTTTGATAGCTTCGATGTGTTACGAAGTTCAAAAAAATTTCTTTTGAAGTTTAAGCTTGGACTTCTCCAACCATTTAATTCACATGCTCACAATAGGACATGTCTAACTGTATTAACCTTTTAGACCAACGTACCAGACACTTAAAACACTTTTAGACACCAAACCCGGTCTTAGTATCCATGTAACACTCTCAAAAGCTCAAAACCTGGAGTCGAACGCGGTCATGGCCAATACCACAGTGGTAACACCTTTTCATTTCTCATATTAAATACAGAAAAGCTAAATATAGAAAATTATGCATAATGAAATAATAGGACACCCCATCCTTTTAGTTACAAAGCTCACCCCAACTATGAGTCAAGTATAATCTGGCAACCTTTTTCCAATTCGAAATGAGTTTTTTTATCCACTGTAAGTGTTTCTATGTCCACACAGTTCTACATTAGTTTTTTATCCACTGGTTTTAAGTCTCTCTCTCTCTCTCTGGGACAGCTGAGATTCTAAAGGGAAATTTAAAAAATGGTCAAAAACCAAATCAAATGGAACAAATGTTGCCAGAGAACTGAACTTACCAGATAATCCTGTATCTCATGGGATGTGCAAAAGTCCCCACATCTAATCATATATTCTGACCATCGCCTAATTTATTCATAAGGGCAGAGAAGATTGAACCAATATACTTTACAAAAGAAAATAACTGTTCTCCTCAATATAAATAATTGGATATTTGGATACAATGACCACATAATATATCACATGTTGTATTTACATTAACACCTGACCTGCTATTAAAGTCAAGCTGCGCCTCACAACTGGAACAGAACAGAGCAAAGAACCGAATATACCATTTAAGGCATAGGCAATGGCACAGAATGGAAGGGCCTCGGGCTCCTTTGCCGACAAAGCTGCTGTTCCCAATCCATGAGCACTAGAACCACAATCAAGAACGACCCCAGTAAGTAAACAAAATCATAAGGGGATGTATACCATTAAAGTTTGTTCTATGGTTCTACTAACAGCAACCACCATACATTCTTGTTGATGGACAGTGGAGATTAAACATAGTGGCCCCCCTCAAGAAGTAACCCATGTACAATTAATCTTCACAGTTTGTCTAATGGAGATGGGTACCAACTAAAAGTAAATTCGCTTGTGCTTCAGAGGGGTTCAGCTCTGATGAGCTGATTGTTTTTTGCCAAAAGTTATTTTTCAAAATTATGTATTAAGGCAGACATTTTTCTTGAAAGAGACATTTTCCACGATGTCGACTAAATGCACTATCTATTCCCACATATCGTCTCTTAATTCCACGTTAACAATTTTATATGTCCATTCTAAACAACATCTGCCAAAACTTAACCAATGAATATAATGTGAGATATATTTCAGCATTTTCTTATATAAAGATTGATGTGCATACCTAGAGGCTGTTGCTATTCCTCGAGCAATAGGATCATTCAAGCGGAGTTTATCAAGCAAAGCTTGCACAAAATTTGCACCTATCAGCCCAGTTAACACAACTGCAGCAGCTGTGAGGGATGAATTGGCACCTGAAACAACAAAACTACTATCAATTGGTCTTCCCTATAATGATAAAAGACAGACACATTGATATGGTCCATTCTTTTCTTGACAGTAACAGCTATCAAACTATTCATTGGTTTTTACGCTTTACTCAGTTCCAAAGTTGAAATAATTTACTTTTGGGGATTCCAAAATTGAAACAAATATTTCTAGCTTCATTTTCTTCGAACTATAGACAACTGAAATACAAGTACACACGCACACATACTACACTGTTCACAAATCCCCTTGAAGGAAAAAGAAGTACTTGATAATTCTTTCAGAATGTTTTTTACAAGGAGGCAAGAAGCATAAGAGCAGAAGAGTTGGAAGGCAGGTCAAAATTCAAGTTGAAGGAAAGAGTTTGAAATAAATCTCCGCCATCGCTTATTGTAGGTAAACGTGACCTAGAAGAAAACCACAACAGAACTTTCAATAGTTCAGCAAGTTAAAAAGTAATTTGAATTAATTTGACCTTATGACATGGTTTCTTGTACAAGCACCAAACGGGGTGTCTCCACCTTATAAATCAACAAGCTAATGACATGTGCATCACAAGATGCTCCAGTTGAAAGATGGAAATAAATATTTAAATATGTATTTAAAAATTAAGAGTTTATTTTCTTTCATTTTTAATTTCTTTAGTAATTTTTTATCGATTTTTAATTTTTCTATTTAACCTTTTCTAAGTTTTTTCTCGAGTTTTCATGTATACGATAAGCTAAACATTTTATTAGTCTTATTTTTAGTAATCATAAGTACCTTATAAAAGCCATTTCTCAATTTTTATTTTGTTCTTTTCGTTTGCTCCTCTATTTTCTCTCCAATAGAAATTTTTAAATTAAGATTTGGATAAGACAAAAATGTCTTTTTTGAAAGAGAGATGATACCTCTCTTTTTTGCAACTTTACCATTAGATTTCTACAACAAATCAAATAGAATTTTAAGCAAAGAAATTTTACATGTGAGAGATTAGAGATAGAAAATGAGAGAGACAACTCAGGATACTTGGAGGGGAAATAAGAGATGTAACAAATTTATAAGTTAGACTCCTATTTAATCTCCTTTATATGTGTGTGTGTGTTTGTGTGTCGTGCGTGAGTGCATGTGTGTGTGCATAAGTGCATGCGTGTACATGTGCGTGTGCGTGTGCGTGTGCGTGTGCGTGTGCGTGTGCGTGTGCGTGTGCGTGTGCGTGTGCGTGTGTGGGAATCCCTCTTGTATACCCCCTCATGTACATGAGGGAGATTTTATGCGCACGTGATTGTCTGTAGGAAAAGTATACAAAAAGACCATTCAGTCAACCTCAAATAGTTGGGAAAATGCTTTGATGATGATGCTGCAAAGAGACCATTTACTTTTAATAGAAGGATATCAAAATCACTCTTGTCTATCAAATTTCAAATCGAATAGTTGTGAGTGTGTCATTGACAAGACTCAAAGTTCAAAAAAAAATTCTCGAACTTTGTGACACATCCTATGCCATCCAATTTGACATGCAAGGTCTAGTAGCAATTGTGACCTCCTTCTAACAAAGATAAATGGTCCTATAGTATACAATCCTATATATATCTATTAGGTTTTGAAAAAGATATACAATCCCATATCTATCTATTAGATTTTAAAAAAGATATTTCTCGTGCATGCATGAATGCTTGTTATATATGTGCATGCAAGTGCCCATGCATGAGTGCCACCAAGGCAAGGGGGCACCATGCACCAATTTGGCAATAATTGCTCAAAACGATAGTCCACAATCAGTAGATGCAATGTATTAATGCGGTCATTTTTTAAAGACATGTCAAGAAGAGTTAATCTTAGAGCGGGAAGAAAAGAGTTACCTTCAAAAAGTGAGACAATACTGAGTGCTAAAGCAACTGTAATACACCTTGGTAAAATGGATACAGTTAAAGCAGGCTCTAATCCCACAATTCGCCCAACAAAAGCAGTCGAGTACAAAGAGAATATACAGGAAAGTATCACTGAAGTGAATATCTCTGCAGCATGTCTCTTGACAAGCTATAAAAGAATGCACAAGAAAAATCAGGCGGTCACTAGAATTGGTTACTTCTTACTATAATTTATAGATACTATGAAATTTCTAGTACAACTATAAAGTTGGCTTCGGATATGAGAAAAATTAATAAAATCTCAAAGACAGAAACCAGAGACTTACCCTTTTCTGCTTGAACATTGAAAAGGCGAATGAAATGATAACAGATCCTAAAAAGCCCATCAGAATATCACCAGCTCCAGGATTTGATGGTACTTTGGTGAGATAGTCTCCTGCACGGACAATAATCATCTCAGAATTGATGTTCATAGCTTGTCCGGTCAACAATCCAAGTTAAATTTATGTGAGCAACTTTCTTTCCAACTATTATTAATCAAGAGTTTTCTTTTTCTTTGAGAATGTTTACTGATAATGATATAGACATGTTTTCATTTTCTCTAACTAACCATCTTACAATCTCAGTGGTATTTTCTTTGCATTAAAATTAGATTTTGGAGAGAATTTGAAGAATAAAGAACAGAAAAACACTAAAAAGACAAAGGTCATTAACCTAAAACAGCATCCAGTCCAATGCGCGAGACATATCCAAACGCCATTGCTGCCAAGTCTGCAGATAATGCACAACATACAATCGGATGTAGAAGACTCTTGACACTGGATGGCAACCTGCATCTCAAATTGCATAGAGGTTAAAAATAATATAATAAACATAAAGTTACACAGTTGCATTCAAAACATAATGAAAATAATTACACCAATACAAAACATTGCAAGTAAAGGAGAGGGTTTGAACCACTAGCTTTATCGAAAGGTGCTTATTCTTGCAACCTTTGAGATCGTAGATTCAAACCCGACACAATATACGACCTTAAGGCTTTCAGAAACTAATGAGGTTTCTAAAAGAGCATTATTTCATCAGGGAAATTTACCTGCTTTTTCTTTTTTGGGGTACTTCAGTGGTAGGAATCAAACTTGAGATTTAGCATTGCTAATCATCAGTTGCTAACCACTCAAGCCCAAGCTTGATTCTCATAAGGGAAAATTACTTCATAAAACACATTTATAATTTATTATACTTATCAAAAAGCACTCTCATTATAAAACATTTAGCTTTGGGGAAGTACAGCATGCAACACTGATGCACGTTATATGGTACATACAAAGTTATCCACTATGTATTACTGATGATAGATGTTGGAAATTAAACATACCCAGATGAATTTCATAATCAAGAATTATAATTGATTTCCACTGATCATCATCAGGACAAGCACTCAATGCCTTTATGCTGTATGATATATCATACACTATAGGTGTATGGCATACTTGCCCTTTCGCATTAAGATGGAAGGTAAACAAGGTCTGTGCATTACCTGGAACCAATCATATACCCCAAGACCGTAGCTGCAAGTAAAAATGGGAGGCTTGTCCTTGCAGTTGTTCCAAGAGCAATTGGGAAGAAATACGCAATTATAAAGAATACGAGGAAAATCACAGACCAAGATGCAATCTCAAAGGTCGAAAATGGAGGAGGTTTTTCCATTGGCTCAGCAGGTATCATCTCCGTCTTTACAATATTTCTCACAGTAAGGGCTGTGTACCCTGCTACACAACACGAGGCGAGCCAACCGCCAACTGCCAACAAAAAGGAGTTTGTGTGAAGAAATACAACATCACTGAAAATAATTTGGACCAGGATGAACAAGAACTCTCTCTCTCTCTCTCTCTCTCTCTCTGCATGTCGTATGCGTGTGTGTATCTTAAGTTCTAACCTCTGACACTCAACAAGCTATAGTTGTTTGCTGGTATAACAAATCTTGCCAAAATGCTTGTGAGTAAAAGAGGGATTGGACACAAGATGTAGAAAATGATGTTCACTCAAAGCTTGTTTAACATTGTTTTTATTGGCCATTGTTTGATACATCTGAATCTTGGGCTTACCATGAAACAAGAAAATAAAAACTAAATCCTGGGGAATTTTTCTGGATAGTAACAGGAAACAAAAATTATTGACATGGACACCCATAAAGCCAATAGATTCGATATATATATCATTGTATTTGCATACCAATAATGAACACGATCTTGGCCCCCGAAGCTGCAGGAATATCCTTAACTGCCAACGGTAAGACCACCATTGCAGGAACATAGAATAGAGGAAGCCACCTCTGTATAAACATGGTGGCTGGCTCAAAGAAGGCCATGGCTTTGATGGCCATTGGTGGGGCAAAGCAATCCAATATCAATAGAACAGAGAATATACAAAACATCCCAAATAAAGCACTTGGGAACTTGATAGCAGCAGCTACAAAGGCCCTCTTCAAAAAGTAATCCATTGATAGTATGACCCCCAGAGAGACAAGCAAGTGACATACTCCAACCACCTGGTAATCAATCATCCATCGTAAATGTCTAGCTCTACTAAACTGCGAGAAATATTAGACGCCCCATATATAAACAGATATGCATACATCTAAAAACATACTTCAAATGCATACATACACAAATATATGCATACCTGCATGCATTGTGTGTGGGATGTATGTATGTTACCACATGTTATCCTACACAGCTAGAAGTGACTATTCCAATGAAGATCCTGAGTTTATGGTAGTCAAGTAAATCAATCAACGCTTATAATTCTAATAAGAAGTGAAAATATTTTGGATTCTTGGGAAGCAATGGATTCACACAATTACGCATTCTTTTGCGTTGAACTTCAGAACCCAAGTTTAAATTACAGTTAAGCAAGGAGAAACAAAAGAGACTTGTTTTCTTGGTAAGAAACCCTACAATTATGTCATTGTCATTAAAGAAAAACTGCATTTCCATTAAAAATCCAAACACCCAACTTCTAAATACACAGATGTAATCAAGGACTAAGACACAGGCTAAATGGGAACTCGAAAAAGCACATCACTTGAAGCAATCTGAAATCATACGAATACCATCAAAAGTTATACCATCAATGATATCATACAGCGTTTTTGGACTCGCCCGAGTCCACTTAGACTCCGGCGAGTAAGTCAGTCTCACGCTATTGGGGAGGGGAGTTGGGTGCCTAACTCGCCCTGCCCTAAAAACCTGAAAAACATATATACCAAAAAAATCAAAATTTCAAAAAAAGTAGAAAACATCAATATGTTAGTTATTAATATGTTTTTAGATGATTTTGATAGTTTTAAGATAATTGGGAACTTTTATGTTTTTTCCCTTTTTTAAACTTTTCTGAAATATTCAGGGTATAAATCAAGCTTTTCAATCCTCTATCTTTTATAGATTTTGTCATCTTCTTTAGTATTCTAATGCACTCTATTACTTCTTTTATCTGTTTTTTGTTTTTAAATATTTTTTAGAATTCTTTTAGTTTTTTTTACTTTATTACAACTTTTTTGGGAGTGCACCACCGTGTACCTTGGCCTGAGGCAATTTCCTAAACATTGATATTAAGAATAGGAAAAGTAGGAGGAGAAGGATGAGGATGAGCAGGAGGAGGAAGAGGAGGTGGTTGCAGCGAAGGAGGAGGAGATCACTCTCCATGCCTAAAAGAACTCTTCACTTGCAGCTAAGAAACCATCTTACTTCTAATGAGAACCCCAAATGCAGATAGTTAAATCAATCTAATTTAATCGTAACTTACAAAATGAAGGATGCTTCAATCTAATTTTATTACATTTACAAAATACAAGATACTTCCACACATTCTATAGATACATTTCCAAATTGCAGACCAACACATAGAAGCTATTCTTCTCATTAAACTCAAAAGTAAGAACACAGAGAAGAGAAAAAGTGAAAAACAAAACCATCGTTAAAAGACAACTCAACGCACCATATTGATTGCACGAACTACCGGAAGGAGAAGGAGGAGACGGAGGTAATTTACAAAATGAAAGATGCTTCAATCTAATTTTATCATATTTACAAAGTGCAAGATGCTTCCACACATTCCAGAGACACAAGCCCAGATTGCAGACCAACACAAGAAGCTATTCTTCTCATTAAACTTAAAAGGAAGACTAGAGATAAGAGAAAAGTGAAAAACAAAACCAACGTTAAAAGACAACTCAAACCACCACATTCTTGAGATTGCACGAACAAAGAGAAGTAGAAAACACTTTCCTACTACCCAACAATTCTAAGTCGCTTATTGACCTACCGAAAAATAAATACTACCAATTGTTTCAGTGAGAGAAACCCAAATTTGTTCCTAATTATTCAA
This sequence comes from Amborella trichopoda, assembly GCF_000471905.2. The sequence continues at coordinate 1,961,780 of NW_006499913.1, read as the reverse complement.
ACTCATCATCAACTGATTTTTCCAGTCAATCTCAAAGAAGAAAGAGAGAGTCAAAAGCCAGAGTGCCCCTCAAAACCCAGGACTTCTCAGCTCTAAATTCACAGACAAACCATTCAATTCTACAGATAGAAACCCAAATCAAAATTTACCTTTTGGAACCGATCAGAAGCACCGGCACTGTTCGTCGCATTCGCCTCAACAAGAACCTCTCTCAAAGCTTCATTTTTATTGAAATCCATGTTCAAAAACCCTGGTTTTTTACCAATTAAACTTATGGGAACATTTCTTCTAAATCCGGGGTTCTTGGACAAAGCCCAAAGTCCATTAACCAAAGTGGGGTTTTTTTTTAGGAGCTCCTCTCCACAGTTCTCTTGTTATAGGGGCGTGAATTGGAGCGTAGCATGAAGTTGCAGAGGCCAGCGCCATGAAAAAACAGAGTACAATCCATGAAAAACCGCATCGATATTTAAATTCGATGGACAGGAATAATACAAATGGTCACATTAATAATTAAAAGATGAAAACCGTCCTTTGTCAATAAAGATCCCATTTTCATCGAAATATTTTTATTGCCATTGGTTCCTTGCGTCGTAACTTTTCGTATGGGTGACATGGAATTATGGCCCTTAGAGAGATAATGACCATTGTGCCCTTTCTATATCAGGAAAAAATTGGGCATGTTTCTCTCTCTAGCGGGGAAGGCAAAGAGTTTGTTAACATGTTTTTGTCCCCGTTCTCTATTTTCAGTTCACGCCCGCCCCCGTTCACCATTTTCAGTTCACGCCGGCCCCCACTTTCTATTTTCAGTTCACGCCGGCCCCCACCCCCTTCCTCTAGCGGGGGAGTGACCATCTTAATTCTTATTCCGCTTGTTTCTCTCTCTCTCTCCATTCGCGGTCCAATTTTTTTTTTTTTCTTTTTCTTTTTTTTTTTAACGTAGGGATCGGATTTAAGGTTTGTTATAACGGAATGGACCAAAATTTGGCCGGGTGTCCCCTCCTCACCGGCCTTAAAAATTCAGAGCTTGTGACAAAATGTAAAACGGGCGTCGGGTTAAGGTTGGGCTATTATAGTATGAGGGCTAAGTCAGATCAGGCCTGGGCCTAACCAGAGCTTGGGCCAGGTCAAATCGTTTCAGCTTCTTTCTTTTCCTTTTTTCCCTTTATTTTATTGGCCCAGCCCGGCCCTACCTTGATAGGGCCAGGGTCTCCTTGGCACAGGTGCGACCCGACCTGTTGCCCGTTCTTGTTTCTGTCTAATGATTACATTATTATTCCCCCTTTTTTTTTCTGGAGAATATATACTATGCTCCCTCAGGAGCATAGTTTACTTCTACTCCATCATATAACCTATTTGGGAGATTTTTTTTGCTTTATCAATTTGAAATTGTGGGAATAACCTAAGATTCACTCGATGATCATTCTCAAAAAAAAAAAATTAAAATTTTTGAATTTTTTAACACTTAGATGTCACCTTCTAAAAATTGGACAGTTTGAATTCAATCCTTTATATATTATTTTTTTCATATTCTTAAAATATGCATTAAGGAAAGTTTTTTATGGAGTTTAATTTATGTTAAAAAGATTATATCCCCAGAATTTAGGATCTTAAAAGTAATCCTTAATAAGATTTCACCAGTAAATAGATAGTATACTTCCAATAAAGTAAAACATAATTTAGTTTCTTTTTCTCTCTCATTTTCATTAATAAGTGTCTTGACCACTCAACCTTTTTTTATTTAATTCCGCCTCTCTGTCCACGTGTGGCCTAGGTTTCCGGGGGTCCCCATTGTCGAGGTTTTTGAGTGGCATTGTTCAACTTTGTAAAGTAATGGAACTATTGAAGAAATTAGTAGTAGGAATCAAACTTGAAATATAGTGTTGCTAAGGTTAATCACAACCCACTTAAGCCCAAGCTTGATTTTTAAGTGAGTTTTGATTCACATTAGTAATTTTTTAATATAAAAAATTAGGATTTAAGTGACCAAGTTCAGGTCAAAGGCTTTGCCTCTGAACTAGGACCTTGGAGTTGGCTTGGTAAGTTTTGAAGTACTATATATAGGACCAATTTGTTAAGAAGAATCCTTAGTTTCTCAAAGTTTTCGAATTGTCTTTGCACAATAAATATGAATACATCTGGGTAGCTCCAATAGACGATAGGATGGGAAAAAGTAGACTTATGTAGTTTAGCCATGTGCAGCGTTAATCTAGAATAACACTCGTTATGATGGACAATTTGGTTCAAGTGGAAAGCTCTATAAGGGTAAGGAGTATGACCAAAATGATATGAATAAAAGTGGTGAGAAGAGTTATGGTGACTTATGGTTTTACTGAGGGTATGGCTCTTAATAGAGTAGGATGATAGAATATGATTCGTGTAGCCGACCTTAAATAATTGTGATAAGACTCAAATGATGATGATGACTATCTCTGCACAATAAACAAGGAAAAGAAAACAAAGGCCCTAAGCTCTTAAAACCCTAAACCCAGGGATCATCATCCATCCAACAAGGGTGAGAAATGGGTCGGGTCAACTTAATCGGGTATGAGCTTGACCCAAATAATGGACCTAACAGGTCGGATCCGGGTCCAAATCTAGACACAACCCAATATATATAATATAAAATCATCATCATCATCAAAACCTTTTTTCAACTATTTAGAGTCTGCTATTACATGAAAAATTGTGGCAAAGTTTTATGTTGACTGCCTACGTAACACAACTCACCACCTTAACCCAAGCTTCGAGCTGATTAAGTGAAAGTTTAAAGCCTTCTCCCTTCTTAGACTAATTTGTAGGGAGATATTAAGCTATTAAAAAAAATTGCTTGCGATTCATTTGTTTTAATGAAGGTTTTTATTGATTGGGGGAATCCCCCTCAAAGTGGGCTCTTCTTGCCTTTTCTTCCCTTATTTTTTTTGTTTTTGTACAAAAGCTCTAGGACCCTATCCTTATGATAGCCTCAACTAAAGCAATCTAATTGTATCGTAATTCACAAAATGAAAGATGCTTCAGTATAATTTTATCATATTACAAAATCCAAGATGCTTCCACACATTCAAAGATAAGAGAAAAACAAAATCAACATTCAAACACAACTCAAATCATCCCATTCTTGATATTGCACGAACAAAAAGGAAAGCTTTCTATGTTCCCCTACAACATAGAAATTCTATCCTCCTCCTACCATTCAACCGTCCATTTTTTTATCAAGAGAGTCACTCACTGTTTGATCTTAGATCCGACGTCTCAAAATATTTTATTTTTATTAATACAATTTTTCTGAATATGAAATGTGGTACTTGCTCTCTTCTCATTGGAACACACCTATAAAAAATATTAACGATAATTTTTTTATAAAAAATAATGACCAAAATACTTTTTTAATCTTTTTGGGATATTTTGGTCATTTTATTTTATTGAAAATATTTTTTTAACATTTTTTGTTAGTGTGAATTTAATAGAGGAATGGACGTTCAAACTTTGGCGTCAAAACGGTTTATAAAAAAAAAAAATTTTTAAAAAAAATAGTGTAGAGACATGACATTATGATTGGAACAATCTTAACCCTCCATTAAAAAATTGATGGTTAGATAAAAGGGATGATAGAACTCCTATATTGTAGGGAGAACATAGAAAGCTATCTTTCCCCGAACAAAAAAGAGTAAAAAGCACTTTCCTAATACCCAACAATTCTAAGTTCCTTTTTTACTCTACCCAAGAATAAATAATACCAATTGTTTTAATAAGAGAAACACGAATTTGAATTTGGCCATATGGAATTGGCCATGTTACTCGGCATCGGCCTTTATTCACTATTCTTATAAAAGATAGATATTAATTGGTCAAATTTAAGTCTAAAAAATATCTAAATGGCATTTTGGCTAGAGTGCATGTTGCGGTCATTTTCTTGACCTAAGATTTCCTTTTGACAGAGAGTTAAAAGAAAGAATTTCCCATTACTCGAGAAAAGAGCTCAAAATTAATAATACCAATTGTTTTAGTGAGATAAAAGCAAATTTGTTCCTAATTATTCAAACCATCCCTAAAATCAAACTCGAGACCTCTTGTAAAAAGATATTTTAAAACCAGGCAATCTAACCAACATGTTATTTAATATTTGATTAAAAAAGTTAAATGTTATATTAAAAACATTTTATCTTAATTTTTTTAAAAAATTGAGTTGGTGTTGAGTGAGTTACTCGATTCATCCGAGTAAACAAGTCGGTTTTTTGAAAGCTGATTCAAACTCAGTGTAAACAAATTTTGCTAGGCCATCCCAAAGAACACGAGAGAGTCAAAAGTTACATGCCTCTCAAAACCCATGACTTCTCAAGTCTAATTCACAAACAAACCACTGAATTCGAGAGATAGAAACCCAAATCAAAACTGTACCTTTTGGAACCAATGAGAAGCACCACCACTGTTCGTCGCAGATGCCTCAACAAGAACCTCTCTCAAAGCTTCCTTTTTATTGAAATCCATGCTCAAAGTCACTGGTTTTTTACCAATTAAACTTATGGGCACTTTGCTTCTTCTTAATCCGTGGTTCTTGGACAAAGCCCAAAAGCCATTAACCAAAATGGGTTTTTTCCTATGAGCTCTTGTCCTCAGCTCTCTTGTTATAGGGCCTTGAAGTGGAGGATAGAATGAAGTTGCAGAAGCCAGCGCCATGAAAACAGAGGAGTATGATCCTTGAAAACTCACATCTCATATTTAAATCCAATGGACAGGAATAATTCAATGGTCATAAACTCATAATATAATGCAAAGATGAGAATTGTCTCAATGAAGACGCCATTTTCATGGAGCTTCTCGAATCTATGCAGAGGGGACATGGAAATATGGCGCTTAGAGAGAGAAGGACCATTATGCCATTTCTAAGGTAAACCCATTGTTTAAAAAAACGGACCAGCGAATCGGTCACAGGCCCGTGTTGGATTGGGGAATTGGTGGATCGGATTGGAGAATCGGTCGAATCGACAAATTTTGTTCCAAACAAATTCAAAATATCACTATAAGAATTTTAGAATAGTATTCTTTTAGTTTTTTAAAAAAATTAAAAGTTGTGCATTATGTATTTTTATTATTTTGTAAAAACAAATGAATACTCAGATGTTGATTTTCTGTTTGGATATCTGTATAATTGTTAATTATAATATAGTATTGTAATATTGTATTAAAATAATTTAAAAATATTAAGCAATACTTTTATATTATAAAAATCTCCTATAAAGTGAATTCAATATCACATTTAACATTTATTAATTTATCTTTACTCGTCTAAAATGATCACAACCTAACAACTATAATATTATATATTAAAATTGAAATTATTAATTTTTATTTTATAGTCACTTTACTATGTAAATAAGAATAAATTTAAAATTTGTCTTATAATATTATGTAATTTAAAAAATATTATAATTTACCATTATAACAAAAAATAATATATTATATAATTTGTAATGTAAATATATAATTAATTGTAATATTATAATAAACGTGATTCAAAAAACAAGGCTATGACCCTCACAAATAAATAAATCTAATGTGTAATAAATAGTATGGACAAAATATAAAATATAGAAACATGAATTTATAAGCATATTTTAATAAAATAAAATAAAATAAAAATAAATAAATTTATACTTGCAATGTGGGATAATCGATAAAGTTATTTGAACTAATTCTAAAGTGGTATGAGCTAGCTTTATTTTTTTCTCTTAAAATATCTCATAAACTAGTACTTTTTTAATGGTCAATAAATTAGTGTAAGTATTATTTTTTGTTTTTTAATATCTTATGAGCTAGTAATATTTTTTTCTTTTTAATCCTAATTAGGTAATAGCCTAGTATTAATTATATAATCTCATAAGTTAATAACATAGTATTAATTATAATCTCATAAGCTAATAGCTTCATATTAATAATATTAGCTAAACCATCACCACCATGATGAGGTATGTGTGGAAAGCAGTGCAAACAGTGTTCGCAAATCGAATTGGAATGGTTAACCGGACATGGCCTTGAAAGCGGTTTAACCGGTCTAATCGGTAAACCGACCGATTTAACC
>NW_006499913.1:1933012-1948992 GCF_000471905.2 Amborella trichopoda | reverse complement strand
CAATAATAATAATAATAATAATAATAATAATAATAATAATAGAATAAAAAAAAGACATTACAAACAAAATCTCTTATTTTTGGGTTTTATATTTTTTTAAAAATACCTAGCTAGTTCACTAAAACCGGCTGAAACTGGAACCAGCCAATAGTGCGTTGTGATCTAACCTGGTTAGAATTTGAACTGCCGGGTTTTTCCTATACTGGTTTGAAGGGAAAGGAGAGAGAGATTATGTGTTTCATAGAGTTTGCCCGGTTATTTCTATACTAGTTTGAAGGGAAAGGAGAGAGAGATTATGTGTTTCATAGAGTTTGAAGGGAAAGGTTTTAGATTGAATTGTGGGAATTGAGATGAGCAATTTAAAAACCCAAAAAGAGATTTTAGTTTGTCAACACCTAGATTTGATCGTCAGTATAGTTTAATAAACCAACAGTAATGAAGCTAATGAACAGTGTGGTTCAACATACTACCAAAGAAACAAAGAAAAAGATAAGAAGTAAGGAGGATGGTGTGTACCTTCGTGATAACTTGGAGAAGATTAGAAAGTGTCAAAAGATTTCCTATTCTTGTGAGAGTATATTATGTATTTATTCCCTCGGGTAAAACTTACTCTAGAAATATCTTTTTGATATCAAATATTGGGCATGTGATTTTTAGAATTCGGCAAACAACCTCAAAGAAAAAAAATTTTAAACCATCACTCTTTATTTTTTCAAAAAAGGAAAGAATCATCCCAGGATTCTACCGTAACCGTCCAATATTTGAGAGAATGATCTAGATGTTTATGAACTCGAAATCTAAATTTTTTATTTGAAAATAGTCATCTAATTATCATTGGACGGATCCCAAAACTCCAAATAGAAAAAAATCCGAAGTTGGTGATTTACCCAAGGGAGTAGATGTATAGTATGCTATTGAGGGAGCATAGTATACGGAGAAATGAAATGTAAATGAGTAGAATTTTATAGAACCCACCATTGAATCTTGTAAATTAGAGTATAGAGTTAGGCATCATGACATTTACTCTGGTACTCGTTCTAGTAATTGGATTGTGAACTATAAATTTCGTGGTCTTCAGCTACATATATGCATTTTTTGATCCAAAATTTAATCCCAATTAACCTCGGGTTCATGGAAAGCCTACAACCCCCTCCAAATTAAAAAAATTGGATCTTTAACCTCCTTTTTATCTTTTAATTATCTATATTATAATGTTTACCCTCTTCCTGTTTCCAATAGTTCATTATATAAATAGAGTTTGAGATGATATTTTAACTTCATTATGAAGTTCACGAGATCGGATAGAGATATCACGGCTCAAGGGAGAATGAGAGAGAGAGAGAGAGAAAAAAAGAAAAAGAAAAAAAAAAAAGAAAAGAAAAAGAATGAACGGGAAAGCCTTTCTAGGTTTTAATGAAGGGTCATTAAAAACACCAAAATGATAAATATTGTAATATGGGTAATAAAAAAGTTGCAGATAGAGTTAAACGCCAATTTCTTCTAACTTAGATGGGTCCGTATGAACTCGGGGGTTATTTGAAATTATGATTTTAGATAGGGATATATGAATGATTATTTTTAGTATTTTAGAAAAAATTGCTCCTTTTTGTGGATATGCAGAAGCTAATCTGCCTTTCATTTTCCCCAAAGAATATTACATTGGGTAGGGCAAAATTTTAGTTTGTTTTTCTCAGCAATTATCTCCATAAATCAGTCAGTCTCTCTCTAAGTAATCAATCGGATATTGTAAAAAGGAAAAATAGGAAAGAAATAGGAAGAAACATGAACAAAAATATGGAAGAAAGGGGGCAAAAAGGAAGTTTATAGTATCCAATATGAAGTCCAGATAGGTTGTGAATCCATCGGGAAGTAGCTGTTTCCGGTGATGGCATAAACAGCGGCGAAGGCCGGCCAACCGAATAACGGTGTATATACATACCATGACCCCCACTGTGAGCATATATCTGCGAAAAAAGTTCACTTGAATTTAATTATAAGCCCTAAAACTAAACCAAGTCAAATGAAATTTGACGCACAAAACATACACACACAAATAATTTTGGGCTTTATGAGCTTTTTGATCTGTGAAAGTCTTAGAAAAAACAAATTTTCTGCCAAATTCCCAAATGCAGGAATTGTTGAATAAGAAACAAGTAGTTTTACTCAAAATATTTTAGGGAAATTTATCAAAGTATACTTAAGAGATAAATTATTTAACATTTTACCTATATCTTTGGATTTAATTCTAGAATAGCCATCAAATATGGGATTGTATACTATGATACCATTTACTTATGGTACAAGGTCATAATCACTTTTGGTCATTGGACATGAAATCCAGTACAAAAAATTGTATTCTTAGCATTCGATAAATTTTATTTTGGATTTTGTATCTAAACAATGACGCATCATCAACCACCGCGATCTCAAATCTAACCGTCAATGATGATTGTGACCTCCTTGGTCTCATTATATATATTTCCTCAAAATATATATAATCATGAATTTGAATACTTAAAAATTACTAAAATGTAAAATATATTTTGATAAATTTCCCATATTTTAATACCACTCTTTCCATGTTCCATTTCTCCACTAAAACACATAAATTAAAAGAACAGAATTAGAGTTTTCAACATATAACATACCACAAACTCAAAGTAGCCCTAAGAAAAATGAGAGGAAAGGTACTATAGGTATATATGTGAGGTTCCAATACTGAATGGCAATTGAATTGGTGGCGATAATAACTGTTGCAACAACAAGAAGGATCAAAGTAAGGAGCCTTAGGAGAGGTAGAACAGTAGGGGGGGTGAAGAACTTCTTAAGCCCCATAGTAGTAATGTCGATGATAATGATGAGAAGAGCCTCGATGCATGGTGATTATATAGGGAGGGGCATCAAGCCAGAATCTTATATTAGGAAAAAATCAACCCTTTTACCAATTCTGGATGCATTTTTAGGGGGAAATGAGTTTGAAAGGTACGTTCAAGGAAAAAAAATACATGACTTTGGAAAGGTCTAGCAAAACCATGTGGAAAGGAAGAGAAGACAAGTCACTTCTTGTGGAAAGGTCTAGCAAAACCTTGTGGAAATGACTTTGAAAAGTACGTTCAAGGAAAAAAAAATACACAACTTTGGAAAGGTCTAGCAAAACCTTGTGGAAAGGAAGAGAAGACAAGTCACGTATTTTGGAAAAAGAGTTGGATGTTGTTTTATTCAATATTAGGAAATTGTATGTGCATCTTAAAATGCAGTTATTCTTATGGATCTTGTGTTCAGATAAATTAGCAACATTTGATAACTTGAGAAGGACGGGGTTTATTATCACCAATATATGTTTCATATGCAATGACAGTGATGAAACTTCGCATCATCTTTTCCTCTCATGCATTTTTGTTACATATCTTTAGGATTGGGCTTGACATTGCCTCAATCTGTCATTATGTTTGCCCCAAAATGTTAGAGCTCTTCTTGACCAATAGATCACACCCAATATTTCAAAGATAGGAACTATTCTTTTGAGATTTATTTGGGCTAGCCTTCTTTGAAATGTGTGGAAGGAGGGAAATATAAGAGTCTTTGATAGTGTAAATGCATATCTGTCTATATTAAAATCAAACATTTTAGCAGTTGCAGCTGATTAGTTTCTTGCACATAAGGATATGGCTTTATTCCTAAAAGTCTTACTATTAGCAATCCTTTGGCAGTGGCGACTATGGGTGTTGCCACCAACACTCATAGTGAGGTTGTTTGGATACCACCATAAGTGAATTCCTTTAAACTTAATTTTGATGGAACTTCACTTGGCAATCCAAGGCAAGCTGGCTATGGTGGACTCATCAGAAATAATTTGGGTCACATTATAATTTCTTACTGGGGTCTTTGTTGTTCACAACAGCAAATGAGGCAGAAGTACGAGGTTTACTAGAAAGTTTGAAATTGCTATATGCATTGGAATGGGGCAGGATTATCGAAAGAGACTCGGCAAATGTCATTGCCTAGAGTAAGAAAAAGGCCCAAATTCCTTGGAGATTAAGGACTATTTTTCATCAAATTTGGGATATTTTGTCAACATCTATAGCAATGGTCCAACATTATTATAAAGAGGTGAATGAAAATGTCGATATTCTTGCCAAAGGAGGAGTCCATACACTCTCTCTGTTAATTACTTCATTTATGTAATCTTGTATCTTTACTTGAACATCTTGTATTTTACATATGAATTAATGATAAGTCGTACGTTACCATTCAAAAAAAAAAAAGTCACTTATTGTCGTTGTAGAGTGGTGAAGCGTATTGAAGATACAAAAAAAAAATTCCACACCATAGTGGTCACGTTGTGATTTCCATTTCGACTCACGCTATCCCATTAACACCTTCAAAAAACTAACTCTTAAAGTATTTGAAACAAGAGGGTTTGTCTTCCCTACTGAAGTACCTAAAAAAATAAAAAATAAAATAAAATCAAGAGATTTTATAATCCCTCAAATATATGCCCCGTCGAATAAATATTATATTAGTCAAGGACACGTTTCTATTCGGCCAGCATGCATAGTGTAGAAATGCAGGCTTGACGATAAATATATTTTTTTAAAATAATTTGATCTTCATCTTTAAAGAATATATAATATGTAACCTAGAGATCATGAATATGAAAAATAAAATAAAAATAGGAATAATAATTATATTAAAAAAAGTGTTTCGTGAATTAGCAAATGTTTAATATGAATCTCTACCATGAAAGATTTCGATTGGAAAAATATCTTATTGTATTTTGTTTTTTATATTCACAATTAAAATGGAGAGAATTAACATTACAATGGCAAGACTAGTGATTTAAAAATCGTCGTGTCGGCACAGACTCGAGCGAGTCGTCACTGGAATCGATCACCCCGAGTCAATTCCAATAAATTCCACAGTATTGCCGGTTCTTTTCTGCCCGAGTTTGTACAGTAAACCGCCCTCGGTTCTACCGAAAAAGGATCGTCGAGTCAGCATAGACTCCGATGAGTCGTTGCCCGAATCCCAATAGTAAACCGCCTTAAGGTACTTAGGATATTTTTTTGATATTTTTTGAAGGATTTTTTTATTTTTTATTTTTCAAAATGGGGGTTATCCCATTATTGGGAGTCACCACGACCATCAGGAGGCCCCACGACCTATACATTTGTGGTTGATGAGCGTCCTCAGGTCTTTTATACCCATAACTAGTCCTTGAATTTTTCAATGTGGGACAATTCCCATGGTAACAGTTTCGAAAGGTAATATATATTTTTATTTTGAAAGTTAACACGTTAAATGGCGTTGTGGCGTAGTGGTTATCATGTCTGTCTTTGATGGTGGAGGTTTCTTGTTCGAATTTTCAAGGGCAGCATTCATTTTTTTAAAAAAAAATTAAAATGTACCATCTTCTGATTGTTCTTATCAAAAACAAATTTTTTATTTTTATAACATGATGGTTTTTAACATAAATTTGAAAAATCTATCTCTCTCTCTCTACTAACAATCTCTTCCACTAAATTTATTATAGAAACCTAAAAAACTAGATTTTTGAAAAAAAATATTGCATTATAATTATGCAATGTACTATTTTTTTTTACAGTTGTCAATAATATATTTTAACTTAGATAATATTATAAGATATTTTGGATTTGTTTTAATTTGTATAGTAAAATAATTATAAAATGTAAACCAACAATTTCAATTTAAGTATATAATATTATAATTAGTTAGGTTGTAATAATTTTGAATAATAGTTAGTTAGGTTGTAATAATTTGGGTTTTTTTAGTGGATTGGAGTTTTCTGCCAATTCGAGATTTTGGTGACCATTTTTTCATCGATTTAATATATTCTATATTGTAATCCGTACATGATGATATACTTCATCCATGATAATTCTATGCTTATCCTTTTGTGTGATATAAATTTAATGGTTAACCGTAGTTTATGCAGAGAAAAAACATATCAATATTCGCATATTGATGTAAAAAATTGGAAGTTCTTAATGAAGTAACCCCATTTTTTATTGGATTCCTAAAAAACAACATTTATAATGAATTTTAATAATTTTTTCGGATATATTTTAAGACTAAATCCGACCAATTAGTCTTATCTTTTTATCCAGATCGCCGATTCACTGATTCGAATAAATTGTTGGGGTGCCCAATCCGAGGCACGGACCCTTTTTTTAAACCACTGGGGAAGACAATATTCACTTTCAAAAAAGGATTAACAATGCAAGTGTAAGACATCTCCTCCAAAAAATGACTCACCACCAACTTAGCTATTGTTAGGCCTCTCTCTCTCTTTAAAGAAAGCACGCACCACCAAGTTGTTATTTTTATGTCCCTCTCTGTCTCTCCTGAAGTTTGTTAAAGTCTTGCGATCCACTACAAGTAAATTGTGTTTATCATAAAGACATATGGAGAGCTAAATTGTTCTTGTGGGGCATTCATAGTTCTCCGTGCTAGTTTTACAGCTGGAGAGCTAATTTATTCTTGTGGGGCATTCATAGTTCTCCGTGCTAGTTTTACAGCTGAGAAAGCACACAGTAGGACCATGCAAAGAAATCCCATGAAGAGCAACCCCGCTGAAATTTTCATAACATTGAAAAAATCGGAAAATTTTGGCGATTCGTCCCATGTTTTCCGAAGCTCTGCAGAAACCGCCATGTTCACAAAAGCCGCGATCGATAACATAAAGCATGACACCTGAAAAAGTGCATTTATGTCGTTACCATGGAAAAACTTATATAAGGTGTCAACCTTATAGTGTAGAAGCAAGATGCACCTCAAAAAATATATCTGACACGATTATTATGACGTCAAGATCGTCTCAACTTTGAGATGTATGGATATGAATATTATAATTTTAAACCTTAAACATAGTGCATTTTGTAACATATTATCTAGATCGTTTATTTTCAAAAAATTTAAAGGATTCTATATCAAGTTAATTTATATTATTTTTGGAGCTTTAAATTTCATAATTGGAAGTGAAAATAGATTTTTTAAGTTATCACAAAGATTTCTTGCACCAGATCTTTTATTAAGATTTAGAGGTGCAGACTTACTTTGATTGTTTGAGGATCACACCCTACAAACCTCACACTTCATACAAGTCATCTCTTTTGAGGAAAATTATCATCCTGAAACCCCTGAAAACTGTAGTTCTACTGAGTCATTACAAACAGAAGAAACCAAAATCAAACCAATTAAATTCGAGGATCCAAACACCAATGACCAAGAATAGAGATTTTCTGTGGGGCTGCAATCCGGATACCTTGAAATTTCATTATATAAACCCCAAACCCCAAGAAACAAGCAACTAACACGACAATAAAGAGATCCAAAAGTTCCATAAAAAAGATATGTATCTGTGGATCACCAAATATATTCAGCTCAATTTTGTTCCGATTCTTTAAATGAGGACAGATGTTAGAACAAAAGAGAAAGACAGATGGTGCTTTTTAACTAACTGTATAATTTAGGGATGATGGACCAAAAAGTCTACCGTGACACTGAGAGAAAGATGAATTGTTTGATTTCCTTTCTACTACAACTAGGAGATGAGAGAGAATGTATCATAGAGTTTGAAGCAGTACAGAAAAAATTGAATCAGAACAGTTAACTGGATATGGACGGACGGTTCAACCAACCTAACCAGTAAACCGGCCGGTTCAATCGTCAAATCGGGCAAATCCCGGGCGGTCAACAACGCGTTAAAAAAATAAAAATAAAAATTTAATAAAATATAAAAAGTATATTTAAAACATGATTAACTAAAATGCATACAAATGAAGTTGAAAAATAAATAAAAAAAATGGATTTTAAATTATCGATTTGCATCTAAAGATATTTTTGAAAGTTTTTAACAAAGATGAAAAAATGTAAAAACAAATATTAATGGCCAAAACAATTTCCAATCTTTGCCAAAATGATAAAATAAAATTGTTAAAAAAAAAAAAACATTACAAACAAAATCCCTTATTTTTTAGATTTTTATATTTTTTTAAAATATACTTGGCCGGTTCACCAAAACCGGCCGAAACTGGAACAGGCTAGTGGCCAGTTGTGATCTAACCGGGTGGTTAGAATTTGAACTGCCCGATTTTTCCTATACTGGTTTAAAGGGAAAGGAAGAGAGAGAGATTTTGTGTTTCATAGAGTTTGAAGGGAAAGGTTTTAGATTGAATTGTGGGAATTGAGATGAGCAATTTAAAACCCCAAAAACGAGATTTTAGTTTCTCAACACCTAGATTTGAACGTCAGTATAGTTTAATAAACCAATAGTATTGAAGCTAATGAACAGTGTGGTTCAACATACTACCAAAGAAACAAAGAAAAAGACGAGAAGAAAGCAGGATCGTGTGCACATTCGCGATATAATTGGAGACGATTAGAGAGTGCCAAAAGATTTCCCATTCTTGTAGGAGTATATTATCTATTTATTCCTGGGGTAAAACTTACGCTAGAAATATCTTTTTGATATCAAATTTTGGGCATGTGATCTTTAGAATTTGGCAAACAATCCCAAAGAAAAAAATAAAATAAATCCTCACTCTTTATTTTTCCAAAAAAAAATGAAAGAATCATCCCAATATTGCACCGTAACCGTCTAATTTTTGAGAGAATGACCTAGATGTTTATGAACTTGAAATCTAAATTTTTTATTTGAAAATAGTCATCTAATTATCATTGGATGGATCCCAAAACTCCAAATAAATAAATAAAAATCCAAAGTTAGTATTTTACCAGAGGGAGTAAATGTATAGTCTGCTGTTAAGGGAGCATGGCATATGGAGAAATGAAATGTAAATGAATAGAATTTTATAGAACCCATCATAGAATCTTGTAAATTGGAGTTTAGAGTTAGACATCATGACATTTACTCTGGTACTCGTCCTATTAATTGGATTATAAACTAAAGATTTCATAGTCTTCAGATACATGTATGCATTTTTTTTATCCAAAATTATATCCTAAATAATCTCTTCGGTTCATAGAAAGCCCACAACCCCCTCCAAGTTAAAAAAAATTGGATGTTTAACCCCCTCTTTATCTCTTTATTATCGAAATTATAATGTTTACCCTCTTCCTTTTTCCAATACTTCCTATAAATAGAGTTTGAGATGATGTTTTAACCTCATTATGAAGTTTACGAGATCGGATAGCGATATGAGGGCTCAAGGGAGATTGAGAGAGGCGCAAAAAAAGTAAAAGAAAAGGGAAGCTTTTTTAAGTCTTAATGAAGGGTCACTAAAAACACCAAAATGATAAATATTATAATTTGGATAATGAGAAAATTGCAGATGGAGTTAACCGCCAGTTTCTTTTAGCCCGTCGGTTTCCATGAATTTGAGGGTTATTTGGAATTATGATTTTAGATAGGGAATACAAAGGTTATTTTTAGTATTTTAGAAAAAAATTGCACCTTTTTGTGGATATGCAGAAACTAATCTGCCTTTCATTTTCCCCAAAGAATATGACATTGGGTAGTGTAAAATTTTAGTTTGTTTTCCTCAATAATTATCTCCATAAATCAGTCTCTCTCTCTCTAAATAATCAATCGGATATTGTAAAAAGGAAAACTAGGAAAAATTATGAACAAAAATATGGAAGAAAGGGAGCAAAAAGGAAGCTCACAGTATCCAATATGCAGTCCAGATAGGTTGTGAATCCATCGGGAAGTAACTGCTTTCCGGTGATGGCATAAACTGTGGCGAAGGGCAACTGAATAACGGTGTATATACATACTATGACCCCTACTGTGAACACATATCTGCAAAAAAAAGTTCACTTGACTTTAGTTATAAGCCCTAAAACTAAGACAAGGCAAATGAAAATTGACACACAAAACACACAAAAAAATAATTTTGGGCTTTATGAGCTTTTTGGTCTTTGAAAGTCCTAGAAAAAGCAAATAAGAAACAAGTAGTTTTACTCAAAATATTTTAGGGAAATTTATCAAAGTATACCTAATAGATAAATTGTTTAACATTTTATCTATATCTTTGGATTTAATTCTAGAATAGCCATCAAAATATGAGATCGTATACTATGAAACCATTCACTTTTGGTACAAGGTCATAATCACTTTTGGTCATTGAACATGAAATCCAGTAGATAAAATTTTATTGTCACATTCGAGAAATTTTACTTTAAACTTTGTGCTCAAACAATGATGCATCCTTAACCACCCCGGTCTCAAATCTAATGGTCAATGATGATTGTGACCACCTTATATAAAACATAAATGGTCTCATTGTATACATTTCCTCAAAATATACATAATCATGAATTTGAATTCTTGAAGATTACTAAAATGTTAAATAGTTGACAAGTTATGCATATTTTGATAAATGTCTCATATTTTAATACCTCTCTTTCCATGGCCCATTTCTCCACTAAAACACATAAATCAAAAGAATAGCAGCAGAGAATTCAATACATAGCATACCACAAACCCAATTTGGGGTTTGTATTAATGGAATACCAAATCAAAGTAGCCCTATGAAAAATGAGAGGAAAGATGGGGATGGAGGTACCTATAGGTAGTGTAGTATCTATATGTGAGGTTCCAATACCCGATGTCAATTGAATTGGTGGCAATAATAACGGTTCCAATGGCAACAAGGATCAAAGTAAGGAGCCTTAGGAGAGGTAGAACAGTAGGGGGGGTGAAGAACTTCTTAAGCCCCATAGTAGTAATGTCGATGATAATGATGAAAAGAGCCTCAATGCATGGTGATTATATAGGGGGCATCAACCAAGATTCTTCTATTAGACTTATGAGATTGATATTGGTTATGCCTGGTGATGGGGATTATACTCTTAATATATAGTGAAATTGCGTTCATGTTTGTGTGGCAAAAGTATTGGATGCTCCTGTGGGAGCATATTGTGCATTCAGTACCTCGAGTGAAACACTATTTGAGGAGCACTTTTAAGACCCCAAAATTTGGAGATCTGACCTCTTACACCTAGAAATGATCATTAAGTAAAAAAAAAGAAAAAAAAATCACATGTACTATATATGTACTCAATATCTGAAGATTAGCTAGAGCATCTAATTTTTGGATGATAAGATCTAGGCATCTAGAAACTCAATTTTTAAAAGTCTAAAGCGAAACATTTGCCCGACGATCCTAAAATGGACCCCAAAATTCCAATTTGAAAAAAATCCTACCAATCATTTACCCATGGGAGAAGCTGTACATCCTGGTCATGTAAGATTATACTATACATGCACTTCAAAAGTGTGTATTATTTTTAGGAAAATTGTTTGATAGGGATGCAGCCTTATCAAAACAAATAAAGCGCCAGGTCATAATTCATCTAAAGCATTATAAAACATTTATATCAATCATCTTGGCTTGAACATTATGGTTGTGAAAAAGAAAAGGATTTTAAGCTCTACAAATGACGTATATTGTAACAAATTGTCTAGATCGTCTATTTCACCCTAAAAATAAGTGTTCATAGATCCGTGAAATCTATACCATTTTTTGAATTTCAAATTTCATTGTCGGCATTGAAAATTGATTTTAGAGCCATCATATAGACTACCGTTGCCGAAAGTGCTTTCAAGACCAATATTTTAGGTGAGGCAGTACTTTTTTTTCATAAAACCTAAGTCCTATAGAAACCTCATCATTTTTAATGATTTCAATACCGTGGCATTGGAATCATCATTTATTGTGGTTGTCTCATCCTAAGAGATGAGATGGACTCGAAAAGTAGTTTCTTGTGCCGGCCCAATATTAAACAATACATTTCACAATTCCAAATTAAGAGGCATTTGTTTTGTTATGAAGGATTTTCCAATAACGACCAAATGTTACTTGGTGGTCTTCAAGTGATAAGAATAAAGATTTTTAGGTCTTATTTATTTGGGGTAAGTTACAATTTGACCATTGTGTTCCCCGTACGCCAATCCAACTAGTTTTCAGATTTTCATATAGGAAAATGGTTTGATGGGGCTGCAGCTCTATAGTAAATCCTTACTTGTGGAAGTCAAGTATTGGAAAGCTTTTGCATCGATCATCTTGACTTGAATATTATGGTTGTGAAAAAAAAAAAAAGATTTTAAGCTCTAAAAATAATGTATGTTATAATAAATTATCCATTTTGTTATAATAATAAGTGTTTTGTACTATTTTTTGAGTTTCAAATTTGATTGTCAGTGTTGGAAATTGATTTTAGAGCCATCATAGATATTTTTGTTACCGAAAGTGCTTTTCGGATGAAGATTTCAGGTGAGGCTTTATTTTGTTTTCATAAAGACTACGCCTTCTAAAAATCTCATCCTTTGATATATAGAATAAGGGCACGTATATTATGCTCTCGCAGGAGCATAGTTTGTAACTACTTTCTCATTCAACACACTTATTTATGAAGATTTATTTGGTCTAAAATTTTGGGAATCATATAAGAATTACCATATGTTATTTTCAAAAGAAAATAAATAAATAAATTTTGAGTTTTGAGACACTCATATCTAGCCCTTAAAAAAATTGGACAGTCTCTATTCAAACTTGAGTTATCAGTTTTTTCTAGTACATAGAGAGCTTATTTCAATTTATTTTTTTACCCAAGTTGGTATATGTAGAGATTACATCCCCAAGTTTTGAGATCTAAAATGCATCCCTAGCATGTATTTTGCCCAAGGGAGTAAATAAATACTCTACTCCCATGGGAGTAGGGAAATCTCTTTCTAAACTTCATCAGGTTGTTTAGAATTTGAGATGATGGTTGCAATACCATACAGTCTCATGTGCTGTAGCGACATACCTCCTGGTGTGAGAGAGAGAGAGATGGTTAATTAGGGATGTTCTAGTCTTTTATCATTTTATGATGTTAGGGTCGTCAATGGTTGAGAGTGGTTTAGAGGGTCTCGAGGCGGCCGTGGTGTATGGTCGGTTCGAGACCCAATATGGGGTGTTGTTTTTATTCAACCAATAAAAGCATCTCTCTCTAGATGAATTTTTTTTTTTTTTTTCTCCTGTATGTTGTGACCATGGATTTTTTGTGTTCAAGTGCGTCGTATAGCTAACGTTGAGACTTCCATTTGAGCGACGAAAAAAAAAAAATAGAGAAGCTAATGTGAAAACAACGAACGAAACAAGAAGCTAGGGTTGGCAAATATACAAGGTGGCTTGGCTTGGTTATGTATACGTGCCCTAAAAGCTAGGGCGTAGGCTAGAAAATATGGCCAGAGGGCTACGCAAGGTCTGAACCACCATAGCCGAGGCCCAAAGCCTTTATAGGTGGCCGAGCCCGGCCCTCTTTTACCTTAAGTTTTCTTTCCACGTTTCACTTTGGATCTATAAGGTCCGGTTCAGCCTAGACAAGGCTAGGACCTCCTAGGGCCTATCCGGGCTTAGCTAGACTCGAGCCAGCTCTATAAAGACCAAGATTAGGCTAGGGCCAATACTAGTAAGGGCCACGGCTGGCCCATCCCAAGCCCGACCCTTTCCCAGCTCTACATAATGGGAGGTGCAAGGCTTTGTCTCTCTCTCTCAACATTCTTTGAACATGGCCTCCTTGCTCCTATCTGGAGTCATTATACCTCGAAATCTCTTACATGACAATAGATTAAAATGAGGGTAAAAATTGTATTAGCTCTTGAAGGGTAATTTTTGAAAAATCTTTCATGCGACTCTCTTTGTCCTATCCTCTGTTTAAAAAACTTCCTCTGTTTAAAAAATTGCAGACCCGTCGTTTTCCTTACCTCAAACTTAAGGAACTTACCAAGCTAAAAAATGTGGACAAGTCATTTTCCTTCCCTCAAACTTAAGGAACTTACCAAGCTACTCTGTAAGCCATACTCACTCCCTTTTTTAGCCATAATAAATAGGTACTCCCTCCCTCTCTTGGCCCGCCCCTCTCTATTGAACCTAATCCCACCCCCTCTCTCTCTTCAGCCCTAACCCAGTCCCTTTATATTCAGCCCTAAGCCCGCCCTCTCTCTTCAGCCCTAAGCCCGTCCCTTCTTTCTTCAACCTCAATAATTGGGTTTGTATAAGTGTTCCCTCCCTCTTCAAGTCGTTTCTTCTCTGTTGAGCCTAATAACTGATTTGCATAAGGTATAACTTATTTGCTCCTTCTCTAACTAGTTATTTTGATGTGGATAAGCCCAATCTTTTTAGTCTACCCTCTAGTTTACTAATCAAACTTATTCCCATTTTTTAACTTGTACGATAAAATTTTTGAATTTGTTATCATAAATGTATTGCTTATTGAAATTATATAGAGACAATTGAAAGACTTCTATAAAAAATAAATAAAAATAATGCTTATCGTAATAAAAATATGTTATTCCAATTACTTATCATGTTGAAACCAAAGTCGGTTAGAAGACATGTGATTCCATGTAAATGCCAAAAGCATACAAAATAAGTAGGAAATGGTGTAACGATGAGTTTAGAATAGTACAAGCTATTATTAAAAAATCTTTTTGGAATGGTGATGATGTTATTATTAGAAAATTTTGTGTAATGGTATGATGATGACTTTAATTCCACATGTCAGTGGAATTTTGTGACACAAAAAAAAAAAAAAATATTTTATAAGCAAGTGCTGGTAAAAATGTTGGTAATGTATCTCTCATATTTCTTCGAGACATAGCCAAACAATAGGAATGTATTTCCCAGGTTGCATCTGAATACTACCCAAACAGTAACAATTCATTTGCAGGTAACGTATTACGCAATAATGTGTGATAATAGTAATATATTTCTAGGTATCCAAATAATATAGTAATTTTTTGTTTAGGGGTACTTTAAGTAATTAATCAAGGGTAAATTATAAATTCCTAATAAAAATAAAAACATTTATTAACAATAGTGGATAATGACATCACCGATATGGTGTGTGATATCACCCACAAAATGCATTAATTGTTTTTAAATACTAATAGAATGCCACTATTTTTTTTATAAAATATCTATTTTACCCTTCTAAATGACAAAAAATGCCCCTACTTAAAAAAAAATTTATTACAATTCAAGGGTATTTTAGTATAAAAAAATGTTGAGCACTTTGAGGGTGTAAGTGGTATAGCCTAATATATATATATATATATATATATATATATAAGTAATAATCCTATGTGTCACACCCCAAGAATTTACAATACTGTTATTCCTGAGATGTGACAGACAAAACATATATACATCTATTGATAGGACTAATTTACAGTGGCGAGGTCTTACAAAGTAAATAAAAAAAGCTAGCACAACAACAGTATCTTTCAAGGTTGATCTTGACTAGCACTCAAAATGAATCCGCAGTTATCCTGAAAAAAATGTTTACCATAGTTTGATGAGTTTGGCTACTCAGTAAGTGATCATCATAATTCTAAAAATAATTATGATTGAAAGATATCAATATTTTCCAAAATGAGATCTATTAACAGAAATGCATCAACAGTTTCACTTTCAATAAATGCATAATTAAGTATAATCTGAGTAATCGAAATGCTTATAACACTTTTAGCGGCAGTACATAATTCAAAGGATTTCACAAAATACCCTACTGGCGTCCCAAGTAGGTCACCTATATACCCCATCAGCTTCTTGATGGGTCCACTTAATCCCTATCGGCGTCCCAGATAGGTCCACTTAATCCTTGCAGGTCCACTTATACCTCACCGGCGTACCGGATGAGTTCACTTAATCCCTACCGGCGTCCCAGATAGGTCCACTTATACCTCACCGGCGAACCGGATGAGTCCACTTGCATACTTAAATTATTTCTAAATCTCTTTAAATATTCGAAAGCAGCAATATCATGTACTCAATATATCACTGAAATAATTAATATGAATTTCACTGAAACCGTTAATAACAGTCACTTTCAATAACATTTCTAAAATAACCAATCAAATATTTTGGGCTCAAATTTAGAAAGGTAGCAGTTCGTAAAGACGTTCTAGCATAATTGCCAATTTAATATGTATAGAAAAACTCTTATAG
>NW_006499913.1:1912541-1930192 GCF_000471905.2 Amborella trichopoda | reverse complement strand
ACTGGCGTCCCAAGTAGGTCACCTATATACCCCATCAGTGTCCTGATGGGTCCACTTAATCCCTATCGGCGTCCCAGATAAGTCCACTTAATCCCTGCAGGTCCACTTATACCTCACCGGCGTACCGGATGAGTCCACTTAATCCCTACCAGCATCCCAGATAGATCCACTTATACCTCACCGGCGAACCGGATGAGTTCACTTGCATACTTAAATTATTTCTAAATCTATTTAAACATTCGAAAGCAGCAATATCATGTACTCAATATATCACTGAAATCATATTTTAAAATTTATCGCACCTAAAATTCATGATAATAAGCAGAAATAATTATTTTATTTTATTTTAAAAAAAAATGGATTATTTTTCGAGACAATGAGGTCACTTACACATAAAACTGATAAAATAAAGATCCTGGACGAAAATATCACTATTTATTAAAAACAGACTATTTTTCAGAAAGACGATGTCACGTACCTAAAATATTTGAGAGGGAGCTTCCGATAAAAATTCGGCTAGGGAGAGGAGCTCACTGTGTTTCGACCAGAAAGGGAAAGATTTCAAAAGTTTTCTAGGGTGGGTGTGCTCACTTCCCCTATTTAAATTTTTATAACGTATTATTATAATATTTTATTAAACTTTACCTCATACCTGAGGTGTCGCGTTAAGCGTCTGCTTTTAACATACGAAAACCACGTCCGCTAAAGGACGTGACCAGCTGCAAGCAGCAACTGCAAAGGCTGCAAACAAAAGCAGCAGCAAAAGTTTAAACCAAGCAAAAAGTTTTGAAAATAGTGATGGTCCTCAAGGACCATCATACTCAATCAGACCATCACCTATTTAAAAGCATTTTTTCTCTTTTTTTTTTTTTTTTTTTTTGTTTTTTTTTTGAAATTTTAGGATTGTTACACTATGAGACCCTCTTACACCCATGTGTAGGATCCTAAAGGGTCACCATTAAATTTGACATAGATCTCTAGAAAAGTCAAGTCCCATGTGATAACTTTTATAAAGATCTGTGCCAAAATTTAATGGTGAACCTTTTCCTACTCACATAGATCTCAATTGAATTTTGACATAGATCTCTAGAAAACCCATTCACTCAAATCCCACACCCATGTTATAACTTTTCAAGAGATCTGTGTCAAATTTTAATGGTGATTCTTTGGGATACTACTCACATGGGTGTAGGTGAGTCTCATAATTTATATATATATATATATATCCCCTTATCGCTTATCTTCTCCCATATGAGACTCTCCTTAAAGTCTCTCTCTTTACCCACATTTTATAAAATCTCTCAAACCCGTAGAATTTCATATATTTCATTCTTTTAAATTTGGGATTTATCTCTCTTTCTATATACCCTCATCTTTTAAAATATCTTAATTCCTACTATTTTATATAGCTTACCTTCATTTTCTCCATGCTACCTTTTATATATTTAGATGTCTTACATTCGTTTCCTCAAATTTAGGAGCTATCGTGTATATTTTTATATATCTTTTGAGACGTGTGCTTTATTTTATCCCTTTAGGGAATTTTTTTATTTTTGCAACCTGTGTCTACTTTTTAATTCTGGCTTAATAATACAAAATTTTGAGTGTATCTTTTATATTTTCATGTTTTACATTCATTTTTTCAAATTTAGAAGCTATCGTGTATATTTTTATATATCTTTTAGGACACGTGTTTTATTTTATAGTTATATATAGAGCTTCTTTTTATTCTTGTAATACATGTCCACCCCTTTAGTCCAACTTAATAATGCAGCATAAATATAGATGGGTGTAGTTGACATACGGATGCATCCATAGCTGTAGAGGTAAGGTGCGCTTTCAAATTTTATCATGGTATATAATTTTGATGTAAAATATTCTTAGGATTATCTCAAAATCTATTTTTATATCTAATTATAAAATTTAAAAATGATTAAAATCAAGTAGATCTTTAAACCTACAAAAATCTTGAAAATAGACGGTGTAGATTATAATGTTATAAAATGCACTATTTTTTAGACTTAAAATCTTTTTATTTTTCATGATCATACATCTCGATATCGAGATGATCAATCAAAGGGTTTTTCGACATTAAAACTACCTTTCTCGATGGATTTTGAGGTGCATCCATAGCTCTACATTACGAGGTTACAACCTTATATAAACTTTTTCCAATATAGATGTGTTGCCTATAGGGTGTGGTTTCTATAAGACGGCAACAAAAAACAATCTAATTAAAGCGCACCTCCAAATCCTATAATAACATATAATTGTGGTGTAAAATATTTTTAGGATTATCTGAAAATTTATTTTCACATCTAATTATAAATTTTAAACTCCAAAAATAGTTAAAATCAAGTATATCTATAAACATATGAAAATCTTGAAAATGAACGGTCTAGATCGATTCTGACCAATTATTCATCGAGTCTTATTCTTCATCGATGAATTGCCCCATCTATCATCCTGAGGAGAAGTTTGGTTTCAAACTCTAGCTCGAACAGGAGGAGTACGTCATTACGGCTCCTCGATGGTTACATAAATATAAGGACTGAAACCTTAGTCTTGCCTCGACATATTCGTAAAGTAGAGATGTATCGGAATGTCCGGAATTAGATCAATGAAATTTTGTTTGCTATATAAAATAAATAAAAAAGGGTGCTTCTGACCAATTATTCACTGAGTCGAGCGGAAAAAAAGGATAAACAACTTTTTCTTGAATTATTTAAAAAAAAAAAATCTATAACGAAAATTACTGATTCTGTCGATTCCGATACGATCAACCTATCGCCCGATCCGACAAGGTGAGACCGATTCGAGTTACCGAACCGTTCCTTTTAAACGCTGGTCTAGGCCATGCGTTGCAAGGTTGCAACCTTATATAAATTTCGGCGCGTTCCATAACAGTTTAATGCGCCCTGCTACTTCAACTTAGGGCCTACTTTTTAGACATGGCGACATCCATTTCTTTAAAACCAGAGCTCGCTACAATGAAAAGGAAGAAAAGAAAGCGTCGAGTTCCTGAATTTATGAGAAGAGTTTATGGCGACAAGTATGTCAATACCCTAGGAAACGTCATATTATCCATGCTTCCACTTCAAAATGGCGGAACCCTAGGGGCTCACACAGGTTGCAGGTGCAAAGGGCGTGGGTGCTTAGGTTGCAGCGGTGATCCCATGGCCTTTATCCTCAGAGATGGGGACCCCCCGGACTATCGTGCCCTAATTTCACGCTCATTTGCTGTTCTTCATTTGCTTCCAGACCTATCTTTACCATTTAGTCCTCATGTCAGGTGGACTCAGGAGCAAGTGAGTATTGGTTGTCTTTTCTCTGTGATTTGGGTTCTTTTATTTGGATTATGTGTTTGGGTTAATGTGATTTCGGGGTGTAATGGTGGTTTAGGACTGGGGGAACTATATTAATTGCCAGAAAAATAGAATGTTGGGTACTCAGGGTGTCTCTTTTTTAACATGGGGATATTGCTGAAATGCTGGTCTTTTTCATTTGAGAGAGAGAATAAATAGTTGGAATGTAGAGAGAATAAATAGTTGGAATGTAGGTCTTATTGAATTTTTTATTGTGAATTATAAGTGAAATTGGGTGTTTATAATGGGTAATATGCAATTGCAGATGATAATATAATATGAAAACTATACAAGATGCCTAACACTTTCAATGATGCCCATATTAGGATATTTATTTTCCTCTTTCTACACAAGCATCGTGATCATTTTTCCATAATGTGCTTTCTCAGTATGCATACGACTTTTAATTCTATTCAATTATCTTGTATTGCCAGATTCACTCTTGCCATTCAATATTTTCAGTGTTTACAAGAGGCAATTTTTCGCTTTTAAAACTCATATATTTTTTGTATAAATTAGATTCTTGCGGTGTTATATGTGTGCTATTTGAGCATGGTATGATCATAAGCATTCACATGTATGACTGTTATGGGAGTTGTACATGATAATATGTGCTGGTCATTTGTGCAATGTATATTTGATTGATACCCTTGCATGTGACCACAGTACCATTTTACGTTAAAGTGTTTAGCATCTATAAGGGGGAAAAAAAGTAAAACTAAAAATATGAGATAGGATTTAGTCATATTTATCTTTGGACTTTGGATAAAAAGGATTATGGATTATTGATGGTGGTTAAAGTTTAGGAGTGTTCTCTTACACAATCTTTTTATTTGTACTTTCTCATCTCAGATTGTGAGGAGGGTGATAGACATGGAAAGTTGCATTCCATACAGGTTTTCATCTTCTCCTAATGTGATGTGTGTAAAATATGAAAAGGTACATTTTGACATTATTGTATGTAGTTGTAGTCTTTTTGCTTTGAAAGGATATTATTATCGCAATCATACATCTTTGAGTTTCTCATTGGTTGGTAAATCCTATTGTTAGATAAATGATTTCATTCTAATATGCTGCTGTTGTATTCCCAATAAATATGTGTTGTTCCCAATGTTAGTTTTATATTTATTTTTACAATTTATCTTATGTCCCCCTATTTTTGTTATTTACATATTATTAGGCATTCAATTCAGGGTTTACTATCTGAGGGTTGTTTTATGGGTTTTGCATCCCAAGTTATTTTTTAAGCACTTAATGGCAGTATAAATGAATAGGTATGTAACCCAAACAACCGAGGGCTTGATGGCATAATAGAGGAATGAGTTCAATAGTCTAAGCATTATCCTAAAACAATTTTAAGAATTTATTAGCGGCAGAATCAAGTCTGTATACCAAAGTTTAGAGTGTTTATTGTTGGGAATTGGTGGGTGAAACCGGCCAAAATAAAAGATCTTTTGTTGTGTAACAAAGTAGAAACTTCAATAACTCTATTTTCAGGCATGAATGGATCACTATTACAAGACAATATTGGCCCCTTACTGATATAAATCAATGTGCATCTAGTTCTCCATGCAAATTCATCCTCAGGATGCAAGGAGGTAGAGGATTTTGTATACTATATCACCAATGCAAAATGCCCAAGTATTGCGAAATCTAGAGTACCAGAGTTGCCTCTTTTTAGAGAGAGAGAAAGTTCACAAAAATACTTGAGAACAATTGAAAACTTTGTAATCCAAGGAAGAAATTGGGTTCTTATTTATTGAGAGAGAAAATATCTTTTCAGTTCAACACAATGCGACTTTTCAATTCACTTCATAGATAAAAATCAATAACTCATAAATTCTTAATTACAACCATTAAAATGGTTCATCAATTGCAACCGACATGCAATTGGATAGCCAACAGTAATATAGTTCCAAGGTGTCTCTGCGTGGTACTAAAAAATCATTTGTCATGCTTCATATGGTGGAGGCATACGACAATTGCCGGTGGGCTCCAAATTACCATAACCACTTGTGAGCACCAAATTACCACAAATGTTAGAGGGCACCAAATTAGCAAATTATCCAAGGCACCAAATTACGGATAATGTCCCTTGTCCCACCATATGCCTTGCCCACAAAAATAAAAGGTATACAAGCCCAGCCCGACTCACACGTGTGCGCGGGCAAGGGCTCCTTGTGCGCTTATGTGAGCATCTGAGTTGCAAAGTGCCCTTGTGCGCTCGCACAAGCACATGTGTATCACATGCTTCGCGTGCTCTACATAGGCCTTCTCTCTTTTTGGTTCTTAAAATACAAGTGAAGAGGATATCTCCATATTTAAGTATGATTTTCCTTAACTCATTCGTCGATGTGTAAGCATGACTTTCCTTACCTCATTCTTCAATGTGGGGTAAATAACTCACTTCTCTATCTATAAATAAGACAAAATACAAAAGGTATTATTTTGAAATAAAACCTAGTATTTTTTATAACAAATACAACAATTTCTTTCACTTAGTTGGAAATATGTAAATATTAAACAACCATATGTCATTTTCATAATATGGAGGTATTTTTTTATTTGAATCTCTCTTTAATGTATGTACTACAAAGTACTTCAAGCTCTATGGTAGCATATAGCTTTGAACCAAGGTTTTTTGTTTAACACATTAGTAGCACAACATACAAATAACATAAAAACTCTGGTATGTAGCGTTTTACAGGCTTTGAGCTTATATCTCAATCTCATAAGCGCTCTGGAAACGGGTCCAATCTCATAGATGGCAACCTAACTTCCACACTTACATATGTGCATCTATAAAGGGTGCTCATGTACATAAAACACTCCAATTGATACCAACTATAGATATCATTAAGAGCATAAGTCAACCTCCATTCATACATATTTCCACTAGACTTATCCATTAAATGGATCCATCTAAAATGGGTGCTTGTAAAATATTTAATCATGTCTAGTGATACAATGACCGCTCAAACTACTTGTTGTTACCACTTTAAATCTAGACCTCTTGAGGTAACAAAGATTAGATTAGTTTTCCACTGTTATTGGTTACTAATGTTTTGGAAGATGCAATCTATTTGGAAATTGTATTTTGCCTTATTTGTAGAAAGAGAAGTGATAGTTTGTTTATTCCACATTGAAGATGTGGAAAAGGGAAACCTTGTTTAAATATGTGGATATCCTCTTCACTTGTATTTTAAGAATCAAAGGGAGATAAGGCTTATGTGGAATATGTACATTGTGTGAACGCGATCGTGCACACCGACTTGATGGCCACTTTGCACTTTGCATCCTCACATTGGTGCATGAGGCGCCCCTCTCTCAAGCATGTGTGCAAGTCAAGCTCATGACCCATCTTTATTTTTGCCATGTAAGACTATAGAGTAGCATCTCGGTAATGTACGCCTCCTGTGAACTTGCACAGCTCCAGTGGAATTGTGCACTCCATTGAGTTGTGCGGCATCAGATGGTTCCTGTGGAATAGTGCGTTTTGGAGAATCTTACCAATCCAATGAAGATGTGCAAGTCTGATGGATGGGTGCCTCTGGTATTCAAGTCCTACTGGTGAAGACGTGTACAAAGCACGTGACAATTGGTTTACCAAATACCAATTAGACACTTTGTGATTGTGGATGCACATGTAATCAGTGCGGTAGTTAGTTTCCCAAAATCCAAAGAGTCATCACGTGCTAGTAGGATATACTATTACATGTTACTTGTAATAGATGCGCTGTCCTGACAGTTGATATTTCAAGAGACGTAACTCTTGATTATTTTGGGTACTTGAACAGTCACACATAGTTGGTGAAAAGGCACTATACCTTTCTATAATTAAGGGACATGTTTTCTCTTTTTTTCTAACAACAAGCTTACATGCGTACATGTGAAGTCTCCCCACTTTTACTCTACCTAGAATAGAGGCAATTCCGGTGCTCAAGATCTTGCAATACTTGTGTATTTGTATTGGCAAGATAGTTTCCTCAATCCTTTGCTCCCATGCATCTCGAGGACAAATTTGCTTGGTAGATACTTAGATGTAAACTGATACTTATCAGTAAGGGGCAAATATTGTCTTGAGAAAGGGATTTTATTGCACATGGGATCAAACAGACTGAAACTTCCTTGTTTAATTCAAACTTCTATTTTTGCCCCATTGCACGCACCATTTCCAGCAAAGTGTTGGTTTAGTTTCAGTGAATTTAAAGTCTACATAAACGGAAATGAAAAAACCCTTGATTACTTGAGTCTTCGGTTATATATTTGATCTCCAATTTATTTCATATTTCTTTTCTCATTGATTATGACCCATATGTGTCATAGATGGGATTTGTGCATACACATTAAGGATGTTTCCTTTGCATATGAAATTACCCTCGATCCACGTCTGGTGAATCTTTGACTTCTCTTATTGCAGGCATGCTTGTTCTCCAATTTCTCGTACTTGTCGTGGTAGCTCTGGCATAGTATCAGTAAGAACATATTCCACTTTGGTTGTAGTCAACAAAAGCTAGAGCTTTTGTTGCCATCTCCAAATGTTTGACCCATCAAAACAGTCGATGTTCATTACCTTGATGGACTCCAATTTCACCCTAAATATTATCTTGTATTTTTGGAAATTGGTAGGTGAAATGGGGCAAAATAAGACAACTTGTGTTATGTAATAAAATAGGAATTTCAATCACTCTATTTTCAAGAACTAATAAATCGCTATCGCAAGACAGTATTTGCCCATTACGGATATAAATTAGTGCCCATCTGAGTTCTCTAGGCAAATTTGTCCTCAAGATACAAGGAAACAGAGGATTGCGTATACTATCTTGTCATACAGAATACACTAGTACTGTGAGATCTAGAGTACCAGAGTCACATCTTTTCTAGAGAGGGAAAGCTCATAAAAATATTTAGGACAATAGGAAACTTTTTAGTCAAAAGAAGAAATGGGTTCCTAATTATAGAGAGAAAATGCCTTTTCAGTTCCACTTAATGTGAGTATTCAATTTGCTGGATAAATAAAGAGTTGTAACTCTTTGCTTCTTCAAAATTGTTAAAATGCTTCATCAATTGCAACCAACATGCAATTGGATAGCCAACCGTTACAAGATTTCAAGATGTCTCTTCGGGTTCCCAAAAAATCAACACTTCATGCGCTGGATGCACACCACTGGTGAGTGCCAAATTACCACAATTGTTGGCTGGCACCAAATTATTAGTAGCGTACCTTGTCCCAGCAGGTGGCCTTCTTCATAGCGGTTAAAGGTATATAAGCCACGAACCCGATCCACACTCATACAAAGGCAAGGGCACCTCTTGCGCTGATGTGAGCGTGTGAAGTGTAAAGTGCGTCTCAAGTGCCCTTGAGTCCTCGCACATGTATGTGCACATCACGTTTCGCGTGCTCTGCATAGCCTTCTCTCCTGATTCTTTAGAACACAAATGAAGAGGATATCCCCATATTTAAGCATGATTTTCCTCACCCCATTTTTTAATGTGGCATAAATAACCTACTATTTCTCTCTCTACAAATAAAACAAAATACACTTTCCAAAGCATTATATTTCAAAGATGACGTTATCTTGAAATAACATTTAGTATTTTATGGCAAAACACAATATTTATAATGGAGGTGAAAATTTTCAACAACCCTAGCGTTCGAGTGCTTAATGGTGGCATACATCAACATGTTTGATATCGCAAATGCCATAGATCTTAATGGTGGAATGGATGTGTAGATTCCTCCCATGATTTCCTAAGTACTCGCTGGCAGATAATTGTATAGGTCCTATACCTTAAGCGTCAAAGTATTTAATGGTGAAATAAAGTGCCCTAATACTAGGCTATAGGATGAATCACAAACATCAATGCACAAGATGTCTTTATAGCCGAATATCTATGTGTAAGATGGCTTTAGTGCTGAATACTCAATTGTGATGGAGAATCCTGGTATGCCGCATATAGAAGAGATCTATATCATTTCATACACTGGAAAATCTGTCAAATATGTTAGAAATAGTGGTATCATATCAATGCGCATGAGCCAAAAATGTCTTAACCATGGGATCAATGTGAGAACTCTAATTAAAAATTTGTTATTTGACTCAAGCGTACTTTGTTCATTTTGAAACATGATGGGAAGGTCCCAAGTCAATTATAAGTTTCCCATGTGTCCAATAATCCAAGTCATCCACATTCCTTGCCATGTAGGACCACAAAGCTCCAAAAGGAAGGATGAGATGCCATGTGCCCTCCACACCTTTGGAGGTTATAGCAATTGCCTAAAAGCTTTTATAAATGAAGAAATAAATGAAGGAGAAAGGTTATGAAGTGTGATAGAGTGTTAGAGGTAGGACATACAGAAGATGAACATACCATAACGATTTTTAGAGACTTTTCAATTTTTCTCATCAATAAGAACGAGAACAAGGGAGGAAACCAAAGCGTATATGCTGCTTTTTTTTTGTTTTTTGGTTTTTTGATGTGAAATTTTTCCTTTATTTAATCCAAAGGTCTTCTTTGGGTGATAAGTTGTGGGGATCTTGGCCAGGGGGTGGCAATCCCCTCTTAGGAATCTCGATTTGGAGCCGGAGCCCTTCCTCCTGTCAAGCGATCTCGATCCCTACCTACTGGGATCTCGATTCCTAATTTAAAAGGTCCTTGGCTGAAAAGGATCATGATCCCTATGGATGGGGGATTGCAACTCCACAAAGGACATGGGTGCTCCTAATTTGAAAGGATTTCACTCCCAAGGCGTTTTAAGATTTTTTGAATTTTTTTATTCCCATGTCTCTATCCCCTATGAAAACATTTCATCTCTCTCTAACCTTTCACTCCTTTTTTTCCTATCACATACAATGTTTTAAAAAACGGTCCGCCCGGTGCCTAGGCGCCCACGTAGGCAGCCTAGACCAAAATACTTCACGCCCAGACCCAGGCGGCCCTACACTGGTGGATGTACCTGGGTGGGCGCCTAGGTGGGCCCCTAGGTGGGCGGACTTGAGCTTTTTCTTTAAAACAAAACCCCAAAAGGAAAAATGGGGTAACTTTGACCCTCAAAAAGGTTTAAATAGGTTATGGGGGTTATTTTAAACCCCCCAAAGTTAAAAGAAAAATTCCATAAACCTTCAATCTCTTTAGCTATACCGGTTTCTGAGAATCGAAAGTATTTTTTGTGGTTTGAAGAAGCTTCCTAAACCTTTTCACTTATTATGAAATATGGAGAGTTGGAGACTATTACTAATACATATCCTATTAGACTTTTAAATTTTGTATGGTTTGAATTTTGAAAGTTTGAACAAGTTTATTCTCAACATGCGATATGTCATATGTTTGTATATAAAAAAATATGTTACAATATTTTCAAATATAATAAATTCTAAAATTAACACAAATATATGTATATTCTAACATTCTAAAATTTCACGCTTGTGGAGCCCCTAAAGAATTCACATAAGAGGGGTCAAGACATAGCAGTGGAAACCCCTATTTGAAATCGCATCGTCTTCACCATTCCGCTAACTATCTCTTCCCCTTATTCCATCAATACCTCTTTCTCTACATCAGATCTCTCTCTATTGATGGATTTTGCTTTGGAAAATATTGTGTTATTTTAAATTAATATCTCTTTTGTACCATAGTGTTTTGAAAAGTGTGATTTGTCTTATTTATAGAGAAAAAAGTAATGGGTTATTTATCCCGAAAGGAAGAATGGGATGAAGAAGCCTTCTTTACATATGAGTTTATCCTCTTTATTTGTGTTCTAAGAACCAATACGATAGAAGGCCTTGTAAAGTATGCTTAGTGTGCAAATGCTCACGTGCGTGTACGAAATGCAAGGCCGCTTGATAGCGCACTTTACACTTTGCATGCTTACATTGACGCATATGGCGCCTTTGCCTGTGCATATGTGCGGGTCGGGCATGTGGCTTGTCTATCTTTTTGGCTCAATGAGCAAAGCCATAAGAGCTTGTGGCTTGTCTATCTTTTTGGCTCAATGAGCAAAGCCATAAGGTGGTCTTAGGGTTGTTCCAAGTGAGATCTATACTCCATTGGTAGATGCATGGTTTTGGTCTATTGGTACACTCTGGTGATTTGTGCCCCATTGGTTTCGATGGATTGGTGCACACCAGTGATTTGAGCCCCATCAATGACGATGCACAGCTTCTGTGGATTGGTGCGCTCCAGTCCTTCTGCTCCATAAGTGAAGACGCATATAGATCATGACAGTTACGTTCCCGAAACTCAAAGAAGCCCCACGTGATTGTTGGCTACCCTGTTGCATGTCAGCTACAGTAGATCCACTATTTTGACTATTGAGATTTCGAGAGATGCAATTCTTGGCCTAATGCGTACTCGAACAATTATGCATAGTAGGTGAAAGGCACTTTCTCTCTATAAATAGGGATTGTTACTTCCAATCCTCATAACGAAGTTTTTCTACTCCTAAGTGTTTGTGAGAACCTTCTCTCTTTAGATTGAGGCGATTTTGGTGCTTTAGATCTTGTAGTACTTGTTAATTAGTATTGGTAAGATAGTTTTCACAATCTTTTACCCCCATATATCCAAATAACAGATATGCCTGATCGAAACTTAGATGCACACTTATTTTTATCAATAAGCGGCTAATATTATCTTGAGAATGCGATCATTCATGCCTGGGATCAGAGAGATTGAAACTTCCTTTGTTCCTTTTATTCATTCATTATTTATTTTTTCTTGTATCACCTTTCATTTCAACAATTTAGGACAATATTTTGGGTAAAACATGGAGTCTGTCAAAGTTATGAATATCGACCGCTTTGATGTATTGAACTTTTGGAGGTGGCAACAAAACCTCATATCTTTGATGACCACAGTCATGGTGGTTTATGTTCTCACTGATCTTATGCTAGAGGGGCCACCACAAGTGGAAGGAGAGACAATGGAACAACCACAAAAGCGAGAGGAAAAGTCAAAACTTAGTTGGAATTGCTTTAAGGATGACTTCATATGCAAATGCACGCATCCTCGACGTACTCACGACCCCATCTTCGACATGTATGGTCTTTGTCTGCAACAAAAGAGGTGTGGAATAAATTGGAAATGAAGTACAAGACTGAAGAGTCAGCTAACCAAATATTTTTGATTTCCAATTATCTTGGCTTTAAACTCACTAAAAATGAACTATACTGAGTCAAGTATATGAGTTGCAGGTTATTGTAAGTGAACATCAAGGTTGTGGAATAGAGTTGAATGAGGCTTTCCAAGTGGGAACATCATTCATAAGTTACCTCCATCAAAAGGAAAAACAGAAGGATGTTATCATGGAAACTTTGCTGACAAGGGACTTCTAGTCCAAGGCAAACCTTTTATAGGACAAGTCTAAGGACAAGGCTCCTAACAAGAAGTCTTTTTTTTCCCGAGTAGCAAAAAGACATCTCTAAAGACAAAAAGTGTAAACTGAAAGGTATATGCTACCTTTGTGGGAAAACTAATGCACTACTTTAAGGTGTGCTGACACGAAAAGAGGGTTGTAAAGGCCTTAAACCAAGCAAACTTAACCACCGAAAAAGAAATTTATGGCTATGATCATTGAGGCAAATTTAATTGGAAATGATTCAGGTTGGTGGGTAGACACAGTTGTTACCATTCATGTTTGTAATAACCTAGATTATTTCAAGACCTATGAGCTGGTGGAGGATGGGAAGTCAATTAAATTGGAAACCAAAGCTTGGCAAGGATGCTTGGTAAAGGCATAGTGGACCTGACATTTTGTTTAGGTGAGGTTCTCACTTTGGAGAACGTGTTTTATGTGCCGGAGATGAGGATAAACCTGGTGTCGGATTATTTGCTCATAGTTCTTGAATGATCATATGATGTGATAAGGCCATTTTGACCGAGAGTGATGTCTTTGTTGTCAAAGGATATACATCTAATGTGATGTTCAAGCCCGATTTAAGTAATGAAATAGAGAACTCTTCCATGTATCTTGTGAGTGTTACCAATTTGTGGCATGCTAGATTAGATCACTTGAAATTTTTCTTTGATCAAAACTATGAATGATCCACAGATAACAAA
Source organism: Amborella trichopoda (assembly GCF_000471905.2). The sequence continues at coordinate 1,916,771 of NW_006499913.1, read as the reverse complement.
ATCCTACATGGCATAGCTCTCTAGATTGTAGGTGCCATTATCTCCATCCATTTTATAAATAATACAGTATGATCCACAGATATGCAGTACGACCATCAGCCTCCAAAACGTGAACAAATGACTGAACACAATCCAAGAGAAATCTTATAATAATACTATACACCTTCCCACTTTGTCAATGTACTTTATTATAAAAAATACTAAGTATATGCTTGTGAGTATACAGTCCATGAACTCATTTTCAATTATGTAGCATTGTCCATGAGAAATATTATATAATTATATCAACATTAAATTAAGTCCACTATATAAATGTACCTTAATATACATAATACTAAGTATATCGTTTTTTTATTATTAGGATTTCGTACGTTATATATTCCTTAAACAAAATGTCGTATCTATCTTATGCAGCAATACGAGTATAACCTACCCAGATTTAAACATTAAACCCTAATCCCAAAATTGTATTGCTTCTGCATAACCATATCAGTACAATCTATTTTAAGGGCTTGTATGCATGTGCTCGTTCACTGATGGTAACGAGTTCATAGTCCTTGAGAAATCTTGTAGTGGTACTGATGTTGATGAGTATATAGTCCATGTACGCATTTATATTTTGTAGCATTGTCAACGAGAAATCTTATAGTAATATGATCTGACTATCAACATCAGTTTAAAACTTTAAATCCACTTTATCAATGTACTTTATTGTAAAAAAAAATGATGTGTATGCTAATGAGTATACAATCCATGAACTCAGTTCTAATATGTAGTGCAGTCTATGAGACATCTTATAGTAATAATAGCAACATAATTTAATTCCACAATTCAATGTACCTTAATACAAAGAATACCAAGTATATGGTTTTTTAATTATTAAGATTTCATACAAAATTATAAACAAAATGTTTTATATGTATATATATATTTTTATAGTTTCCACATAGTTGACGGTTTTTTATTTTATATTATTTAGCAGTGTTTGAAAGCAATGGTATTTTAATTTATCTATTTATTCTCCTAAATTTCATGATTAAATTTTGTTTTATGGTAAAAAATATTTTATGGATTTTGTAATTCCATTTGTTTTTTATCTCTTAAAAAATTAATTTAATATCATTTCGAACTTTTAATACATCTCGCTTCAAATCTTCCTTAAATTTGTTCCTTGATTTCTTTAATTATTAAGATTTCATCAGTTATATTTTTTGAATAAAATTTCTTGTCTATCTTTTTATAGTTTCTAGTGTTGATACACTTTTTTTACTATTGAAAAGTATTTGAAGATGATGACATTCTTCATTTATTAAATATCATGTCAAGCATTTATTGCATCTCACTTCAAATCTTCTTTAAATCTATTACTTGATGTTTTAGTTATTAAGATTTCATAAATTATATATTTTTTAAACAAAATGTTTTTTTCATCTATTTATATTTTTTACAACTGAGGATTTTGTATATTATTTAAATGTATTTGAAAGTGATCATTTTTTCATTTTTCATTTTTTATTCTCTTTTTTTTTTGTCAAAATTTTGGATGATAGTACAAAATCTTTTATTGGATGTCGCACTCACCTTAATGTCTTTTATTTATTAAAAAGTTTATTATGTATCATTTCTAGCATTTACTGCATCTCACTTTAATTCTTTCCTAAATCTATTCCTTGATTATTATTTTTTAAATTATTAACTTTTAGTATGCATTTTAACACAAATCACTCTTGAGTTTTATATAAATCTTGTTATTATTTATAGAAAATTTACTCTTTCGACTTCGTGCCTCACTTATATTTATTCATTGCTTTGGTCACTCAAGCATATTTTCATGTCTAGAGACTGTAACTGTACATTGGTTTTGGACTTCCAAATTTTCCTTAGGTGCATAGAGGCATCGACCCTAGTGTAGTGTGGGGCTTTGCTCTATATAGCAGCTCACTATCCCCCTATGAAATTCCTCGTTTTCTTCATTGAATGTCAAGCTCCAGGCTAATGCAAGGTTCCACGGAATCACAATTTTGGTTTACAGAATCACTGTTTCAAGGCAAGTTTTTTTTCACCTTTTATGTTTGTATTCATGCATTTTATATTTGTGTTTGTTATGCTTCTGTGTTTTTGCTTCCTCAATCCTCCTAGAGTTGAGGAATTTTGCACCTCCCTAAGTGCGATACATGTCATGATTTATGAAGTTGGTCGAAGTTTATGTGGACTACTGAGGAGCATATTGTTATCACTGAAATAAGCATTGTGATAACAGAATTGAGCTCTATGATCCATAAACTGTTCTATGTTTGATAGTACTTGCATTTAGGTTTTGTTCTTATTTTGATTTGTGTTCAGCATCGTATTTATGATCTTAGTGAAAGATTGAATAGGATTGTCAAAGAAATCTATAGTGTTTTGAATAAGAATGTAGAGAGACTATTAAGGACGTGATAGATGAACTTCACCGATCTCTTAGTTTTTATTTATGTTTTATCACTGTTTTTAAGACGAGTGTTGTCCTCTTTTGTACAATTGTCTTTATGTTGTAATAAGGGTTGTACTATCGGGACTTGGATTTGTGATGGATTTATCATATATATGTTTTTTTTTTACTTATATGTACCACACAACATTGTACTCTGGACTTAGTGACAGCTGTGCGTGTTGCAAGCTTTAATGTTATTTGGCTTTTGCTTTTCATCTAATCTCCTTAATGAATGATAAAAAGTATTCATTTTGGAGATCTGTGGCTATAATAATATCTTAATTGAGCGTGAAAATACTCACTTAAGAGCTTACTCCAAACTAAACTTCAAACGCGTTATACCTTCTCTAGAATGTTTCATGTCCTTTTTTAATGCCTAAGGGCATTTAATTTAGGACTTGGATGGTTCTTATTGCGTGGACTCTCAATTGAGTATCTTCACATTCTCTTAATAGCTTACTCCAAGCTAGGTTTCAAAAGTGTTATCCTTTCTTAAAATGTTCTATATCCTTTTTTAAGCGCCTAAAAGCATTTAATTTAGGACATGGGATGTTATCATTGCGAGGGGTTCATTCTATAGTGACCTGCGCTATTGTGCATGCTTAAAAAGCAATGCCGATAGCCCTTCTCTTTGGTATCATGACCAATACGTCCATAGTATTAATACGTCCATAGTATTAAGATATGATATTCTTCATATTTATGTATTTTTAGATACTTGAGGTTGCTTTTGGATTATGACATGTAAAATACATTTTTTTCAATTTCCACATAGCTTCCTCTTATGCTAATCGAACAACAAATCGGACTTTCCACCTTGCTGCCCTAACGTCAGACAAAGACGTGCTACAAGAGTTGCTTCGAGCTAGTGGGAATGCCCTCCCCATTTATATTGTCACTATCATTGTTATTGGAAGCCAAAGTGCTTTCGAGGCGACAATTATACGCCCTTGATCTCCAATTTGAAGGTGCTGCACAACCTAGGAAGAAAGAGGCTAAGTAATCACGGCTCATGAGGCCTTCATTTTTCCCCTCTCATCCTCGTGTACAAGAGAGGAGGGAAGTAGAAGTGAAAGCACTTGACCAGGAAAATGATGCCCTTAGATCCCAAGTTAGTGACCTCTCTGACGAGTTTGCCACCGAAAACGTTTTTACATAACAGTTTTGTCTTTTGAGATGAATGAATGCGGAATGGAGTTGGACAGGTTGTGTGCTGAGCGATGGACAAGGTATCTTACACATTGAGAGCTTCATGCTATTGCTGGCCTAGAGGTTTGCCTAGGATGTGATGGTGAATACGAAGAAGATGTAGATCAAGATGAAGTTGATGGTAATGGTGATGGTGATGGTGATGGTGATGGTGATGGTGATGTTGAAGGCGATGGAGATGGCAATATTGATGATGATGTGGATCTAGTGATAGGCAATGATGGTGATGCTGATGACGATGTGGATCCAATAATAGGTGGGGGCAAAGATCATGGAGATGCTCACTAGGGCTTGTAGATGCTCTATTTGGATCTCGGGTTTTTGGATTTTTTTGGAATATGTTATAGCTCGATGAAGCTCTTGGTATGGTTGAACTGGTGGAGTTGTGGTGCTTCTTTTTCTTCTTCTATTGTTTGTAGTCCTTTTTTTGCACTTTAGAAAGGTGAGTCCCTCCCCCTTCTTCAACTTATATCTTAGTTGTTGGGAGCGGGAACGGGTGCAGGTGCGGATGTGGGTGCGAGAGCCCTGGATTGGCAGTAGGCTAAAGG
>NW_006499913.1:1867250-1890882 GCF_000471905.2 Amborella trichopoda | reverse complement strand
GAACTAGTTGTTGTTATTATATAATACTACTATATATATATATATATATATATATATATATATATATATTTATATATATTATAAACCAAAGTTACCATGTGAATATATTGGAATATCCAACCTTGATAACAACTATTGAAGGAATGTATATTTATATGCTACAATCAACAGACCTCCAGTTTTTATGATCGTTAAAATCCATTGTAACAACATTTACGTCTTATAACGTTCAAGAGCATGTCCTCAATATGATGTAGTTTCTTTCATTTTACTATGGTTCATGAGAAATTAATGAAATTACTATCAATAGGATTAATAACATTTTTTTTCTTCTAATGAACACAGTTGAAACTTACTCATGAATCATACAACTGAAGAGTTAGCACAAACCATACCAATCAAGAGTTAGAAACAATTAAGTCCAAAGGGATCTCCTTGTTGCATAAAACAACAATTACCAAAACAGTATAAATGATGTATTTGGACTATAAATGCTGTATTTGGATAGTATTTTACTTCTTTAGTAAATAATTGAATCCATACTAGTTAAATCCAACTCTTATCATTATCCAAAAAAATTACCATATTCCATCCGGTGTACCTTTTTTTTATGAATTCCATCCAATGCCCAAAAATTAAATCCTGATGTAGCGGGTTTTTAATTCTATTTTACTAGTTTTTTAGATACTCAAATTAGGTTTAGGGTTATTTGGGTTCTATTTTTATTTTATGGTACATGCGTCTTTTTTAGTTGCAAAGAATTGAGGAGTATAGTATAAAGTTAAATGTTAAATAGATGAAGGGCAAGGATTTAATGGTGGTTAGGGTTTCTTAAGAAGCAAGTTAGGTTTCTAGAGTTATTCTTCTATAAATATGCAGTGTTAGACAAAAAATAAAAGAAGAACAAATTATTTTGGGCCTTATGAAAAACATTTCTCTAGGGTGGACACCCCTACAGACCCAGAGAGAAGGTATATTCTCTCATTCGGTTATTTTATTTTTTATTTTTTTGGTCTATTCATTTTTTTCCTCCCTCTTCCCCACATCAATTGGTATCAAAGCTTCAGAAAATCCATGCATCACAATGCCACCAAAAATGACTCTTATGATCGAGGATATCATGGAGATTGTGAATCATGACATAAATAAAACCATGGAAGATATTTGAGTCAAGATCCAAGAATTTCAAGGAGAAATCGTCGAACTTCTAAGAGAAATTGGTGAATTAAATCAACAGTTTAAATGATTACGATAGGTTTTTTTTTTTTTTTTTGAATAAAGGTTAACTTCTCATATAACTGGCACCAAATCTTACCCTAGGGATAAATTGAGCTCCATGACCGACTCTAGGGGCTAATCCCATACGTACTGAGCAAATTTTGATGCAAGCACCATAACCTAAGAAACATCCAAGTGACCTCAGTATCAAGGTCGATCTCCCCATGTTTCACAAGGAGCTGGAAGGAGAAGTCTTAGATTATACTTGACATCCCAACGTTCCAATACAAGTTGCACTTTAAGTGTTGGATTAATAGGTTCATTGAAGAAGACATAGTATCTAGGCAAATAGTAGGACTTATCACCAACTATTGAAATGGTCCTTAAAAGATGCGATGAACACAACAAGCTCGAGGTCGAGCTCTCCTCCCAACCCTGGGAGAATGATGTAATGGGCTTTTAATTTTTTATTTTACTATATTTTAGGATACTAAAATTAGGTCTGAGTGTCATTTTATTTTGTGATATATGTGTCCTTTTTTAGTTATAGAGAATTGAGGGGTACAATTGGAAGTTAAATGTTAAATATATGACGGACTAGAATTTAATAGTGGTTAGGGTGTTGAAAGAAACAAGTGAGGTTTTATGTTTTTCTCTTATAAATATGTGTTGGACAAAAGAAAACATCAGATAAGAATAATTTATTTTGGGTCTAAAAAGATCGTTTTAAGGACTCCCTTGCAGACCTAATTAAAGCGTCAAATCTCTCAACCTTTGGGGTAGATTCCCCCGTAAACTTAAATGGTACAATCTCTCATCCTTTATTTTTATTTTATCCTTGTAGTTTGTTTATTTCCTATCTTCATCTTCTCCCTACATCAAATCCACTATTCAATCTGAACATTTTGTTAAATAATGATCAAACGCAATATGTGACGAATACTACAGTTGTTAAATAAAGCATCACATAACATTCACATTTCTAAGTATGTCATCCTCCAGTACCAAAATATTGAACTTTGGCTTATTGTGTGAGTTAAACTGAACCATATGTAAATAATGATGATTTGCGGGCTTAGAATTAAATTAAAACATCATTTTTTGGGGGACTAAGGCAGCCAGGGTTTGACAGGTGTGTTTTCTTTGTCCTTAAGTATAAAAAATTGATGTCAAATGTTAATTTAGTGCAATCTTTATATTTTGAGAATTCTCACAAAGTAATACATGTGTCCACCATTAGATCCCATCCTGAAAAGTGTTCACTCTGTCTCGATTAGCAGTTCAACGGTCATCAAATGATCCGAATTGATGAAAACTTATTGAAACCATAAAAGATGTAAAACAAAAAATCATAACTTGCATTAAAAATATAGTTTTTCTCAAGATCTAGTTTTCCATCAGTCAGGTTCTGATAATGCTGCTTTGAATAACCTAACAACCTTTCAAGTTTGGCAAATAAAAAAACAAAAAAGCTAGGTGGAATTGAAGAGTCAAATAACTCAGAGCCACATGATACACCGTCAAACAAAAAATCAATGGTACACACTTGCCACCGTACAAAAATAATTTAACCAGAAAAAAGGTAAATTGAAACAGAAAAAGTTGGCCAACATGAATTAGACATCCATTTCAACAAGTCAAACCCCCAAAGAAAGTACTTTTCCAGTTATTAGAACAAATAGCATGTAAATTTCAAGGAACTACACAAATTCATAAGTCGATAAACATTGACTTGATTGACAAAAATATGATATGAAAAAAGACAATGGAATATGAAAGAGAACGGTATGAGAAGACTAGAAAGAGAAAACCTAGTTAACAAAAAACAGGAGCATAAGAGCTTCGTGGCATAATTAAACAAAGGCAAATTGTAAACACAAAAACGAGAGGTTCTAATGGATGATTTCAGTTGTAGCTTTAACGCACCTGGGGGAGGTTTCTTTTTCTCTTCTTCTCTTTTGTATTTATGAAAGGTGATGTTCTTTATTAGATAAGTGAAAAATGCATAAGTACTAGATAACATAGACTGCTTGCTAGCTTTTACACCAGCTTATTTATTAACTGCACAACAATTCAGAATGTTCCATCTGATAGAACATTTGAATATGATGGGGTTTAAATTGTACAGACTGGGTGCATTTAATAAAGGCTGAGTGTAAAAACTATCTGTCCAACATAAATGGCTCACTAATCAATAGAAATCTTCAAATACAGCTCGGCAACAAGTATAAAATGGGGGATAAACTAATTCGAGCCTTCAATACATTATGTGAATCTATAGCATCAGACAGTCAGGAAATTGATAGAATTTCCAAGAAAAAAGGTCAAATCAGCTCTGAATATAGTTGAAAAATTGATGAAAATTACACCCGACTAGGACAAAACCATGTCATAAATGGTTTATAAGTTAATAATTATGAATGGTTTAGAAGTTAACAAAAAATTTCAAGGAAACAAGCAGATCACAGTAGAATATATAATAGATAGATTATCAGATATTTTTCACTCCTAGTAGTGAAATCCATTGCTTAGAATGATTTAATAATTTAGAGGAAGACTGTGGCAGATCAACAAAATACATGGTTAAATAAACAAAAATGGGCTAATTCCAACTGGTCGAGGAATTTCAAGGAATAAATTTAATTAGGGTAGATCAAGGGAGTAAAAGGGCCGAGAAACGAGACATGGGAAAAACTTGTTAATATGTATTACCACGAAAAATGATGAGAATAAATTTAAGCCAAATGAGTACCACGAAAAATGATGAGAATTAACAGACAAGTTCAAGCAAAACCTAACTGAAATGATGCTATTAAAGGAAATCGTAACAAAAAATAGGTTATCAGATCAAGGGGAAGATATGCTACATAAACAAGACATTATTACAGATTCCCAATACGACTAGGGCAAACAATTAGCACAAAAATGTTGAAAAACTGGGAGCGATTTTCAAGGGAAACTCATAAAATTCGATTCCATTTTGAGAAAATCACCACAAATAGGCAGATCAAGGTATCAAACAGGTAGCAAACCATGCCAGCGAAAAGGATGAGAAAAATAAGGGGCAACCACTAACATGAAAAACGATGAGAAAAAACAACTGAATTTCTCAGCAAAAAGATGAATAATCGTCTTCGTTTAAATAGAACTTACTAACAATGGCATGCATAAAATGATATGGAATAAAAAAAACAGTAAAAAATAAAAATAGGGCAAATCAGCAACACCAAAACTACGACAAATTAACGGTGATTTAGAAGCAAATGCAACGCAAATCCATTACATCTGGATAAAACTTACCGAAAATGGATTGACTTCTTCCTCATCGAAAGGGTTTGGGTCGTTGTGGCGATGCATTTCTTCCCAGAAATGGCAAAAATTGAGAGAGAGAGAACTTCAAAGGCGGAAGAGCGGTCCTTCCACGCGTTGCAATTGCCGAAACATGCGAGTATCGAAAGCGGTGGTTTAGCTCTATATAAAGGCGACGAAAATTAAGCGGGAGATTTCGGTTTTATTGGAATTGTGTCCATTTGTACAATGACGATATTGCCCTTGAGAGGTGAGGAAAGTAGCTTGTCAATTCAGGTAAATGAACCTGTGAAAGCCTAGAATGCGCTTCGACCGATGATTTTTTAAAAATAAAATAAAATAAAATTTTTAATGTGTAAAATGCAATTTTTTTAAAAAAAAAAAACTACACCGCATAAGCCCTACACATTGTTGAGTCAGAGGTCTCATGCACCCGCTGACTGATGATCGACTTTTCCATAAAATATTTAAAGCGAAGGAATTAGAGTTTATAGGCTTGGATTGCCCACATATAAACCGATGCCAAAAATTGGGTGATTCGAATTCGAATTCGCGATTTTAAATTGTTGTCATGAATGAAGTAGAAAAAAATTTATTTAAGGTGTCAACGTGTAGGAGTAAGGTATATCTAAAAATCTCACTTGAGAAGGTTGTTCTTATGCTATAGAACCTTCAAATCGATCATCTCGACCTCACAATTCATAAATATGAAAAAAATAAATTTGATTTTTAATTTTAAAAATAGTTCATCTTCTAACACATTATCTGGACCGTTCATTTTCAAGATTTTTAATCTTTATGGATTTACTTGATCTTCACTATTTCTGGATATTTAAACTTCATAATTAAAAGTAACAATTGATTTTTATATTATAATAAGGTTTGCAGCACCGAAAAAGCATTTTCAACATAATTTTGAGATGACACCTTATACAAACCTCACCCTCTTATTATTTTTTAACCTTTTGAAACTATGTATTTTTTTGTCTTGACGATGGTAGGACAGGCAATGGGCCCATAAGGGCAGCCCTGACCCTGACCTTGGGCTACATCCTAGGGCTCTAAGCCCTAGTTTTTTGGGGCTAGGCCAGGCCAGGCCACCCTGCCCATTGTCACCCCTAGACGATGATACCTTGTTTTCTAAATGTAGGTATTATGCTTCCCGCGAGAGCATTGTGTACATCCACTCCCTCAACTAGAAGACCTACTTGAGAGGACTTTTCGTTATGAAATTTTGAAAAACCACTTAAAAATCACTAGATGATTATTCTCAAAAGAAAAAAATTTGAAAGTCGAGTTTTCTAACGCTTAAATTCCACCCTCTAAAAAATGGATGGTCTTTATTCCATCGTCTTTATTCAGTCTTTAGATATTTTCCTCTCAAGTGCATAGAGGTGCAATTAGGATTTTTTTTTATATTGAGGTTGATATATGAGTTGAGGTTACACACCTAAATTTGGGATCCAAAAATTAACCCTACATGAGTTTTTATCTGAGGGAGCAAACAGATATTATACTCTTGTATGAGTATAGCGTCTTTTGACCTTCTTAAATGTTTAAAGCTCCCATTTATGCTAAAGGAAAAATATACAATGAGTCAATTACTTTTGGCAAGCTTTGTATGCTTCCTCTACATCATAGAAGTTATATGATCCCCTTTATCCAACCGTCAATTCTAAATGGAGGGTTAAGATTGTCCCAATCACAATGTCACGTCTCTACACCAGTTTATTTATATATTTTTTTCTATAAACTATTTTAACACCAAATTTGGACGTCCATTCCTCTATTAAACTCGCACTAGCGAAAAATATAAAAAAATATTTTCAATAAAATAAAATGACCAAAATACCCTTAAAAGTTTTAAGGGGTATTTTGGTCATTATATTTTATTGAAAATTTATTTTTATTATTTTTTATAGGTGCACCTTAATGAGAAGATGGAACGTATCAAATTTCATATTCATGCAATTTACCAAATTTCATATTCATGCAATTTACCAAATTTCATATTCATGCAATTTGTATAAAAAAGCTAAAAATAAAATACTTTGAGATGTCGGATCTAAGATCAAACAGTAAGTGGCTCTCTTGATCAAAATTGGACGGCTGGATGGTAGGAGGAGGATATAACTTCTATGTTGTAGGGGAATCATATAAACATTTCTCATTACTTTTAGCATAAGGAGGCCATAATCACTCTTATCTTTCATGCGATTATGAACATGTCACTAACTAAACTCAAAGTTCAAAAGAAAAAAATATATTGAACTTAATGACATATCCCAAACTATCCAATTTGACATCTAATAGCTAAGAGTAATAGTTACATCCTTGTAAGAAAGATAAAACGGTCCCATAGTGTATGATGGCACTGTTAAATGCTGTATGGGTTGCCTATAAAGAGTTTGGAGGAGCTGTATTGGGGCTAGAGCTTCATTGAGCAATGGATGGCCATGGCAACACAAAATCCTAAGTTTTATTGTTGAACTAGTTGAAAAACATAGTGACAAGGGGTTCGGTTTGTGATGGATGGCCATGGCAACACAAAATCCTAAGTTTTATTGTTGAACTAGTTGAAAAACATAATGACAAGGGGTTCGGTTTGTGATGGTGAAAGATTAACATTCTCATGTACTAGATAAAGTGGGTAATTAGTGCTTAAGTAAAAATATCGGGTAATTAGTGCTCAAGTAAACAGCTTGGGTGGGTGATTAGAGCTTAAGCACAGATGAGTATGCACAGGGAAGAATGAGGGATTGAAGATAACTAGATATTAGAAGACATTCTCACATCTTTATACACCAAATCCACTCAGCATTCCTTCTAGCCCAAAAATTCCTAAATTGATTTAAAATTTAATATGGAAAAAAAATTATATAAGTGCGAGGCTCTAAACAATCAAATTAAAGCGCACCTCAAAATTTTATTAAAAGAGGTTGTTTCAATTATCAAAATTCCTCAAATTGATCATCTCAACCTCAAGATGTACGAACATAACAAAAAAATTGATTTCAAGTATTGGAAATAGTGAATCTTGTAATGTATTTTTGGGCCATCAATTTTCAAGATTTTCAAGTGTTCATAGATCTGCTCGATGTACACTATTTTTAAAACTTTAAATTTTATAATTAGATATGAAATAAATTTTCAGGCCATCACGAATACTTTCAATATTGACACAACATCTTTCGACAATATTTGAAGGCGCGCCTTATTTTGATGGTTTAGAGCCTCGGCGTTATAAAAACCACACCCTTCTTTTTATCTTTTGATTTCAATGCATTGGTCTATTATTATCCGGTGTTTTAGGTATAAACTTTAATTCCACACTAAGGATTGTAGAATATAATAAATATATTTTTAAATATTGTATATAGTATCTATATAACTTCTATAGTTTATTAGCAATAGAACACATGTTAATTATTAATTTTCATTTCCTTTCAAGTACAAATTATAAGTGTATAATGCTATAAATTTTTTTTGCAAAATCTACACAGCGGCTTTCAAAATATCTTAATTGTGGTATAGGGTCTGCTAACTCCTTTGTCTGGAGGCGTGATTGAAATCATGAGTCGGTTGGTGGCTTGTCTAACCCATAGATTCATGTCAGATTGTCGATCCATATCAGTTTGAATCTGTTTCAATATGCAATTTAAAAAAAAATATTTAAAAAATTAAAGAATGAGGGTTTATTTTGTAGCGTGGGTGAGCAGTTTGGGAGTTTAGGAGGAGCCTAAAAAAACATTGTATATCCTAAAAGAAAAAAGGCAAAAAAACTATGAAGTGGAGCTTTAGGGGGGACTGGATTGGTACTAATTCCTTTCCAAAACTAGTTTGATACCAGCCATTTTCTAATCCATATGGGTGATTCTCAATCCAGATCACTGGATTTTCAAACACTAGACACATTCAAGCGATGACTTACATTTCTACATGATGCTTTTCTGGCAAGAGTAAGACCAATTACTATTTGAAATGCAATTACTATATGAAATGAAGTCATGTACATGTAAATTAATAGGAAAAAAAGATATTCACTCCAGTTAGAGCATACTGTAAACTACATTCTATTGGGCAAAACGCCTATTCATGGAATTTATTTGAACTTAGAACCCCACAAGTTTCTTATCATGTTTATTCAACTCGGCATTCAATTTAAATGTAAGTATCCCTTGCCCTTGAAAGTGAAGGATAAGGAAGATTATGAACTCACCAAAATCCTATTTTTTGATGGCAATGCATTAGATTTTATATTGCAAAGAAACCAGGGTTTCTCCAGAACAACAATTTTTTTGGTGTGTTCTTAATGGTCATGAAACTTTATCTGACAGGGGGAGGCCATTTTCAACATTTAGCTTTCCTTCCTAAAATATATGCGAAGTGGCCCCCAAAATCTAGGAGCAAGGAATGTACACAAGGGACATAGTAAAGAATGACTTTCTCTTATTAAAATTTGCAACTTTTAAATGTAATTAATTAATGTGTAGTTTAACAAAAATAAAAATTTCACAAAGGTACATGTGAGGGCCCATGGCTACACATCTCACACTTGACCATTAGAGCCAAACATATTGACATACCTTAAAGCCTTGTCACTTAATGGATTTAACCTTACGAGCATATCCTTGTTACTAAGCTTTACACATCATTATGGCTACATATCTCATGACCAATATACATATATAGACATCTCTTGACATGATTTTTTTTCACACTGATGTAGTGTTTCCTCTTATGATCAAGACATCAAAAGTATCTATTTTGCAAGTTTCTAACTTAGATATTCTTAAGTCCCATCAAATTTACATGCTTTGAAAAAATTTCAACACTTAATCCCTTTATCAGAGGTATTCCAATTATATCAGTTGATGGTAAAAACTTACAATTATTTCATGGGTAGTGATTTCATACTATGATTGTATAATAATACAATGCAACAACCTTCAAAAACTAGGTTAGGGCCATTTGTTTGATCCAAATTTTAAAATATACATTATTTTCATTCTAATGAACAATCACAAAAAAAAAAAAAATTGAAAACAAAACCTAGAAAGTATTTTTTTAGCCCAATTAATATTAGGCCATTCATTTTGATGAGTTGTTTAGATCTAGGTCTTAGAATGATATTTTTTCTTTCCAAATTTTTTAGATAATGTTATTATCATTAGATTAATAATATTTAAAATAAAAAAAATTGAATTCATAAAGGCCTATATCTTAAAATTCATCAAATGGACGGTCTAGATTCATTATTGGAGGGGGCTCATTTTGACATATATAGGGTACAAATTAGTTTTTTTATTAAATTGATTATTGAGAGTGTGTTCAAAATTTTGGGTCATACAAATACCACAACACATGGATTTCTAAAAGTGTGGTTGCATTTTACTATGACACAACCGTTGTATGAAATCACTGCTGTTATTTCATTATTTTCAATACTATCATAAATATAAGTATTTTTTTTATAGATAGTCAAGGCTCTAAACAATCAAATTAGAACCCACCTCAAAAATTTCACTAGAAGATGTGGTTTTGATGCCCAAATATCCTCAAACTAATCATCTCAACATCAAGATGCATGGACATAAGAAAAAAATGGATTTTCAAGTTTTGGAAAGAGGGCATCTTGCAACGCATTTTTTTACTGTCAATTTTCAAGCTTTTAAAGTTTTTATAGATCTGGTCAATCTACACTATTTTGTAAGCTTTAAATTTTATAATTAAAGATTAAAAATATACTTTATAAGACGATCACACAAATTTCCAATATTGAAACCACATTTCTTGATACTATTTGAAGGCGTGCTTTCTTTTGATTATTTAGAGCTTCGGCTCTATACAATATGTATCCTAAATATAATGATAGTCAATTAATGATGGTCAATTTCAATATGCTTGCCCTTGGAGCCTGACTCCATTTCAATTAATAAGATGGTAGTCTGATTATCACAAAAAATTTAAACTGGTATGTCGGCTATATACAGTTTTAGTGCATTTGTGAAGTCTATAATCGAGATAGCATAAGTAGTAGCAATGCTACAAGCAATATACTCAGCTTCCATAGTACACCGAGATATGCAACCATACTTCTTACTGAACTAACAAACACAACCGCCTAAAAAGATGACTACATATTATGAGGTTGATTTTTATCACATGCATCTCTTGCAAAGCCTACAACAGAGTACCCAAGAGCCTCTAAGTTATTAGGTTGTAAGCACAATTTGTAGTTTTTAGTTTTCTAAATATATCTGCGTATCTTTTTTAGGGCTTGCCAATGAATCATCTTGGATTACTCTTAAATCTACTCATTAGGACCAAATGCATGACTTAAATAAGCTCTTGTGCATAATATGACAGGTATCATATACTCTACAACTTCAGCATATGGAATTTTTTCCAATTCAATTTTTGTCACTGTCACTTGAAGGACACATTTTCTCTAGTAATTTCAAGCTTTTACAAATGTGTATATTAACAGGTTTACAATTTTCTATATTTAATTTATGGGAAAATATATAATGAGACCATTTACTTTTGATACAAGGTGGTCACAATTAATATTGACCATTGAATGTGAAATTGGGTAGCTGCATTTATTTTATTGATCAATCTCAAAGTTCAAAATAAATTTTTTCGAACTTTGTGAGACATCCAAGTATCAGATTTTACATCAGATAGTTGTAAGTAATTGTGATCTCTCTACACCAAAGGTAAATGGTCTCATTGTATACAATCCCTTAATGTATTAAAATGCCCTCTAGAAAATTTTATTGAGATAAAAACAATAACCTTGAACTTCTATCTCTTATCTTAATGCCTAGTACAAAATGAGACTTATTTCATATCTCTTATCTCATAGTGGGAATTGAGCCGATACTTGTTATGGTTCATCATGCCAAAGTCATTGTAAGCAAACAAAAAGCCATCCACATACAAATATAAGATTATAAAATTGTTCCCTCTAGTAACATGCGCTATACGACTATTTTAGACCATAGAAATATTTCTTAATTTTGTATATGTTGTTTTATTGCTTTTAACTATATATCCTTCTGATTGCTCCATAGAAATATATTTTTTTAATTCTCCATTCAAAAAAATTGTTTTACCATCCATTTGAAATAATTTTAAATTATAATATACAACTAGTGTTAAGATGATCTTAATAGCTTTAAATTTGGCTACACGTGAATAGATCTTTATATAATCTATACCTTTCTTTAGGTAAACTATTTAGCTATCAATATAGTTTTATATTTTTATATAGATCTATTCACATTTAAGCTTGTTCTTCAAGACCCATTTGCAACCAATAACTTTTCTATCTTTAGGAAGATAAACCAACTCACAAACTTGATTAATTTTAATGAAATCAATTTGTAACTTGTATCCATTCAACTGAATCATGTGAGCTAGTAGCTTCGTTGTAGCTTTGAGATTCATCTATTGTATCTTCACTTGTTGGAGAATAATTATTTTCATCCATGAACACATAAAATTCATCTAAAGTGGTAGCGGGTGCCTGGTTCTTTTGCTTCTATGTGGCATACTAGTTTCAAATGAACCATTTTTACCAACTGTTGAGGGAGATTGAGTAATGGGGTCTTCGAGATTCTTATTTATATCAATTTTATATAAGTCAAGGCCTATTTAGTGCATGTTCATCATCCATATTTTTTAAGAAATGGACATTGCGACTCTCTTTTAAAGATATAAAATCAATAGCTATGTAGACAAAATCCAACTTAAGACCTTTAATGTCCAAATTACATATTTGGAACTACTTCGGTCCGAAGCAAGTCTACGAGCCAAAAAAAAATAGAAGATCCAAAGTAGCGTAATTTAGATTTTTTTAAAATTTAAAAATAAATACGAAATAAATATTCTCTTTTTGTAACCTCTCTAAGTTCTACCTCTCTCTTCCTTCTTTGTGTTTTTTGTTTGTTATCTCTTCCTTGTATTTGTACCCTTTTCATGTTCTCAATAAAAATCTCTTGCAAAGAAAAACAGTAAAGATAGAAGTTACATGAGATTTTTTAAAAGATGAGTTTTTATAAGGCCTAGGCTTATGAAAATAAAATAAAGCCTCACCTTAAATTTTCAACTGAAAAGCACTTTTGGCAACAAAAATCTCTATTATAGCTCTAAAATCAATTTTCAATATCGATAATAATTTTTTTAAAAAAATTGGTTTTTTTATGTTCAAGATAAAAAGATTGATATAGTTTTAATACTTAAATTGTAATTTTCAATGAGTTATGAGATGTGGCTTTATCTGTTTTGATAGGGCTACTTTTTTAAATAACTATAATTCTGAGGGGCATGTGCGTAACCTTCTCACTAATCTCTTAAAGAATTGTATATAATGAAATCATTTATCTTTAATACAAAAGAGTCATAATTACATATAATCATCTTATGTCAAATCGGATAGTTTGGGTATATTACGAAGTTCGAAAAGAATTTCATTTGAAATTTAAGCTTCGTATAAAAGGTGGCCAACTAATTTCACATCCAATAGCCAATAGTGAAGAGTAGTTGGGACTACATTTGTACAAATGTAGACATCTCATTGTACACTCTTCCTCCCTCTTCTCTAAATAAGAGAGGAAGGGCGAACGATAATATCTCACTACACAAATTCAAAACCTACGCGTTCGTTTTAATGGCGCATTCTTCCTCTCTCTACACTCTCTGCAAACCGCGCTCAAAACCATTATCCATGTACGCGATTAGGTATCCAGGTTCTGCTAAGCGGCTATATTAGAGAGAGAGAGTGGATGAATAAATTGAGAAAACATCAAACCCACCAATCTATATACTCGTGAGAGAGGGAGAGAGCCCACAAATGCACCGACATGGACTTGTGTTTCAGCTTCCAAGACGATGGTGATTGGACGGACCCGGATTTCATAGAAGCTCTGTTTCGTAAAGAAAAGGAGCTCATTGCTGTAAAGAAAGCTACACAACCTCCTCCTCCTCCTCCACCTTCACCTTCTCTCACATCACTTCTCATTCCTACGAATCCTACCCCAAATGATCACCAAAACTCAACACAAGTACCCATATTAGATGATTTTAGTACTGGCTTCTCTCCCCCGAGGGAACTTTCACAGAGTTTTAAAGAGATTACCAAAGGAAAAGAACCCAAAAAGAAGAACAATGGTTCGTGTTTTGGTGGGGCTGGATTGGGACCAAGAAATGGGGGCCGTGGTCGAGTTGGGTTTGAGGGAAAGGAGAAGGACATCGAAGCATTGAAGGTATGAATTATTTAATTCGAAATTTTTGAAGGAGATCCAGATTTCAGTTTTATGTTATTCATTTGATTTGGATTCATTATATTTGTCAATGTTGGAGTTTAGTTTGATTGTTTGCAGTAGTGGGGTGAGTATTTATTACAATAAACATGAATGTCTGTAATGATTATATTATCGTGTCTTATGCTCTTTGATGGTTAGTTCTTTATGGAGTTTGGTTTGATTGATTGTGCTAATTGGGTGATTTCTGTGAAAAGTTAGTATTGTTTTTTGAGTTCTAGGAAGTGGTTATTACTGTGAAATCATGCGTTTGTATGTTGCAGTGATTCTATTATCTTGCCTCTTGTTTTGGTAATTCATTTGATATGGATTCATGTTGTTGATTTAAGTAACAGAGTTATTTACATTATTGTATATGAATTAAATGGGATCTACATATGTGAAACCATTGAGAACTCGGGCACTACTATAGTGAAAACTAAGCTTGAAATCTTTAATTATTAACTTTTCCTAAATAGTTTGATGGATGAATCCACGCAAAACAATATTCAGTCTTTTCAAGTAGAAATTATCTGTTTCTAACAGGTATGTATAGGCTAAAACTACTTCATCTCATCTGCCACAATATTGCTTCTCAAAATGATTTTTCTCTTCTCCACACTCTCCACCAAGTCACATTTTCCCATTTTCTTCCAACTTGTTGTCGATCTTCACAATTCCAAGGGTATGACCTTTCTCATGCCACAAACACATCCTTATCCCATTCTCTAGCCTTGGACTTGAGCAATTGAAACTCCTTGGAAAGCTATATGTGGTCACCATTCCACATTGAAGGAAGCATGCTCATCCTTAATCACTCATGTTGGTTTTTCGAAGGGCTTGTGTATAGGAATTCATTCGGCACACTATATAAACAACTTCAAGGAAGCTTTGCATGGTCTTAGTAACCCCAGCTCCTTCTCTGTTTATGGAACCTTGTCACATTTATTTCTCCTCTTAAGTTTCACGATATCCATTTAGTTTTACTTCTTACTTTGTACTAATATGTACCCCTCAAATGCATTACTCTGGTGGGGACATTGGAGACTTTCATCTCTCAATATCCTCAGGCTTGCTTTAAATAGCCCCAATGTGACTGCTACCAACCACCTTTTAGTATTTCCACCCAGGTCTCCCTTTCTAATGAATTTTCACCCCAACCCTCCTACCCTTGTAGTTCATGTACTTGCTTAGTTAACGGGTTCTCTATCATTTCTTATTTTACACTAGTACTTTTATTTCCATACTTTTCTATCATTTAAGTTCACTTCTCCCTCTTATATATCCCTTAATGTATTAATTTTCCTGAGAATGTGCCCCTTCTTTCTACCAGATTTCCTTATTTCATTAATCACACTATCAGTTACACTAAGCTTATTCCATCTCAGGTGTTTTGGAATTTTCTTTCCTGATATATAACGTTTTCTAGGATGACACACGCCCATCCTTACCAATTGTTTCCTAACCACCTGATTTTTCCTCAAAATTCTTATTAGCACATTCATTCTTTCCTTATCTTCCTCCAAATTTTAATTGAATGAGGAAACAAAGTGATCCATCATTACCCCAAGTAACTAATATCCTTGTCAGGTTATGAGCCCTGACTTTCCTTATCCATATATATGACTTTGTAACAATGAAATCATTTTGTCCCCTTCCTAACCCCTTTAACTTCATATTTCTAGCCCCCATTCCTCTGGGTGTCCCTTATTACAATTATTCTATTTCGACTTCTTGGCGCCCTGAGGACTACATTAAACCACATTGCAGCTGGAGCTTGGAACATCATGGACATATGCACCAACCTGATAGCTCCTCAAGCAATCTTATCACATTTAGATGGTTGCCTTCCATCATCGGCAGGCATATGAGGCCTATTATCATATAGGCCTTCTTTTCCTCTGCATTTATGATTTTACGAAGTGCCACCTAGTATATATCATTGCTAATATCAAAATGGATAGGGAATATATGGGATGATTCCATCTTTCTATCCCTCATGAAAGAAATTATTGTCTTTCTTCCCTGCAGAATGCTCCTGTGAACCTCGCCCCTCCTTCTTTATTGCTAAGGTCAAAATGCATTGGAAATATTTGGGATGCTAATATGCTATTTGTTCCTTCCACTTATCAAAAAACTACAAAGGATTTCTTCCCTGCTAAGCGTTAACATATCAGTTTGGAAGCACATGTAAAGAATCAGAACATTTATGATGCACGTTGCTTGCCAATGGCATTGTCTGTATGCATCGATTATATTGCTTTAATATTCTTCATACTTATATGATGGTAACACTGGCTTCTTCTGTAATTTGCAGGCAGAGTCGAGATGCCTCTCTGAGCAACTTGCTCATCGGGTATGTTTTGTTTAATATGATACAGGCTTTTGTTAATGCTAGAAAAGTTAGCTGTACAAGTTGGAATGCTACCTCAGGTTCTTGGGAGAGAGTGAGGGAGGAGGGGGACCATGCCTGTTGGCAATAACTATCATTTCATCACACAATAATCATTAGTCTTATTATTAGTGCTACGAAGAGAGGGAGGGAGGGAGAAGGGAGCGAGGGAGGGAGAAGGGAGGGAGGGAGGGAGACCATGCCCATTGTCAATAACAATCACTCCTTCACACTAGAATCTCTAGTTTTATTATTGGTTCTCTTCCATGAACAGTTGCAGATAATTATCAAGTGTACCTTGCCTTATGTGCTGACTATCATAGAGGAAAACCTCAATTAATCGAACTCTTTCATTCATGATGCCATTGTTTTGTTATATATCATGCTTTCTTATGATTGATGGATGCATGAAACTATGCAATCCTGACCCACAGGGTTGAAAGACCTGTCTATAAACAATGACTTAAAAGGATGAAGAACAAAAAGTTAATTTTCTCATTTTTAATTTAACTCTTCTTGTCCTTCATCGATATTGGCATTGGAATCTTGAAATCATTTTTTAAAATATTTTTTATGTATATAATTTCGTACCAAGTTGTTCATGAAATATCATGGTTTCAGGACCATGAGTACAAGGAGCTTGTAAAAAGGAGAGATGAGAAGGATGAGCAGCTCAGAAATGCCTTATCCCAAACTGCGGAAAAGGAAGCAGAAATCCAGCGACTAAAGAGGACAAGCTTGTGAGTAGAACTGTTATTTATTGATTTATTCTATGACAACGACCAAATGCCCATGAGTGGACAAAGTGTTTAGTGCTCTTCTGCTAATTGCTTGCTGATATTTCCTAATTATTATTTTTTCCTTCATTGTGGTTCCAGTTTATCCAATTAATGTAAATAGGTAATTTGGACTCTAATTTGTAGTGCGTGATTGCAGACAAACAGAAGCTTGTGGGGAAGAATCTTGTCGGGTTTCTTTGCCATTGCCTCCCACAGGCAATTGTCATGACCAGATTGGGCCTGGATATCCTGTTACTGATAATATCAGCATCACTGTTAATACCCCATGGATTAGAGAGGGGACATCAAAAAGATTGTCTAGGACGAACATGAGCAGTTTAGATACATCAATAGGAGAGCCTTCTTCACGGTCTCAGTTGTTTGACAGTCATGGTCCTAATAGAAAGGATTCTACACCCAATTTATCTGCTGGGTTGGAATTAAAAAGCCGGCATCTAGTTGAAAGTGGTAATGAATAAAGTTTTTTTTTTTGAATGGTTATAATGGGTAAATATTTAGGGAATTAAGGTTTAGATTTTCAAAAATTTATGTTTTGATGCATTGGGGAAGTATGCTAGAATCCCATGGACCATGGAAAAATCATGGTTTATTGGGTCATCCACCATCTGTTGAAGTGATGGACAGTAAGTGTGAACCCAACGGGAGGAGACATGACCCAAATGGTGTGCCCCACTCTATCTCCATTACTGTCCATGGTTTTAAAGGTTGGTGATGACCCAGTGAATTATGAAATATTTTCTTATTTTATTCCCAAAGATTGAGTCTTTCTCTAAAGTGCCTTGTTTGGGTATAATTAATATCTGATTTCTTTCAGCTTCAAGGCCAAGTCATGGCATTTACGGCCCTCAGGTAATTAAAGACGTTACCATTTCTTCTTCTTTTTTTTCCATGCCGTGCATTCAATTAGCCGCACTTATCTTCCAAAGGACAGCAGTTTGTAGTGATATAGAGACTGACTTATGAATGATTTTTTTCTTTTTAACAATGACTTTGTTCTTCTGATAATTGAGCTCATAAAAAATACTTCCATTGTGCTAATTTTCTGAAGATATCTTCCTTCAGGCACAAGACAATATCTGCCCAGAGACTAGTGCACAACCAAAGCGCACTGAAGCAATAGGAGTTCAGACTGATATGGATTTGGGTGATTGTCAGTTTGGAAGGAATGATGACCTCTCTGAGAAGTATGAAATCCAAAACAAGTTGCTCCAAATCTGGCACTCCCCGACTGATAATAGATCAGGGCATAACTTAGTGTCAAAGTTGTTTGTGACTTGTGCTACAGATTTGCATGTGCTTTTTAGATGCATGACTAATGTCTCCTCCGATAATTTAGACCCTGTGGCTAAAGGAGGTGGTTCTGGTCAATCGGTTGAGGCTGCAAAAGTGTGTCGTCTTTATGCAATATTAACTAAAGTAAGTACTCTAATATCGGTAGCTCTCATCTTTAGCTTGGCTCGAAGAAAATGGTGGATGGTACATATTGTTAAGAGTAAGGGTCTGTCTGGATGTCGTTCAAAACTAGTGCCATGTGTATTTTGGGTGGCTTTTTACATAGCACCCAGAATATGTAATTGTGGCTGCTTTTGAAGCCAGTTTTTTTAGCCCTTTTAGGTGCACACACACGCAAGAATGGCTGCTACTTTGTGTGAAAAAAATAGAAATACCAGGTCCAACCCTAAATGCAAAGTGGGAACTTTTTATAGAACTTGATGCAGAAGCTGACCCAAAACACATGCAGTAGCCAAACAATCTATGTACTTTGTACTTAACTGCCTCTTATATACTTTCTTTAGGTAGTTCAGTGATAGGATTCGAACTTGGGATGTAGGGCTGCAACAATTGGCACTGTAAATATCTCGACCCAAGCCAGACTTTTATATCTCTTAATGCTTGAAACGTCACATATTATATGTGCCTTTTGAATATGCAGATCTTTAATTTTCTAAAATAAATGGAAAGTTAGCTATACATGTGGAGTGCCTCACGAGTCTGTTGATAAGCAAGAAGTTTTACTAGAATATGAAATTATGGAGGATTGGTGGATCATTTCCATCACTTAAATAGTAGTAAAAACTTGCTGATTGTTGGGGACTTTGCTTCATGTGCTCTCTCTCCCTCTCTTTCTCTGCAACTCTAGACATCACGCTGTGGCACCTGCCACCCTGATTACTGCTGGGAAACTGTTTCTCTCTGAATGCTAACTTGGGACCTGGTGAGAATGGAATTCTAGACAGCATGTTATGTCCCCTGACACCCTGACTACTGCCTAGAAATAGTTCTCTCTCTCTCATCCCTGCCACCCCCCCCCCTCCGTCCTCTTCTCATGAATATGGATTATCTAGATTGCTTTTTTGGTATTTACACTTTATCTTGGATTTGCTTTCATCAATTTCTAGAATAGTTATTTGTTTATTTTATCTTGTGGATTCAACAGATGAATAATGAGATGGCTGGGCTAGATTCTTTGGTGGATGCCATACTTGACCTATGCAACTTTGAAAATGTGAGTTCAAAAATTGGTTTAGTATGTTTGTCTAGTTCAATCAGTTACTTAAATGATTACATTGTGTACAGTTGATTTATTTATTTAGAAATTAACATGCATACAGTATTACAGTCATAAGAGATAGGCTGTTTTGCAAGATTCTTTTACTTCTGTGGGGTACTTTTAAATATAAAAAAAATATTGACCAGATGCTCGTCATTTTGTGATAGTTTTTTTTTTGGTTGAAAATTAGCATGGCATCTAACAAAAAACTTGAAATTCACTTTGTTTTTTTCTTCTAAAAGCGCTTTCCAAAATTCATTCACAAGAGAGCTTTGCAGCAGCCTTGGAAGCGTTTTCACACCTAGATAGGTTTGAAGCCGCTTTCTCATAAAAAATAGATAAAGATTGGGGAAGCATCTTACCAGCTAGTGAGTTGCGCTTTCTTATAGAGCGCTTTTTCGCAAAAAAGACGTGCCCTGAGTGTCATGATTTTTTCACAGATTATGATTCGTTTAATTTTATATTGTACACCAATGTAGAAAGCACAGTGTATCTTCTTAAAATATCTTCAACTATATCACCCTTTGGGTTTTAAACATGTTGTACAGTGATTTGGCCACCGGACCATGGTAAAATAGTCATTTAAAAATTTACGAGGCAAGTACTGATATTTTGAGAAATCGCTAATAGTTCAAGTTACATGATCAATGCATGGTTCCAAGCAGTATCGTATTTTCTCAATAATAAATAGGGGGATATAATACATTACACAAATTTTAGCACTACGAATATTGTAAAAAAAAAATGCATATACTTCCTAATGGTCTGAGCTAGTTAACCATTTATCATTTGTAATTTTCATTTTAATAGGAGATGTTGTCTTTCATAAGTCTTATCATGCTATTAGCCTATCAGTCGATAGAAATTTTTTCTTGTCTTCCTGGCTAAATTTGAACTGCACGAATTCAGTGGTTAGTATTTATGTGATTTTACATTGTGGATAATACTAGGTTTATGAAGCCGGAAATGGTACCTTATCTTCTTATTTCCTGCAGGTTGATGTTGTCTGTAGCTCACTACGTATTCTGCATTTCATCTTGCACTACATTCTTGCTTTTGACACGAAATATATGAAAAGGTACCTTATGCTCCGTTTTATCTCTGCTTCTTGTGGATTTGTAAATTTTCCTAAATATACTTCTACAAGAACTGTAATGTACTTTGTTCAGTTAATCACTTCCTAATCACTGGTCATAAACCTGATATATCCTTTGTGTATGTCTGGGAAAGACTGATTAGATTTTCATTTTTTTCAATGGCCTAGTGTACGTATCTTTTGTGTGTGCGCATGTGGGGTGGGGTAGGGTGGGGTGAGGGAGGAACTATGTGTTTTTTTTTTGATAAATGTTGACTTTTGTATTGCTATACAGAGATAGAGTACAGTTTTGGGTTTAATCCCAAAGTTGTACTCTCTCTCTCTATAGCAATACAAAAGTCAACATTTATAACAAAAAAAAAAAAAAACACACACATAGGGAGGCACTGTGTGTTTGTGGCTCAACTTTGTATGGCTGACCTTGGTAAGTGCTAATTTTTGCATTTGAAATGAGGTTCAAGCTCTAGCACAACACTGATTTATTGTAAATTCATGATACCCTATATGATGTAGGTAACATATTTGAGCATGTAACTAGCTATGCCACTTTATTTATTTGTAGTTGTAACTTTCTCACAAAGAAAATATTGTTCTGTAACTTTTTAGTTGGATAATCATATATTATCTTATCGTATCTCTTGTTCCGGTTATAGTTGATGACTTGTGACTAGTACCCAAGTTGACTGATTTTCTAGTTGAGTCAGATTCCAAAACTCAGTTCAGATGTGTCCCATTAAACTAACTTAACCACTGGGGAATGCCTTATTTGATGGGTTCCACTCTCTCTATCCATTGCCATCCATTGCCTTCAATGGATGGTGATTTATGGTCGTTTGAATTTTAGTATGCTTTGCCTTGAATGTTCATTCTCAAGTGCTTGTTTGCTCTTAAGACTTATGCTGTGCATGAACACATCTCAGGAGCAATGATGAGGTGGGTCATCGCCAAGATTCAAATTCTCTGAAGGAAAAAAGAGAGGAGAATTTTGAGAAATGGAAAGAGCGCTTCAGGTTTATATTTGGCCCAGAGAAAGCATCCTCTTTAGATTATTTTTCTCCAAGGGTGAAGTGCTCAGATTTTGAAGCTCCATTCAAGAACAAGCGGGAAAATCTGAGCAACAATGTAGATGTATTCTCTATAAATTGGATGAGTTTATTTGAGAAATTACATCAAACTGCTGTGGCAAATACGAGTCAGAGTGTACAATTGGAAGCAATATCCATAATGAACTTGGTTGTGATGAGAAGTGAACCCAACATGGAAAGGGAGACGTAAGTTTTAGTCTATCTACTAGTTTTTGGGAACTTAATTCTCTCTCTCTCTCTCTCTCTCTCACACACACACACACCCTCCTCCCTCCCTCCCTGAAGAAATGTCCTTCCCATGGCAGCTTTGGGACTGTATCAATGTTCGAGAACATCTCAAAGCTTTTGAAGATGAAAGCAGCAATCCTTGTTCGGTTGCAGGCGGTTCGACTACTTTTTCTGCTATTGAATTGTAGGTCTGCATTCAAATTGGATTTTGATTAGCCCATGTACTTAAATTTGTTGATCTTCTTTGTTTTTTCCAATGATAATCTTATTTCACCTAATATCATATACATTTAAATGCAATTCTCTGTTGAACGTTTTATGGAAATAGGTTTTTTTTGAAGTGGTGGTTGCAGATTTTCTGTTGAAAGAGTAGATGTTTGGTGAGCTCTTCAAAATCTGATAATTCCCTTGTATATTTTGAGGTTTATGTCATTAATAAGGAAAAGCCTAAGATCTTTCTTTCAAGGGTGGGGTTTGTATAAGGCTGCAGAATCACAGTGAGGCTCACCTTCAAATAATATTGAAAGACATTTTAGTACTGAAAATCTTTGTGATGTCCTGAAATTTATTTTCATCTCTAATTATAAAATTTAAAGCTTAAAAAATATTGTAGATCGAGCAAATCTACGAATACTTGAAAATTGATGGTCTAGAAAGCGCATTACAAGTGCACTATTTTCAAGACTTGAAATCCATTTTTTCTCATGTTCATACATCTTGAGGTTAAAATGAGATTGATTTGAGGATTTTTGCGCATCAAAACAATTTCTTCTAATGAATTTTGCATTGCGCCTTATTTAATTGTTTAGGGCCTCACCTTTATATAAACTTTTTCCGTCTTTCAATATTATGGTACAAAAGAGAAATTCATTTGCTAAAATCAAACGGCAATTTTATGTTCAAATCTTTAGGAAAATCATTATTTCCTCCCTATATGCAGAATCATTTTTCCCTTTGTTTCTTTTTTGTTTGAATATTAATTTTTCTGATTTCCTTTCAGGCCCAGGGCTCCTGAAACTCTTTAATGGTGGATCTGCAGATGATTCGCATCATGGTCCAGAAGATGCTTCTAGGATACTCGTCTGTGTTCTAGAAGGCTTGGCAGAGTGCTTGTGTTGTGATGGGAATGGGACAAAGGTATGTTAACTTTTGAAGTCATCTTATTTCTATATTAGAAATTTCCTATTTGAAGCTTAGAAAGAAAAAAAAATCTGAGAAAAAACTGACAAGGTGATTGGTTGAATGCTGAAGCAAAAAAAAACCGAAAGTGCCAAGTTTGAAGATGAGTTTCTTTTTAGGGCACTGCCCCATTATTGTTTTGTACCTTTGACTTTTTTATTTTGCACCTTTTGGTTTTTGTGGCGGTCTTCATTTTGATAGAAGGTTAAAAACAAATAAATGGCAACAAGACTGAGAAGAAAGAAAATGTATGGAAAGAAAAGGAAATCTGAAAAAACAGAGAAAGAACTGGTGAGAAAAAAATGTGAAGACAATTAGAAAAATGGAGAGAGAGAGAGAGAGAGAGAGAGAGAGAGAGACGTCCTACGAAGAAGAAGAAGAGTACGTTCTTTTGTTTTAGTAGTACTTCTTACGTTAAGTTAATTCGACGAGGTAGTCGACTACTTACGTTACGGTACGGACTAGT
>NW_006499913.1:1851573-1867193 GCF_000471905.2 Amborella trichopoda | reverse complement strand
GAAGTAAGAAGAAGTAAGAAGAAGAAGAAGAAGAAGAAGAAGAAGTAAGAAGAAGAAGAGAGAGAGAGAGAGAGAGAGAGAGAGAGAGGANGGAGAGAGAGAGAGAGGTCCCTTCAAGAAATCGAAAGAGAGTCTTCTTTTTTGTGAATTCTCTTGAAATTTGCAGGAGTGCATACTTCGTAGGCATGCAATCCATGTCATGGCATTTATTGCGGCTTCTGGGAAAAGTGGCACTGGAATTTTATTAAATTGTGCAATTTCTATCAAAGTCAACTTTTTAGAGTCACTCTTGAAGATATTGACATCGGAACTGGACTCTGAAGAAGCAGAAATAACTGCAAATGTGTCACCCAAAGAGAGGTGGATTTTATCTTTTGCATTTTAAGTTTCTGAAGATATAAATAATATTCTTCTACTGTTCATTTGTAATATGAACTTTTCTTGCCATCCACTGAGACATTGGCTTTTAATATCCATTTTAGTTTTCTAATTGTATTTTGCTGTAATTATTATATGAAAAATGTTAATGAGGTTTATTTCTTACTCTCTTTTGGATAATCTCTATTATTGTATATCAATCTCCTATTGATTACTTATTATACATTTATTAACGTTGCAAAGACCCACAAACTAATTTTTTCCATACATAGTCATATAAAACTTTTCCTTTCAAAATGTCAGAAAAATCAAAAGCTGGGATGAATCTCGTTTTCGGAAATTCTTTTTATATGGGAAATTTTTCGAAATTTTGGTTCCCCTTAGGTTAAAAAAAAAATGCTTAGAAAACTAAAAACTGAAATTTGAGTTAGGAAAGATATTTTTCGTATATTATTAACCTTGTCTTGTGAAGAACATTGTTCTGGAAAAATAAAAGCAGGAATCCCTTGCATTATTATGAGAAACACCTTTTTTTGGAAAATTTTCTGTATTCTCTTAAGATCAATGACAAATAACTCTATTTCTCTTTTTGCTAATTATTCTTGACCAGTATTACGGAACTCCCCCGAGTCCAATCGAACTCGGAAGAGTAGGGTGAGGCTGAGTTACCCCGAGTTGTGTACAACTCGACACATAAAAAAATTGAAAAAACTGCAAAAATTGTAAAAGATATGGGACTGTTCTATAAATTTTTATATATAAATTGGATGTTTTGGAAAATATTGGTGAGTTTTTTTTGGCATAAATTCTATTTTATTATTTTTTTGAATTTTTAATATGCCCCCTACTATAAATCATTTTTTTTATTCATTTTTCTATACTTTTTAAACCTTATTTGGAATTTTTAATGTTGTTTTTGGTTTTATTTAAATTTTAGTAGCTTCATTGTATTTTTCAAAATTTTATTTTATTTTTATTTTTCATTTATGTAATTCACCTGGCCGAGGCCTATTCCTAATCATTATTCTTGACTGTGGTTGGTTCTTACTTTTTTGCCCTATTTATCTTTTAATGGACAGGACATTGCTTATTCGAGAAGCTTTAATTCTTTTGTGTCGACTGGTTTCTAACCCCACTTACTCTAAGCTTGTTTTGGAGAGCTTAACAAGCAGCCGAGAAATGTCAAGATCAGCCATTGATATAACAAACCGGATCACCAGAAAACGCAGAGATGACCGTAGATCGGCAAACCAGGGTGACATTGTAGACTTAGCTCGTGTATTTAGGGCAAGGATTTTGCCTGCACTAGATACCTCTATAATTCAAAATCAATGTGCTTATGGCTAGTGTGGTGGGATGTAAGAGATACTGACTAAATTAATCCAGACCATTCAGGTCGACGCTGATATTGGAGATGGAATGTGATGATGTTGGACTGATCAGTGAATTTTGTATGTAATGGCTGTGAACTGTAGAATATTTTTGAGGAAACGATTTTGAGCTTCTGTTCATTCTCATTTCTTTTCTTGGGTTCTAATCACCAGACAGCAGTTGGTTTTATCCAGTTTATAGCGACAAGAAATAAATGAAAGCTATGTTGCTGATGAAAAGATTGACAAGTACGAATAATTCATCTTTGATTCAATTTTCACGGAAATTTCTCAAACGACTCGAGGGATTAACTACTTAATATCGGACTATTTTGATTAAATTTTAAAAATCTTATCCAAGGACACCATTAGAAATTTTAGCGGGGGTACTAATCAATTTCAATCAAATAACATTTGAGACCAATGAAAGAGCCCAGGGTGCGAAATCCGAATGTTGGGTCTTCTGGTCTTTTGGGGAAGAAGCCAACGAGCAAATGTGTTTGAGGTGGGCTCAGTTGCTTGCTTCAGTGGTTCGAAGAGGTTTGCAAGCGAGGAGATGGAATTCAAATCGAGGGGTTATTCTAGCTTTTGGAGAATGTATACTATGCTCGTCTGGGAGCACAGTATACATCTACTCCAACATCGAATGATTTTTTCAATCTGGCTTTTGTCGAAAGAATAATATGCTCCCCCTGGAGCAGTGTACATTTACTCCCTCGGTCAGAACATCTACTTAAGATGGTGTACTGTGATTACATAAAACTCAAGTTGTACATCTTTACTTTGTCCACTTAATTCTAATTCTATGTGTGACATTTTCTTCAACTCCCCATTTTTTTGGATTATCGATCTAAAATATAGAGAGGAAACACTTTTGGTATTTCTTGACTGTCAATATTAATTACTTCCTTGTCTCTTATCCTATTATTACAAAACTTCAAATCACTAGATAATTGTTTTCAAGGAAACAAATTTTGAATTTTGAGCATTCGAACACTTAAATCTTACCCTCCAAAAATTGGATGGTCTCTTTTCACTCTTGAGACATTATTTTTCTAATCATAGAGGGTGCAATTTGGATTTTTTTGTTGTTGAAGTTAACCCATAGGTTGAAGAGGTCATAACCATAAAATTTGTGATCCTAAAATCACTCTTAATTGGGTTTTATCCGAGGGGTAAATACTAAATAGACAATATACTCCCGCACAAGTATAAAATCTTTTGGCTAAGAGGAATTAAGATGACTGAGTAGCGGGCATTTGGGATTACTGATCAACATTTCAATTTTAGTAAGGAAATGTTCGAATAAGGCTGCAGTGCAACTTTAATAAGTAGTTCGGCAGCCTTCCTCACCATCAATTAATTTGAAAGTGAGGATTTTTGGAAGGGGAACCCCCGACTTCTCTCTACCGAAAGAATTGGAAAGAGATTCTGGGCCTCTGCTTCATGTGAAATGGGCGGGCTTTTTAAACACCATTGCATTTTGATTCTCGACCCTCCGAAAAAGAAGGAAATTATAGAACTTTCCGGTGATCTGAAAAAGATCTAGTTGTCAGCGGGATGGGAAAGAAGAGGCGGAAATTGAAATTTTTTTTATCCCTTCTCATCACCTTCCACTGTGTAAGTTAGTTCCTGCAGCCGACCGGCTCATCCTTGCGTTACTAGGAAACCTCACTGAAAAGTAATTTTCCAGTCATCAAATTACTGATAAGAAAACCACCTTGCTGGTTTAAAAACTCCTTCTCACGTATTCAAAACCACTTTTTCAGAATCCAAAACTACTTATCTAGTGGTTCAGTTCTCAAATTGTTGCCATGTTGGGGTTTTCATGGGGAAATTGCTTTGTACTTTGCTGTCAAATCATTACATCAGAATCCAAAACTACTTATCTGGTGGTTCAGTTCCCAAATTGTTGCCATGTTGGGGTTTTCATGGGGACTTGCTTTGTACTTTACTGTCAAATCATTACATTGAAATTCGGGGAACACAAAACATTGAACATTTGTCGTTTCTTCTGTACTTGAAAATTTTGATACCCTCTTCTTTTTCAATGGAAAAACCACCTTATACTTTGAGAGCCAAAACCGCTTTCAAAAAATTTCGAAGATTTAATGGATAATCAGGAGGGACTTTTTCCAAAAGATCATTTTTTAATGGATAATAAGGAGGGATTGTTTACAAAAGATCATTTGCCTTTTATATTAGGAGGTCATAATCATTCTTGTCTCTTATCTACAAAAGACCATTTGCTTTTTATACAAAAAGATCATAATCATTCTTGTCTCTTAAATTTCAAAATGAGCGGTCGTAAAAATATCATTGATTAGACACAAAGTTCTAAAAAAAAAGTTTTTTGAACTTCGTGACTCACGTAAGCCATCCATTTTGCCATCTAATGAGTAAAAATAGTTGTAAATTCCATGTAAAAAAAGCAAATGGCCTCTTTATAGACATTCCCTAATCGAAAAGCTGCAACCGTTTTATAACAAGTTGTGCTGCAGCCTTATAGAAACCACGGAAAGTAATTGACGAGGCAGCAGCCTCTAATTTCACTTTTATTTTTTCTCCATATTTTAGATGCTCCATAACTCGAAATCTGTCATTTTCGTCCTTCTAATTGATCTTAGATCAAGCAGATCTGTTATTATTTTAAAGACTTCATATGCATATGTAGGGCAGAAATAAATTTAGAACGGTTTAAAATAGGGTTCATATCCGATTTTTGAAGCGGAAATCAAGTGGGGAAAAAAAACAATCAAACTCCAGTATTTGCACCTCCTTTTCTCCCAATCTATCATTAAAATGAAAGGAAAGACTAGCCGGGGACACACACTCACTCTGTCATCAAGAAGGTTGACATAACCATCATGTGGTGAACCCTCTTTCATAATTCTATCAAACAAAAATCACATACACTCTCTCTCTCTCTCTCAGTTGTAGCCTCTTAATTCTATTCACCCAAAAAAAAAAGTTCCATAATTCAATAATAAAAAAGCCAAGACATCAATCATGTGATAATTCCAACAGAAACTTGCCATCCAAGACAAACAAATAAATGTCAAATTTCAAGTCCACAGCATAGGATTTGAAAGCAAACACTTTTTTCTTTCAATATTTTTATTAACACTTACTACAAATTAAAGAGATCCTAAACAGTAAAAGAAAAAAAGGTTTCTTGGAAAGTACAAATAAAATAGTATGATTCCACATACATTTGATAGACTTCACCATGAATCAGTGATGGTGATGCTGCACATAGCGTAGGCCGCAATACTTGCACACAGCCGGTTCTTTTAGGTCGAGACATATGAATTCGATAGGATGCCCCAAAGCCGGGTCGTTATCTGTCAAATGAAGCAAAACATTAAAAAAAAAAAAGCAAAGCAAACAAAGAAGTGCATACTTTAGCTAGAAGGTTTGATATGTAGGAAATCTACATGACGAGACTGACAGAAACATTTTGGATGCACCCGTAATTTATTTTTTTCCTACTTAGATAAAAGGCGGTATTTGAGCTAAAGTTGGATATCAGCCAGAATACAAGCAGAAAACATTCCCCTAGCCACAAAGAAAACCATATAATCTCGTCAAGCCAGAATAGAAGCAGAAAACATTCCCCTAACTACAAAGAAAATCATATAATCTGGTCAATGTATGCTCTAATACATGATTCGTGCAAGAATTGGCTGAATATGTGCCATTATGAATACTGACCAATTTACAGCCAAAAATTTGTACATGTTCAGAGATCAGGTCCAAAGATTTGAAAAATTACCTCCTTCACAAGCAACAATTCGTCCGTTGACCTTGATGGGAGGGACTTCATTGATCAACTCCATTGGAGATTTCTTGGTAGTGTCCTGCACCACAAAAAAAAAGGGAAGAACAGACCTATGAAGAAGAAAGCTCCCAACTAAAGCAAATTCAGAAAAGATATTGCTTCAAAGTTCAAAGAGATCAAGCATTTCAATAATTCGAAAAAAGCCCCTTGAATGGTTTACATATCCAGGGTAAACTGAAATATAAAACCCAACATTTGTACAGTTTATATTGGGAAGTGATTTTACTTGTTTTTGTAATTGTTAACATAACTTCAAAGATTAAAAAATTGAGATTTACAAAAATAAATCCTGCACAAATTTGGGTGTGACATCTCTAAGAATAAAAAAATGTCACTTGTAAGGTTGTCTTGTGAACGCCTTACACCAGGGAGTCTACAATCTCATTTGAATCCCTCCCTGAGTGAGACAGAGAGCTTGATGTTTTCTATCAAAAGGAAAATCTCGACAAATCATGTAAGCTCCATGACCATTCCTCCTTCTTCGATGACCATGTTATAATATCTGTATAATGGAGTTCGACAATAAGCTCCTTCCACCTCGAGTCAATACGCCTTAGCCCTATCAACAAGGCCCTTGCCTCCGCCTCATTAACCTCCCCATGGCAGCGACCCCAGAAACGACAAGTATATTTTGCCCTGACGATCAGGAAGGACTCCCAATCCCTGCAGGTCCAGGGTTGCCCTGAAGAAGCTGTCAAATTCAGCTTCACAATACCCATAGGTTGGGGGGGGGGGTGTACCACAGTCCAAACCTGTTTTCTTGGGCAGACTTCACATGCCAATGGCCTCACACTGATTTTGAAAATCACATGAAAAGTGTATCCCTGGGATTCCTTCTGTGTCCTAGCCCATACAATCAGTGTAACCATCACCTTGCCCTGTAGCCACCAAATGGGTTGGGACTTATTTTAAAACTCCTGCTATTCCATTCTATACATATCATCCATAACACAGCTAATAGCGCCATTCTCAACAGAGTGCAGTCTCCTTTTGGTAAAGGAATGGAGCACCATTGTGTAAGCAACGCCTCCAAGGGTTGAGGCATCACCCAGTTTATACCAAGTATACCTAACTCGCAAAGTAGGAACAAATCATTAACTGTCTTAGCACCAATTCTGCATATCAAGCACATAGCCAGTACGATCACGTTCCTATTGGTCAGGGGATGAAGAAAAACCGAGCAAAAACCTGAGTCTTTGGTGGACAACGAATCGCTCATACCCTTTGGATAATATGGTTGTCCTTTACTGCCCTGGTTATGGTATTGTAGAGAAATTTAACCGAGAACTTGCCACCACATTGAGAAGCCCACACCATCCCATCCATCCCTCTTAGCATGTAATAGAAGCCCTCCAGTTCTGCAATAGCTTCAACAAGGTCTGGATTTCTGCATCCTTTAGATCCCTTTGCAGTTTTGGAATCCATAGTGTGTTATGCTCAAAGCCCTCAAAACATATATGAAGGGTAACACCTTGGTTCACTGCCTGGCCAAACAAATCCTAGTATCTTTCCCTCAAATTACCATTTCCCAACCCATCTTTCTACTTCCATATGCAACTTAAGACCCTATGTTTGGAATGACTAGTTGACAAGACCTATTTATAGCATTTATAGGCCCTGTGCTCTTCTCCTTTATTGTGCACTTCTTAACCGTCCATCCCAAATCATCCTTTCACAAGGTTTGAAAACTCGGCTCAGTCAACTTGGACTTGGCCGAGTTACTCAGCCTTGGCTAGGAGCCAATGTGATCTCCCATTACTTATTACGTTCATCGGACATGTAAGATAAACTTATCTTTATGTGTCACTTTGGTCTATCCAGATCACGATACACATAAATCTAGCATTTATCCAAGGATTAGGATCTATGAAGTGACAAACATAGGTCAACCTTATCCTTTCCAAGACTTAATCTGAATTCCAATGAATTTAGAACTGTAAAGAGTTCAGGATTTTGTCCTCAAAAGAGTACTCTTTTGAAAGTGGTTAACCATTAAACCCCAACTAGGACATATCTAAATTAGTCAAATTGAAGCTTGACTGCGATCTAGTGACTTAAGCAAGCAGAGGACTGGCGTTAACATGGTTGAACCCCTTATCGGACATCAAATTGGATGAAATTTGAACAATAGGTATATGATCTGATCGATTGTGTAAGGCCTGCAATAGCAACGGGAACCGGCGAAAGTCTACAAAAAAGATATCATACATGATGGAGTTGCGAATATTTCTGGATAGTTATCCTACCTGAACTTATTTCTTTCTGGTTAAAGTTTCTCTTTCTAGTTGCTCTGGAACAATTGAGAGATTCTCTGGAAAAATACGGGGCTCTGATTTTGGTGGTGATAATTATTCATCTGCTTCTCATGCTCCGTGAATAGCTGGGACATTGAGAAATATCCAGAAAGGCATTTTGGGAATCAGGGCAGTGGATTGTTATGCCCAAAACCCCATCAGATGTTCCGCTACTGTCCATCAAAATTTGAGCTTGAAATAAAATGATTAGGTTAGGTTCTCAATTGACTGCAGTCTGGTAAGGTAGACCATCCATAGATACATAGACTGTGGTCCCAGTGTCTCAAACATGTATAGATAGCAGTGACTCTCACTTCAGCCCCTTATTGTGGATACCAAATTGGGTCAAATTTGAACGATAGGCTCACTAACAACCTTTGACTTTATAGGTCAAAAAGAGCACCAGAAAAGCAAGGGTATAAAGTTGCCTGTTGTTTTGGACTGCAGAGCCATATTAAAGACCAACAGCATTTGGATTCTAATTGAAGTCTAACTTACTCAAAACCATCCAAACATAGAGATGTGAGAGTTTATTCGTTTTTCCAAAGTGACCGATGAAATGATCGGTAATCGAATTCATTGGTTCAAATGGGATTTGGGACAGTGAGTTGCTCTCCAGTGAGAGTTGATTGCAATAAGTACCTAATGAATTCGCATCCTTGATGCAACTTAATAAGTCTTAACATACTTATGAGCAGTTATAATTATATCCACCACAAAATAAGTAAAATCTTCCCCAACAAAAAGTGAGAAGGGACAGACAGGGATATAGAATTTTCAAAATAGGACATTCCCAGAAATGAGGATAAACTATTACTGGAAGAACATAACTGTTTGACTTAAGTCCATTATATGGTCTATGCATTCAAAGTTAACATATTTTTGTTTAATGTATAGAGGAATGACCACAAAGTTCAGAAGTAAAATTTATTTGCATGATTGATACCAATTCTCTTAGTTTCCTTCAATGAACTATTATTTTTTTCAAATTTTGGATCAGTCAAAAGACTCAGATGTCTTCTTTCCCAAAAATGAAAAAAAAAAAAGAGTTTAGTATGAGATTCACCTACCACAAAGAAGTATGTAATTATAAGAATACTTATCAAAAAAATACATCCAGAACATGCTTAAAACTTTGATCAAAAAGCTATACTGAAATAGATCTTAATCATAATGTTTCACCAAAAATCTGAACTCGCTATACAGAAATAGATCTTAATCATAATGTTTCACCAAAAATCTGAATTCCCTATAACGCACAAATGAAAATATTCAAATGAACCAAAATTTTAATATAAACGATTCAATAATCATAGCATTTACATTGTCTAGTCAATATATAATCACCAGCAAAAAAAAAGCAAGACCGATTTAGATAATTGAATCCAATTACTATATATAAACAGGGAAGAAAATTCCACCGCATAAAGAAACAAAGAATATTGTATAAATTACAGGAGAAGTTAAGAAAAAAGAATCATCAACATCAGAAACCCCAAATTCATGGAGATGTGGACTAAATAGATTAAAACCTGCATCCATTTCGCAGTGTGGGCGCTGACAAGAGAGGAAAGGTTTCGGGTACTGATGGCGCTGTTGCTTCTGTGAACATTTGATAGCAAAGAAAACCCTAATTTCCTAACCGAAGCCATTGCTCTCTCCTCGCTGTTTCTCAATCCTCCTGTTCTTTCTTTTTGTTTTGCTGTGTTTCTCAATAGCGAGCAATGGTATCCCCGCGATCATTTTTAAACAAAAAGACGAAAATACGCCTCAACTCCCGGAAATAGACGGTACTATAGATTCCAGTTTGTACAAAGTTTATATAAGGATGCACTTCAAAATTCCATCGGAAAAGATTTTAAATCAATATATTATCTACATCGTCTACTTTCAAGATTTTTTTATGTTTATAGATTTATTTGATTTTAACTATTTTTAATTTTAAAATTTTATAATTAGATATAAAAATAAATTTCAGGTAATCTTTAGAACATTTTATATCAAAATTATATACCATGATAAATTTGAAAGTGCACCTTACATCTATAGCTACGGATGCATCTTTATGCCAACTGCACCCTTTCAGTTTTATTGCTCGCAATATCTTAAAGAGGAAAATGGTAGATACCTAAATTATGCTTTCAAGACATCCTATCACCTAAAATTTTTTGTATTTCATTCTAAACTCTATGCTATTTTTTCTTATATTTGCTTCTCAAATTAAAATTCTTATATTTACACCTCAAATTAGAGTGTCAAATGGGAGTTAGAACAAATATGCCCTCACTTTCTCTTTTTTTCTCTATTTTAGAGTCACGTCACTCTCTCACTACAAACATGCTGATTATATTGATGCCTAGCATAACATACTGACACTCAAAAACCCATATAATTCTCACACTTGGTTCTTACAGTTTAAAATACCTGTAAACACTCCATTTCCAAACTGGTTTCGTAACTTGTTTGCAACATGGGGATCTTTAACCCAAATACTACCTGAACCTCTGCAATTCTCTCAAAACCGTTTTATTGAATTCAATGGGAGTGATCCCAATATAGATTACCACCTATATTTTATTGCTATGTATCAGATACCATGGATCGTCAAATGGAATTTTGTGATAACCCCAAATAATACGAATAATTTTGAATATATGACATGTTTAGGCAAACAAATTGCCATAAAATGGTGGGACGTCTTTGTCTACCATAATATTGAACCAGACAATATACAGCTCAAACAAATCCCTTTAGCATATGGCTCACATTTATACTCCAACCCAAATAGTTTGGCAGAATATTACCATGATGAAAAAGCAAAATCCCAAGCCATCAAGAAAGAATTAGAAAAACAATTAATAAAAATATTTGAAGAAGAGGTAGAAAATGTCCAAATTCATGATGCATCCGGCACACCCAGCAACCCCGAAATAGAAGTGCCACCTGACACACCAAACCCATCAGGACATGGAATGTCCCAAAAACATACATTGTATTAACGTACCATATTCCAGATTTATATATCAAAGATTCTCCTTCATACCTTGCAAAAGTATTTCAAAAAAGCACATGTGATGTGATGTGACAAAAAGCAGATGTGACAAAAAGAAGATGTGACAGAAAGCAAGGTAGATGTGACTAAAGCAAGGCAGACATGACTAAAGCAAAACAAAAATGACTAAAGCAAAGCAGACGTGACTAAAGTAAAGTAAAAATGATTGATACGACAGCCACTACCTGATGCGACAGCCACCACCTGTGCCCACTAAAGCTAAACGACAAATGCCGCCTGTAAAAGCCACCAACAAAGTCGTCCACCTGTCTCCAACTTTCCATCAAGCCGTCTTTTCTCAATAAAGAAAGATTCCTTCCCAAATAATCGAGACGGATCACTTGGCATCCATCCTGGCCCTTTTTCCTCTATAAATAGAGGGCACCACTCCATTTGAAGAAACAGGGAGAAAAAATCCTCAGAGCAATTCCTCAGAGCAATTCCCCTATCTCTTGATCAACTTCTTCCTCTTTCCTCTCTTATTTGTAAAAATCTCTCTCTATGTGTGATTGTAACCACTCTTTATTGCCAAGCCACTGTCCACCAGAGTGGAAAGATTTCTGCAGTTATTGTTTGTGCATACTGTAAGTACTCTCTCTTTGCTTCAGTCTGTAACAGTTGTTTGTAACAGTTTGTTAGTTTTGTTTAAGCTTGCTTCACTCTGTAACAGTTGTTTGTAACAGTTTGTTAGTTTTGTTTAAGCTTGATTCAGTTTGTAACAGTCTGTTAAAGTTGTTTGTAATATTTTGCTTAGAAACATTTATAAGTTTGTGAAATACAATTTACAGTTGTTATGATAATTCGTGTAGTATGTAGCTTAAAAATATATCAAACTACTTATAATATGTGGCTTACTATTGATATTACTCCAGTATCCCTTATAAGCATTTTAATGTTAAGTCTCTATTTCGGTTACTTAAGGTTGACAGTTTAATATAGTAAGTAGTTATAGTAAGTAGGTAAAAACTAATGTCTCAAGATTGAATAAAGACCATCCAAGTTTTAGATGGTTATATATGTGTTTGAAAATTCAAATTTCAAAGGAAAAAGTTTATATAGAACCGAGGCTCTAAACAATCAAATTAGAGCCTATCTAAAAAGTTTCACTAAAAGAGGTTGTTTAATGCACAAATATCTCTAAATTGATCATCTCGATTGATATTAAGATGAATGGACGTAAGAAGAAAAAATGTATTTCAAGTTTTAGAAATAGTATATTTTGTAATGCATTTTTGTACTGTCAATTTTCAAGACTTCTAAGTTTTTATGGACATATCTATCTACACTATTTTTGAAGCTTTAAACTTTATAATAAAGATGAAATTATATTTTAAAGCTATCGTAAATATTTTCAGTATAGAAACCACATTTCTCAATACTATTTGGAGGTATGCTCTAATTTGATTGTTTATAGCCTAAGTTCTATACAAACGGCACCCAATTTCAAAACTATCTTTTAAGAATAATCATTTAATAATTCTTAAGTAGCTCCCAAAATTTTCATATTACAAAATAGAAGGCTTTGCAGCGCGAGCAAAGCAATCTAGAGTACTTTGCAACATAAAAGCGAAAGTTAAAAAAACGAAAAAAACCCAAGGGGGACTTTTGGCTGAGGGCATAGAAGTAAACCATACTATACTCCCGAGGGAGTATAGCGTACACACTCATCATAGATATTTATTTTCTCGTCGTAAAATCTCAATAATTTTAAATTCGTGGTAGTTGTTGTCACTAAACACGAGAGCAAAATTTACTCCCATTAGCAAGTGACTTTTATAGGAGGCTTGGTATGTCTAAAATGTAAATTTTACATTTATTTCCATTAGCATATGATTTCTATTATGTTATTTGTCTAAATTATATGTTTTCGTTCATTGCTGAAATCGTTCTAGTGCGATGTTTGGTTAGTTGTGACTATGTCTCCAAGCCTAACCACCAAATATTAATCTCTAATCGACGAAAACTTTTAAATGGTTAATAATAAGGTACTTTTTATGTTCTTTCAACCTTAAATCATTGAAAGAGTATAATATGAATATTAAATTTTTTCATGCTATTGCAAATGATAAAAGAAGACTTAATGATGTTCCTGGTATTAGTTCAGAGGGGGTGGGAGAGGAGGATAAGGAGGAATGGGAAATTAAATTCATTAAACACTTTAAAAAAGCGTTTTCCTCGAAATTGCCTTTCCGGGGTAATTTCAAGGAGTTCCATTTAAAATGTTACCACATGAAGTGTCCTTGGCTTGGAAAGAAATCCTTGGCTTGGAAAGAAAAGTGAAGGTTGAAGAATTAAGAAGGGTTGTATTTGCATTCCTAGGGCCAGATGGACACCCTTTAGCCTTTTTTTCACAATTTTGAATTTTGAGCATTCAAACACTTAGATCTTATCCTCCAAAAATTGGATGGTCTCTATTCACTCTTGGGATATTATTTTTTTCAGAGACAAATTATTCATAAACTATATTTTTTCTTAAATAAATTATTGATACATTATATTCTAGAAAAGTTTATATAAGGTGCCAACCTTATACTGTAGAAGGTGAACCTTAAAAATTCACCCAAAGAAGTTGTTCCGGTGTCAAAAAACCCTACAATGGATCTCTTCCTTGAGATATATGCATATTGAAGAAAAATGATTTCAAGTCATAAAAATAGTGCATTTTGTAGACCGTCCATTTTCAAAAAATTTAAGCACTTGTAGATTTGCTTGATCTACAACGTTTTTGGAACTTAAAATTTTATAATTAGTTGTGAAACAGATTTTTAGGCCATCATAAGGGCTTTCGAAACCTACACTCCATCTTTAAGCAAGATATAGAGGTCCATCGTACGTTGATTGCTTAAGGTTGACAACCGTATGTAAACCACACCCTTATTTAATTGAGGATGAAAAAATGCAATTATTTATGTAAAGTATCCAAAGTGACCATTTACTTTTAATATGAGTTCACAATCACTCTTGTGCATTATGTTTCAAATCGGGTGGTTGTGAGTGTCATTGACTAGACTTAAAGTTAAAAAAGAAAATTGAACTTTATGATACCCCCCACGTCATTTAATTTGACATCTAATGGCTAGTAGCAATATGTTTATGCTCGAAAATGTGGGCAAGAAACTTAGTCAACTTGTCAAAATAGTTGATAGAGAAAATATCATGTCAAATTACGTTTTGGGCGAGAATCAAGCCACAAGATCTTATCCCGCTAGGACCGCCGGCAAAGTCGGCATCCTACATAGCTTAGCCTTGGAGTTCAAGAGGGGTTTTGAAATATTTAGTGAAGAGAGGGGATTTAACAAAGAGTTTCAAAGAAAAATGAATCTAAAGAAAAGTGTAACAATCCTAAACTTTTGAAAAAAAAAAAG
The DNA here is from genome assembly GCF_000471905.2 of Amborella trichopoda. The sequence goes on along the minus strand of NW_006499913.1, from coordinate 1,852,893 downwards.
AGAAGAAAATAAACTTTTAATACGTGATGATTCGTTTGAACATGGTGATCCTTAGGGACCATCTCTACTTTTCAAAGCTTTTCGTTTAAAAGCTTTGTTGCTTCTTTACGAAAAGCTTCTTTACGCTTGACGTGGGCTTTAGTCGTTTAAAGCGTAACCTAACGCTCACACCTGTAACATAATAAAAAAATAAAATAATATATTAGTAGAATTTAAATTTAGAGAGATGAGGACTCCTACCTTAGAAAACTTATGAGATTTTTCTCTCTGGTCGAAACACAGTGAACTCCTCTCTCTAGCCGAATTTTTATCGGAAGCTCCTTCTCAAATAATTGTGGGTAAGTGACATCGTCTTTCTGAAAAATAGTCTATTTTTAATAAATAGTAATATTTCCGTCTAGGATCTTTATTTTATCAGTTTTGTGTGTAAGTGACCTCATTGTCTCGAAAAATAATTCATTCTTTTTAAAAAATAAAATCAAATAATTATTTCTGCTTATTATCATGAATTTTAGGCGCGATAAATTTTATGCTCACGTGACCTCATTATCTTGAAAAATAATCTTTTTAATAAAAATTGTGATATTTTATCTATGTTAGAAATTTTGAATGCTGTAAATTAGAAAAATAAATTTATTTATTTTTCTTGTCTATTGTTAGAAATAAATGTGATATTTCTGCTTTTAGTAAAATTGTGATATTTTTTTCTACTGTTTTGAATATTTAGACATTGTAAAATTCATGTGCAAATGACTGCCTTATTATTTAAAAATTGACATTTTTGCAATTGATTATAGTATTGTTGTGAAATGTTTATTTGTGAATTGATATTCCATAAATTGTGATAATTCCGTATTCTTGAATTTTTATAAGAGTTTTTTTTTATTACATATTAAATTGGCAATTATGCTAGAATGCCTTTACAAACTGTTACCTTTCTAAATTTGAGCCCAAGATATTTGATTGGTTATTTTTGAAATGTTATATAGAGTGATTGTTATTAATGGTTTAAGTGAAATTCATATTAATGATTTTAGTGATATGTTGAGTACATGATATTGCTGCTTTCGAATGTTTAAAGAGGTTTAAAGAAATAATTTAAGTATGCAAGTGGACTCATCCGGTTCGCCGGTGAGGTATAAGTAGACCTATCTAGGACGCCGGTAGGGATTAAGTGGACTCATCCGGTACGCCGGTGAGGTATAAGTGGACCTGCAGGGATTAAGTGGACCTATCTGGGACGCCGATAGGGATTAAGTGGACCCATCAGGACGCTGATGGGGTATATAGGTGACCTACTTGGGACGCCAGTAGGGTATT
>NW_006499913.1:1766295-1851553 GCF_000471905.2 Amborella trichopoda | reverse complement strand
GCATTTCTGTTAATATATCTCCTTTTTGAAAATATTGATATCTTTCAATCATGATTATTTTTAGGATTATGATGATCACTTACTGAGTAGCCAAACTCATCAAACTATGGTAAACATTTTTTCAGGATAACTACGGATTCATTTTGAGTGCTAGTCAAGATAAACCTTGGAAGATACTGTTGTTGTACTAGCTTTCTTTATTTACTTTGTAAGACCTCGCCACTGTAAATTTGTCCTATCAATAGATGTATATATGTTTTGTCCGTCACATCTCAAGAATAACAGTACTGTAAATTCTTGGGGTGTGACAAAAAGCAATAAATGAAGCTAAGGAAAACTGATACATGAAAATATTGAAACTAAATAGGACTTATAAATTCCATTAATGAAATCAAACTAACGGGAAAAATGATACCTTAGAACTGGGCCCTAGGCTCGGCACCTAAAGTTTGTGCTAGTTCAGAGTAGATTGTTGCACAGTCAGTCCCAATCCTTTGGGGTTTTGCCGGGAAAATGAATATAGGTGGAAGAGGATCCGGAAAGTCAAATTATCTGATCCGCTTTTATATTAGAGTGTGGTTTTGAGGGTATGAGAGTTTGGGCTTAAGGTTCAGTTTCGGATTGGATAGGGTTAGGGCTCGGTCCAGGTTCGGTCTGACAGAGCTTTCGCACCTTTTGTAAAAATTCTTGGCCTTGGACTCATAGGGGGAGTCCTCTATTTATAGACAAAATAGTTTTAGAATCATCGTTTTTAGTGCAATCTGGGCCCTTGAAATCTCGTCGCCATTTGAACTGCCTTTGACACCACTGGCAACGGCGCCGGACCAGCATAAATTAGCATTAACTACTGTTAACAAAATTAAATACTCCAAAATCGTGTGACTCTAACCAAGGTACAACTTTGTGGGGGAGTTCCAAAGGCCCAATGCCATTGGCACCACACCATTTGGAGTGGCTTTCTGACAAAATTTATTTTGCCATGTATCGCCTTCTGGGCATTTTTCTGTACCATTGGTTGACGAATCAAAATTCATCGCTATTCTGACTGTCTTTGGCGCCATTCCAAGTGTTGTTGGTATCAACCGAGTGTTAGTGTGTCATCATACGACCGACAGCTGATGGGATATCCCATTCAATCTGCGGGTGACACGCTTGCATGTTACTCCTTCCGACATGTGTTAATCCATAGTGACTCGTGACACAGGTCCGTACATCCAAGTTGTTTTCAATTTTGACTGTCAGAGGTGGCGTTGGGCCTTTTTCCTTCTCTCTCATGTCGTCGTGTCTACTTGAGTGTCGGGCAGTTTGTTGCTAATGGTGCCGAGCCTTTTTCCTTCTCTTGCATGTCATCGTGTCTAACTAGTGTGTCAGGCATTTTGGGTCGGCACTGGGAGTGGTGCCGACACCAGTGGTAGTGGCGTTGGAACCTTCTACTTTCGAATTCCCTCCAGTTCAGTAGTCTTGGGTTCTGGTCTACCTTACTTCCTCCTTAGAGGCATTCTTTCAGTGTTTCAAGCTATGCCGAATGATTTGGGTTCATGGGGGCCAGTTTACAATTGTGGCAGGATAGGTGTGAGTGGTTCGAATTTCGAGATAACTTGCCCAGGGTATTGTGGTCTTCCATTGCTTCCTTGATTAGGATCTGGGTGTCTGCACTATACTTTCCTCTTTGTAACTGTAAAAAGAAAGTGTATATTGTCTACCAAATATTATACTGACCTTTTCCATATATACTGATTACAATATACACGTTACATATTAACCTGATAGACAATATACATTTTCTTTTCACAAAATACATGGTCTAAATAATTTGTTACAATATGTTTTTTTTTTAGAGCTTGAAATCCTTCTTCATTTTTTTTTTTACAAGTATTAGAGTATATTTGACTGCACATAAATATTCAAATATATCAAAATTTTGGGTAATTAAAAAAAGTTACACTACTAAAACAAGAAAATCACGTTTGATAATGCAAACTTGTGTCCCACACTATCTTGAGGCCCAAAATTATGATCACGGAGAATCCAAGTGAGACTTGAATTTTTTGCCATCATGCAAATCATATCATGCTTCGTAAAATGAATTCTATGGGCCTTAGTTTCATGACCTCCGATTTTTCTGTCTCATTAGGACCCTCTCTCTCTCTCTGCTTATCCTTCTGTCCCTCTACCATCTTATTCTTCATCTTGTTAATGCACTATTTTTCAGAAGCGGTGATAAAGAAGTGCATACCAGTTCAGCCATGCTATGGTTCCATGTCTTCACTACCCTGGTAACCCTTGAAAACGTAACATTGGCTAGATACAGATTTCTCAAAATTTGAATGTTTAAATTTTGTTATGTAAAAAAACATATTTTTAATGTCTAAGCCGAGATGATTGATGTAAAGTTCTTCTAATACTTAAATTGTAATTTTCGATGAGTTATGAGGTGATGTTTACTTATTTTTTATAGGACTGTAGTCCTATTAAATCATTTTCCCTTAGAGAAAGAATTTGAAAGTAAGATGGTCAATATAAAAGAATATGGTAATGTTGGAAGTGTTTTCCTTCAGCAATTCCCTTCTCTATTAGGTATCATGAGAATGCCTATGTGATATATGCTCCATTAGAAAGTTCTGATGGGTTTGAATGGCTCATATTATATTTATTGAACCAAAGGATTGGGCGATGACACCTCATGTGAAGAAGGAGGTTCATCATCATTATTATAGTCAGAGCTTTTTTTTCAACTAAATGGGATTGGCTACATGTGATGAGGAAGATTGTTGAATGAAAATCTTTTACTGATAAAAGGAATTCATCTAAAAACATGGAAGAAATTGATAAAAATTATAGCTTTGAGGCAGCGCCTCTCTGTGTTGTGCCGAATGGGTTTGAGAGTGAAAATGATGATTCTAATGAAACAATAATTGGAATGTATGAGGGTTGGGAATAGGAAAAGAAAGAATGAGGTGCCCATGTTGGTCAAAAAATGAGTGCCAAGATGTGATGTTTTTGCAAGAAACAAAAATCCCTAACCCTTGATTTCCATATATTAGGTCAGAATGGGATAGAAGACTTGTACATTTTTTTTTGTGAGAAAATTATATAAATATCTGTTATACTTTGCATTATTACGGATGTACCAAATAGTTTACGTTGTTATATGTATGTCTGTTTTTTATCTTTTATAACATAATTTTTTTAAAAAGATGACTTTACCCTTTTTTGGATGTTGAACAATCGAATTGAAAGGTTTTTCGGATGTTCAACCTCCGAAAATAGGCCGAAAGTTTAACATTCACATTCCTATTTTCGGGTGTTGAACATCCGAATTGAAGGGTTATGTCGATACATTGTATTCCTTGTGAAAATGGTTTTGGATGTTGGACGTCCAAAAATATCACATTTTCGGATGTTGGACATCCAAAAATGTCATATTTTCGGATGTTCATCATTCGAAAATGACTGTGAAATCCAGAGACTTTCTGAAAATTCAAAGTCAGACATTTTCGGATATCCAACATCCGAAACCATTTTCAGATGTTCAACATCCGAAAAACCCTTTAATTCGGATGTTCAACACCCGAAAATGGGAATGTGAACGTTGAACTTTCGGCCTATTTTCGAACATCCGAAAAACCCTCCAATTCTGTTATTCAACATCCGAAAAAAGGTAAAGTCATCTTTTTAAAAAAATTACGTTATAAAAGATAAAAAACAGACATACATGTAATACCAGAAACTATTTGGTGCATCCATAATAACGCAAAGTATAACGGATATGTATGTTAAGAATGGTTTGTAAGTCGTTGTTATGCCATGTATATGGCTCTGATGCTGCATCACGCAGGAATGAATTATGGTTTGAATTAACAAATATTTGTAATAAATTACTAGATCGATTCTTAATTAATTCGGCTTGGAATGAATTATTTCCATTGGTTATTTTCTGGACAATGCCGAAGTTGTCTTCTGACCATATGCTTTTATTGTTGGAAAGTGGGGTTAATCAGTCGGGAAGATCATATTTCAAATTTGATGATAAGGTGGTGAATGAATTATTTAAAGAGAATTTGAATGCCTTTGTGATAAGTCATTGAAGGGGATATTAATTGGCAAAAAATGTGCAATTCATAAAACTAAAAGTTAATGGCTTGGAAGAAGGTAATACTAATTTCAAAAAATGAATTGAGGACATATTGAAAATTTTTGAGTTGGTAGATGCCTTTGAAAGGAGTAGAATGTTAAATTAAGGATTGAGCTCAATAAAGAACTCCGTGAAACATTGAGGGCCGATGAGGTTTATTAGAGACAAAGATCCAGGGTGAAGGGGTGAAGTGGTTGAAAGAATGAGATTTGAATACTAAATCTTTTCAAGCCACAGCTAACACTAGGAGGATATTCAATAGCATTCACTGAAGATTCAATGTATTTGCTAAAAAAGACACAGAGGGGCTGGAAATGGCGATTGTTAAGCCTTATGGAAATGCAGTTTCTTCAATTTAAATCCCTAATGTTCACTTCAGTGAGATTCCTTTTAAAAAGTTGCCTGCTGGATGGAATTTATGGTTGGAAAGATCATTCTCTGAGACTGAGACCAAAGAGTCTATGTTTAGTCTATCTGGGGATAGAGCTCCGAGACCAGATGGGCTCCCGTTAGGATTTTTCCATCATTTCTCGGATATAGTAAGACCTAACATTATTGATACAATGGAAGAGTTCTTTCAAAGGGGTGATAAAAAAAGCCATTAATGCTACATTTATAGCAATAAAATCCTAAAAATTGGTGATTAAGAGGCTGAATCATATTAGACCCATTAGTTTACTAACTAGCTTATACAAGATCATTGTTTAATGTTAGGGCTAGAAGGTGCTGCCAATGTAATTGCAAGCCCCCAATAAGCATTCAGTAAAAGGAGGCTCAATAGCGCATAAGTTCTAAGAAAGCTGAAAATATTTATGGGTTCATATATAAAGTGGATTTGGAAAAGGACACGGTTTCTGTACGGCCAGCCCGCATTTTGTAGAAATGCGGGCTTGGAAATAAATATATTTTTTAAATATAATTTGATCCTAATTTTTAGAAAATATATAATCTTTGACATGAAGATCATGAACATCAATTTTTTTTTTTTGAAAACTACAAATAATAATTATATTAGGAAAACATTGGAACCGTTGGTTGCACTTGTTTTTAGATGGCCCACCTATGTGCATCCATCTTTAAGACGGATGCTTTATACCTCTGGACCGCGTATTGTAGAAACACGATCCAGCCCGCATGAAACAATTTTCCTTTGGAAAAAAACATATAATAAAGTCATAGGATTTGTGTAAGATCATGGGGATAGTGGGCTTTGAAATTGAGTGGAGAAAATGGATTTATAGTTGCTTATTTAGAGCTATTTCTCTTTGATAAATGGTAAACCAAAAACTTTTTCTAAAGCCACAAGATGCACTAAACGAAGGGACCATGTTTGACCTTTTCTATTTGCTCTCATGACTGAAGAACTTCAGTGTGATGTTGAAAGCAGTTGAGGAGAAATGGTTATTGTGTGGGTCTAACCTGAAAAGAGGTGTGTCATGTAGACAATGGGCAAGTTTTCTATGCTTCTTTTACAACATAAAACTTCTATACTTCTTCTATCCTACTATCCATTCTAAATGGACGACTTAGCGCCAATCACAATTTCACCCTCTATACTATTTTATTTTTTATTTTTTTATACAAAACATTTTGAAACCAAAAATTGAACATCCAATCCTCTCTTGAACTCACATTTATAAAAACATATAAAAATTATTCTCAATGAAATAAAATGACTAAAATACCCTTAAAAATTTCAAAGATATTTTGATCATTTTATTTTATTAAAAATATTTTCTAAATATTTTATTTAAATACGCCCTATGGAGATGATAGCACGTACCAAATTTCATATTCATATAATTAGTAGAAAAAAATTAAAAATAAAATACTCTGAAACATCGGATCTAGATTAAATGGTTAATGGCTCACTTGATCTAAATTGGATCGTTGGATGAAAGGGGAAGTATACATCTTTTATATTGTAGGGGAAACATACGTATTAACATTACTTGTGAAAGTGAGGTGTTCATACTCAAATTTTTTTATCTTATTGTACACACATGTTCCTTAATTTTCGTTTTCTCAAATTTTACATGAATTCACGGCTACAAAACATACAAGGACTTCTTCTTACGATTAAGTTGAAGCAAAATAAACACTGATGTTTTGCAGTTCGACAGCAGAAGGCCCATTTTCTTATGATTAAGTAGAAGGAAAATAAACACTGATATTTTGCAGTTTGACAGCAGAAGGCCCACCACATATTTTGCAGCTTGATAGCAAAAGGCCCAACCCAACTGATATGCGGTCCTTCATTTAGAGAAATACCTTATCTCCAAGAATCAAATTTAATTGATACAGTTGAAGTTGATATTCTTTAGTTTAGTGAGAAAAACAACCTTATACTAATCTCCCATATTGAGTAGGCTGAGTATCAGAGACAATGGAATTAACCATACGCCATGCTATTTTATTTTATTTTTTTTAAGGTCGGCTATGTTGAAGAGGTTACAACACCAGAATTTGGGGTCTTAAAAAAACTCCTAGATTGAGTTTTATCGAAGGGGATGTGACGGTAAAAAGCTCGGGTAGCCAACACAAGAGCGCAGGTGTGCGCCTTGAGAGCGACCACTTTATGCATAAAAACCAAAGGTTAGGACCATTTCCATCTCACCCCCAGGACCCTGCATAAGCAGCACCAGCACCAAGTTACGGCCCTTTATTGAGTAGTACCCAAGGGAGTAAATGGGCAGCATATGCTCCTGCAGGAGCGTCGAATCTTTTGACATTGCTCATGGTCATTAATCTTTCGACATTGGCCCATTGTTCCTTGAAGAAAATGAGGAACATGCAGCATAGGCATGCTTCTCAGTATCCCACCATCATCATCTAAGAATATGTGACCACGACCATTATCAAGAGCAATACAACAATCAGTCACCATCCACCATACCACCATGATTCACCATCATCAACATGATCATCTATACCACCATGATTCACCATCATCAACATGATCACCTATTTTCAAGGTATAGCAACCACCGCCATTAGTCTCCAAAGAAAACAGAGCATCATTTGACGAGCATTATGCCATTATATATAAATCACCATTGCCACCATGAGCACCATCGTCATCATCGTCATCACCATCACCATCATAAGCATCATATATAATGTACCATATTAGCCATCAGCATCACCATGTATCATTCAGCATATAGCCAGACTTGGCAGCACTATTGCGCTATTCTTCATCCATAAAACCATTGAAGCCAAGAAAAACATGAAAATACTGTGACAGAACCCTAAACCACCTCAAGCTCTTGCGACCACAAATCTCATCTGTGATCCACAAATAACAATCAGCCTGCAAAATTTTTAGACCCAACCTTCAGATTCTTCAGAAACGAGATCCCTTCATCCTTCATAGAATGCAAAATAATTGTAGCCTCACTCTCCTTTCCAACAGACTGGTATAAGTGAACAGCAGCACTGAGAATGAATTCATCAGGTCTAATACACTCACTGATCTCCTCAAAGAAAGATATTCCTCTCTCTACATGTCCGTGCTCCAAATAGACCCTAAGCATAGTCCTCTGGCATATAATATCAGGCCATACACCACGTCTCTTTATTTCCCCATAGATTCTTTCAGCCTCACTAACAAGCCCAGCTTTTCCGAGACCAAAAACCAATTGATTGAAGTGAGAACAAGTAGGGTTCACTTGATCATTTTGCATTGTATGAAGAATCTCCTCAGCTTCTGAGTATTTACCAGAAGATGTATAAGCTTGAATTAGTCCAAGGTAAGTGAAGGAATCTGGAGAATACCCATCTCCCCTCATTGCTTGGACAAGCTCCTCGGCTTCAAAATGAAGTCCTGCTGCACCATACACACTGATCATAGTGTTGTAGCTTATCTGCATAAGAAGGAAAAATAGAATAGATGAGGTGGTTTGACGAAAACTTAAGTGGTTTAACTAACGGGTGCGGTTTGCATAGAGCCGAGGCTCTAAACAATCAAAGTAAAACCCACCTTCAAATAATGTCGAGAAATGCGGTTTCAATATGGAAATCTTTGTGATAGCCTTGAAATATATTTTCATCTTGAATTATAAAATTTAAAGCTTCAAACATAGTGTAGATCAAACAGATCTATGAAAACTTGAAAACTTTGAAAATTGATGGTCTAAAAATACATTACAAAATGCACTATTTCCAAACCTTGAAATCTATTTTTTTCTCATATCCATGCATCTTGATGTTGAGATGATCAATTTAAAGGTATTTGGGCATCAAAACAACCTCTTCTAGTGAAATTTTTGAGGTGGGCTCTAATTTGATTGTTTAGAGCCTCAGCTCTGTATAAACTTAAAATAGAAAAAGGAGAAGAGGAACACGTCTCTCTCTCTCTCTCTCTCTCTCTCTCTCCACACACACACACACACACACACACACACACACACACACACACACACACACACAAAAACATAGACACACACAAAAACACAGACACACACACACACAAACACAGACACACACACTTTTGTAACATGAAAAATACCTTTCCCGGTTGTATCCCTGCTTTTTTCAACTTAGCAAATAACAAGGATGCCGCTTCTGTATCACCTGAGAAAAACAGTGTACTTAGTGTAAGCTTAAATAATGATGACGAGATTTAAAATTTATGCACCTTACCCACTATAGAAGTCATGTTAGTAGTTGGAGAGCAAAACTGCATATGCAATGCAAAAGTTGCAGCTACTGTTCGCAGAAAAATATATGCCAAGCCCTTGATCATGTTAAAGGACAAACCCCTAAGCTACTATGCATATGCATGTGCACCTTTGATTAAATAAAATAAAAGCAGACAAATGCAAAAATGAGATATTTCATGAGCAAATCGCATATTTACCGGCTTTCCCATGGTAGCTTATCATATTAGTGTAAACTTTCTCATCTAAAGTTAACCCCGATGTCTGGGCCATGTCAAACATCTTAATAGCTTTCTCCAACATTCCAGCCTTGCCATAGACACTACACAAAAAGTACAAATTGAAATGGTACCAATAAGTTCTCAAGGAGGGAAACTATGAAGATACTTGGCTGCCAAAGATTTCATTGCAATTCTTATCACTTTCACAAACTACTTTTCAAACGAATAAAAATAAGAAAAACGTGGGCCCCCCTTTCTTTCGGTGTCCGCATGCATGTGCATGCACAGTAAGGCCACAGGTGGTTTCTCCCACTACAGATGCAGAAGGGGGGCTGGCAACTTTCTCCATCTCACTTGGGATCATGCCAAAATTAAAAGAACCTCTGCGACTCTTCTGAGAGAGAGAGAGAGGGGGTTTAGTTTATGGGGTTCTTTTATTTTATGACTAAGTTATGGGAAGCAATTTCATGAACTGGTAACATTTGCATCTTTCTGCTGAGAAGACAAGCATTTGGATGGTCCACAATGAGAGAGAGCCCCAACAGATATCCATACCCTGTCCTTTTTGACATAAGGTACAGAAGTCGTAAATTTACATTTGACGAATCGAGTATAGGCTAGCTAGAACCCACATTTACCTGATCATAGTGCTATATGTCTGTATTGATGGAGCAATACCTTCAGACAACATGCGATCATATATATCAGCTGCAGACCGCAGCTTTCCTGTAGACATAACATAAATTTTCACTGAAAATATAAACCACTTATTTTTTATTGGAAATAACACCCATCTAATTTTTCCCATTATTTTATGTTTAAGTAAATAATTTTGTCGATTTTTTTTTTTTTTCTGTAGAAATAAACTCCCATGCCATGATCAAATTATATAAAAAACTTTCTTTAGCGACTCGGAGTAAACAGAGAAGGTAAGCTTGGTCATCTACCTGCTTCTAGCATGGACTTGATAAAAGTATTGTATGCTATAGTGTCAAGCTCCACACCTTCTCGGAAACTATTATAAATTATATCTTCAGCCTCTTGGTACTTGCCTACAACCAATCATGGCATCAAAAAGTCAATTGCAAAAAACCACTGAAAATAGTATATACTAAACAATTAAATGTGTGCTTATATGTGTATAGGTAGGTGAGCCATAGGCAGGAAGTTAGATATAACATCCAAACAAATGCATTTATGTGGGTAGATGTATGGAAATACATAGATATCGATATGCATATGCGCTTGTGGGTCTTCATGCATAGACGGTTAGAACTATAAAACATCACAATCCAATAATTTCCTCAAGGAGACGTACATACGATTACATTGATAGATCATCTGGATGGTATAAAGAGAGACTTGCCAGTGCTTCATTTGGTAGTAGATAAACAAGTATATGGGATAACTAAATGGTTATATCATAATGCTATCAAAGCTTCAGCTATCCTTGGGAAGATTCAAGGGATTCAACAAGATGCTAAAGGAGATGGATAGGTTAATGCAAAGGAAGTTGAGATCTGGAGCATCATGAGATGGAGGAACTTCAGTGATTCAAATTCACAGTATGATAGGGATTTGTCTCCTTTCCACAGGCGCTATGTTTTCTTGGATTCATTTGCCTCCACATATTACAACAAGATTATGAGAAAGCACACTATTTCTTGGATTCATATGCTTTCACATATTAAAATAAGATTATGAAAGAGCACGCTATCCAATGGACTATTTGGGACCATAGTCCATTGGACTTCTCACTCCAGGTGAAATGATGAATGATGATGAGAGAGTGAGACCACCAGAACAGCACAGTACCCCAACAGGAGATTTAAATCCCTCTCCATCTCCATTCATCATTTCACTGGATGGTAAGACCATTGTGGCCCATGAATTTCCATAATCTATTAGATAAATATACATTCTCATAGAATTACGAAGTATCCATTTCCAAATCAACTGCAAATTTGTTTTAGAATTTATGCCGATCTAGTAGACGACCCAAAAGCTTCCTTGGAGACTCATAGCACAGAATGAATGTATGATTATCAGTTGTCTTATGATTCTTCATACCTACCATGATTGGTAAAAGCATTGACCATTACACTAGAAGTGACTGCATCCTTAGCATATCCTTTCTCAGCCATTACTTCATAAAGACTGCATGCCTCCTCCAATTTACCGCACTTGGCATAGGCATCAATCATTGAGCTATAAACAGGTCTTGCTAGTGTAGGACATGAGTTTGACACTGCTTCATAAATATATTTAGCCTCTCTAAGCTGCCGTCTCCGACCATAGCAACTGATCAGAGAAGCAATTGCCACATCCTCGGGCATGCAACCAAGCTCAAGCATTTCATCAAAGAGAGATACAGCTTTGCTAATTGCACCTGCAACCAAATAAAGGTCTTTCTTAGTCCACCATAAGAAAAAATAGCAATGACAACTCTTCTCTATAGACGTTTCATGATTAAATCTAAATTTCCCTATAGTTCAAATGCAAGAAACTCAAAGCACAATTAGCTTGCCTTCTCTAATGAATTTGCTGATAAATCGGCTCGCCAGAGACAAGCCACCTGTAATCTCAAGTAGAAGCATCAGCATTCTTTTGGCTTCTTGCCCATGGCCATTTTCATCGTAGAGTGAAAACATCAGACTGAGAGCAACACTGTCGGGATTATCTAAGGACTTAAAGAGTCTCTCCGCTTCCTGGAGTCTTCCACATTCACCATACATAGCCATCAAAGATGTCTTAATGAACTGATCCATGACAAGCCCAATATTTTCCATTGCATTTACTAATTCTTCAGCTTCATTTATCATTCCTTCCTTGCAATAGACCTTAATAACAGCCCTATAAAGGTCGATATCAAACTCTATTTTATCATTTCTTAGTTGAATAGTAAGTACTTTGGCCTTTTCTAGAAGACCCACTTTTACATATAAATTTAACATACAAGTATAAACAGCTGCATCAAGCAAACCAGATTCAGTTAGAGAGAGAAATGTAGCTTCAGCGGACCCCACATCTTCCTTACCAGCATGACATTGAAGCAATGCACTATATGCATAACTGGAAAACTCAATTTTTGTAAAGCGCATATGCTCTAAGAGGCTCAAAGCCTTGCCATAATTTCGGTTCCTAATATGAACTTGGGCCATTGCCACATAAGTTTTCTCATCATTAAGGAGGCCCAACTTCCCAATCTCACTAAAAGTCTTCTGAGCATCCTCATAAAGGCCAAGCTTACCATAGATTTTAACAAGTATGCCATAAATAACTTCATCGGCAGCTATCCTTTTCCTACCCATATCTAGAAAGAGAGAAAGGGCTTTTGAGTAATCACCATTTTTATAGTGAAGGTTCAATATTGAAGCACAAGTGTAATTACTAGGAACAATCCCTCGACACTGCATGTCTTTGTAAAGTTCCATCACATCGTTTACCCGACCATTTTTTGCAGACAAGTTGATAAGAAGGCTGTATGTTAGTTCCTCTGGTACAAATCCAGACTTTTTCATTTTATTAAATAAGTCCAGTGATTCATCCATTAGGCCTTCTCTTATATATGAGCTAATAGCTACTGTGTAAGTGAAGTGATTAGGCTTCACATCAATATCCAACATTTGCTCCCATAATTGGATCACTGTGTCATGCATGCTTTGCTTCTGCAAAGATGAAATCATGAAGTTGAACACTGCAACAGAAGGTATGATGCCTCTCTCCCTTACAGCTGTATAAAATGAAAGCATGTCTTTGCAGTGGCCCCATCTAGCATATACACAGAGCATGGTACCACAAGCAACTTGATCAGGCTCACACCCTGCATCAAGCATCTCTACAAAGGTCTTCTCGGCAAGACTGATCTTCCCCACTTGGCCATAGATGCGCACAAGAATTGTGTAGACAATTACACTTGGCCTATAAGATAGCTGCACAAAATGTATCAGGCTTTTCCTGATGAGCAACGTATTTTCTTTTTTTAAAGGAAACACAGGAAGATTTATGGCATAATAAGAAAGGAAGAACTGTAGTGAAGTTTAGAAAGAAAGGGGGGTTTTAAGGAAACTGGCCGTTGGAGTTTACCGAACTTTCCAGGAACGCTATGAGAATCATTCAACCATATTCGGGATTGTAGACTCCACAAGGACAAAGGTTTAGGCTCTTGTTGGTGCCCTCAAAAGTCTACATCTTTTACTTCTCTCATTGTGGCATTTGTGATCGTCAAGGGGGGCCCGAGACACAAAAGGATAGCTTCGTGGAGTGACCCATGCTGGTTGGACCGGCAGTTGTGTTTCTTTTGTACAGTGAATATCAAAGCTATGGGTATGGGTAAAGTTTCTCTGTGCATAGATATCAAACTTTTGGCATGTCATGCAAATTATGAGGGGATCCAATGAGCTACTGCCACAGTCCTTATTCATGGTTGGGTCGACAGAGGAAAGTCACTAAACATGCATAGAAAATTATATGGGAATAGCAATTACGTATTTGTGCAAGCATTCAAACATAAATTGCACATAGACATGCATACATATGCGTATTTCTCTTATTTGCACTCATCACTCTAGCCAAACCTCAAAAGATTTTCTATTTGTTATGCCGTTTGTTAGGTAAAAATATGTGGATTTTCAGATTTTAACAAAGATTTAGAAAAGCCACACAAAACAGAGATTATCAAGGAATACAAATACATGTGATGAAGCCCAGAATCCATCTTATTAGCCAAAATTGTATATCGCACTAAAGATTATTTGTCCTATGCAGTTCTCAAATATAAATTGGGAAATTTGGAATTATATTGTCCTCTTACCAATTTAAGTTTTACCAACAAAACGGCACCACAATGAAGCATCTCTAACTAACAGAATTCATCCAACTATAAACCAGGAATTAATAAGAAAAAGGAAAAAGTTTATATAAGGTTGCAACCTTAAAATGTAGAACTAAAGTTGCACTTCAAAAATCCATCGGAAAATGTTGTTTAATGTTGAAAACCCTCGAATTCATTATCGCGACATCGAGATGTATGAATATGAAAAAGAAAAATATTTCGAGTCCCAAAAATAGTGGACTTGCAACACATTATCTAAGCCGTTCATTTTCAAGATTTTCATATGTTTATAGATCTACTTGTTTTGAACTATTTTTGGAGTTCAAAATTTTATAATTAGAGTAGAAATAGATTTTCAAAGAATTCTTAGAATTTTTTACACCAAAATTACATCTTATGATAAAATTTGGAGGTGCGCTTAATTGGATTGTTTAATAATGCAACCTTATGCAAACCATACTCTAAGAAAAAATGTATATTCTGAACTTATAAGGGAAGCACATGAAATAAGTTCCAGGAAAAAATTGTTAAATGTGGTTTCTTAAAATACCTGTAAAATGTATTTAAATCCCATAAAAACACCAACCCCAAAAAAATAAAATAAATGAAAACCCACAAACTAGTGAATGCGTTTCTGCGGCTTCAACCTTGAAACCCAAGAAACAAATTGTGAAGCACCCACAAATAAATATGAGTTTTGAAGTTATCAATATAACATGTTTAAACATTCAAAGAAACGCCAACCCAACAAACAAAATTCCACAAAAAACATCTAAAAATAATAAAAACCGATGAGCAAGCAAACAAATACCTGCAACTTCATCCATGAAAAGAAGTCCCTAGCTTGCCTCCACCCCTTCTGCTCCTTCAAAACAATGCACATCTCCCTAAAATTCAATCTCATAACAAACCCCCTCATCACCTCCCTCATATCATAAGACCCCTCTGCTCTCTCCGAAAGCTTTCTCACAGTTTTAATGGCGGCCACCACATGCTTCCCATACAAATGTCCATCTCTATCATCCTTCAGAAACTGTTCCATTTGTTCTGGTGTTCTCTTAATCCATTTGGGTGTTTGAGCTTGAGGACCCTGGTTTCTTCTCAAAAGGCTCAGATACTTTGCTTTCTCTTTGATTATTCTCCTTGCGTTGTTATCTGATAGTGGTTTCTTTTTCTGGGAATTGTAGTGTCTCTGATTTCCATCACTTAGAGTGAAGCAACAGGTTATTGTGATCTTGGGGAATTTGGGAGAGGGTTTTTGCAGGGGCTTATGTGTGGGGAGAGGAGAGAAGAAGGGGTTTTTGAGTGTGTCCATCACCACCCATTACCACTTGCAGAGGGAGTGAGTGGTCTGGGACCAGTTGTTCGTGTAGTCATATAAAATCACCAAAACTAGTGTTCAAGGTAAGTCAGTAGTAGCCCCGAGAGCGTTGGGACCTTCCACCAGCTAGTTTGTTTTTTTTTCCTTTTTTTTTTTTTTAACTATTTTGAATTATTTGAGGTCGATTATATAAATCTTAGTTACACAGAGTCATCCATCTATCAGTGAAGCTATAAGCCTCTCTATTTTTTCTAGCTGCTTTCGATTATATCATTTCATTTTAAACTTATTTTTTAACTTTTTAAAGTTTTTTGTTTGGACCACCTTGCACCTTCTAACAAATATCCTATAAACATGAACACTCCAAATCTTACAAAACAAATTCAAGCATGACCAAGGTCTTGATTATTAACAATATATGAAAAATGTATGATTGTCTGTCTTTGAGAATTACAAGTGTAGTCTTGTTATCAACAATGAAGTGCTGTAGTAAATTGAAGTTGTTAGGACTTCTAGCCATGAAACATACCTATGGTTGGAAAGGAGTTATGTAACTTTAATGGGTAGTTTGGGTCCTTGGATACAAAAGTTCTGGATATACCTCCTGGTCATGTGAATTCTAGTATATGTAAAATTATGGTTAGCTTATGAGAAAGCCTAAAACTAGCTTTCTAAAAAGAGTTAATAAGGCCTCCTAAAAATTAAAGAGCACACGAGCAATTCATTCAGTCAAATAAGGAGAGAAATGGTGAGGCTGACGTTCTGCCTATGGATGAGGTTTTTGAACTTTTCACTCGTCATCATTACAATCAAAGCTTTTTCTAATTAATTGGAGTCGGTTAGATTTTTTAAATTTTTTAATTATTTAACAAAATAATTACTTTAAATTTTTTTTGAATCTTTTGTATTTAAGCTCAACTTTTTAATCAAATTGGTCTTGTGGAATTATAGTTATTGATCAATTATGCCGGCATGTGTCCATCATTGTTGGCTTTTCATCTCAATTGATTTGATCATTATCAAATTGAAATTTCAAACAGCGCTTTTTTTTAAAATTTTTATTTATAAATACATTTGACATGAAAATTTTGGGGTTTCATTAATATATTTTTATATTTTTTATAATATTATAAATATCTATTACATAAATAAAAATGTTATATATCATATAATAAAAGGTGCGGTTTGTATAGAACCGAGGTTCTAAACAATCAAAGTAAAGCTCACCTCCAAATAGTGTCGAGAAATGCAATTTCAATACTAAAAATCTTTGTGATAGCTTTAAAATATATTTTCATTTCTAATTATAAAATTTAAAGCTTCAAAAATAGTGTAGATCGAGCAAATCTATGAAAACTTGAAAATCATAAAAAATTAATAGTAAAAAAATGTATTACAAGATGCACTATTTCCAAAACTTGAAGTCCATTTTTTTTTTCTCATTTCCATGCATCTTGTTGTCGAGATGATCGATTTGATGATATTTGGGCATCAAAACAATTTCTTATAATAAATTTTTTGAGGTGGGCTCTAATTTGACTGTTTAGAGCCTCGACTTTATATAAACTTCTTCTTATAATAAAATATATGTTATATAAATATATTATATTAAAAAAATATATTATATAATACAAATATATATTAAATGTATTATAAATAAAGGAAAGCATATAATGAGACAATTTATCTTTGATACAAGGTGGTCACAATTGATCTTGATCATTGGATGTGAAATTGGGTGTCTACATTTATTTCATTGATCTGACTTATAGTTCAAAAGTAATTTTTTCGAATTTTGTGACGCATCCATATTATCAGATTTAACATCAGATGGTTGTAAGTAATTGTGACGTCCATGTACCAAAGGTAAATGGTCTCATTATATATAATGAGACCATTTATCTTTTATAAAAGGTGGTCACAATTATGTACAACCACCTGATGTAAGATCTGATAGCTTAGGTGTATCACAAAGTTCGAAAAAAATTTTGAAGTTTGATATTGATCAATAGAATAAATGCAACCATCTAATTTCACAAAATTAATTGTGACCACTTTGTACGATAAATGGTCTCGTAATTCGAAACAATTTTCATGATCCTTACGAACAAAACAAAGTTCACTTCTCTCTGCGGTTTTTTCTCTTCTCTTAGGGGTATTAAAATAGTTTATGTAAGTGTGGAAAACCTTCTCTCTTTCGCTTCCTCGCTTATCTTCACCTGGAACACACACGGATGACGGCAGAAGGAAGCCATTAGAGAGACCATCAAAAGGAAAAAAAAAACCTAAACCCTAAAGAACCACGAATTTTTTGAAACCCCAACTCCAAACTCCCCGTATGCCATTATACTTCGATTTCTATCTCAATTTATCCTTTTTTATCTGCATTTGCTCTATTTTTTATTGAGTTCTGCGTATTTTATCTCAATAAGATTTTTCTGTCTTTTCTCTGGTGCGTTCCCTTTTATTCTACTGATTTTGTGTTTACATTAGTTTTTTTTTTCAGAAATCTCTCATCAATGAGTGTTCAATCTCTTCATAGTGTGTCTTTACCATTGAAGCCGCAAGGGAGGACCCATAAAAGTCCCTTTTTGGGGCAAAAACTGCGGTTTTTTCGGTTTAGTTCAAGTTCTCACAGTTTACGATCAGGTTCGAAATGGCTGTCTCGTGGTGTCTTGGCAAATTACAGTGGCAGTCCAAGTCGTAGAACCAGAGAGAGCAAGGTCTACCGGTCATCTCAGGGTGTTAGTCGTAATTCGCAACCATCTTCTAATATTGATCAGTATGTCTCTCTCTTTGGGGGAGCAGGGCTAATTCTGGCTGTTACTTTCGGTATGTTATTTAACAATTTTTCTATTCTTATACATTTCTTTGTTCAATTGTATATAAAAACACCATGGAATTTATTTCTATTACAGTGGTTGTTACTTTTTGGTATGTTATTTCTATTTTTATATATTTGCTTTCGATATTCTGGATTGAATTTGGGTGCTTTCATTTTTAAATTTAGTTATTTATTATTGTATATTTCTGAAGGTAAAGGTTTCTGCAATTACGGTTGGACATAAGTAAACAAATTTCCAATTGCTTGGTAGTGGTGATCTTGGAATTAGCTAATAACACGGAAAAAATATATTATCTAATTTTGTTTATCAAACTGTTATTCAGAGGTTGGGGACCGTAGAATAGTGCAGTTTAAGGTCATGTCATTGCGGTTTTTCGTCATGCTACAGGGACATGTGCTATAGTTTAGGGTCATATAACTTGAACCAATGTCATGCATTTTTAGGGTCTTGCGGCTTGGACTGATGCTATGCAGTTTGAGGTCTTGCGGCTTGGACCAACGCTAAACAGTGTATGGTCAGACAACATATAAGGCTTTTAACGGGATGCGGATTAGGGATTAAACCATCTCCGAATATTGTGAAACTTCAGAATGAGGGATATAATGCCTCAAATATAAATCTTGAATGCCTCGGCTCAATTCCTAAACATCAAGTTTGGGGTGTCGATTAAGGCGTACCATGACTGCCAATAGATACGGATGCTGGGGTTAAGCCAACTCCGAATGATGCCCAATTCATATATAATTCTTGGACTTAGAGGGATATGAGGCCTCATGAAATATATTTGTAAGGATATACCTCATCGTGATATCATATGGTGAGGTTTTCTTTGTGCTTCATCTGTCAAGCACTTTTATCCTTGGCTGCCGACGGATTCAAAGAGACATATTGCATCTCATCAAAACTCCTCCAGTATCGTGTGAAGAGGCATATATGGGCCATGGGAGTATACGTATCATAGAGTTTTGTCACAAATCAAAACGACTTCATGGTCTCTTGTCATCGGTCGTAAGTCACGATGTGCAAATCGTATGGTACATAAGTGTGCAACGCTTGTCATAAGTGCGCGCAACATCACTATACTTTGCGCATGAATAGTGTGCATTGAGTGGCTTGTGTTGTGCACGGTGCGCAAGTACATAAGACTAAGACTGAGTAACAGGTGCACTTATGTAGTACTTCGTCTGCGTGTGTTTTGGGGAATGTAGTGCAATCGTAAGGTACATAAGTGTACAACGCTCATCATAAGTGCGGGCAACATCGCTACACTTTACGCATGAATAGTGCGCATTTAGTGGCTGCTTGTGTTATGCACGGTGTGCAAGTATACAAGCCTGGATACTAGGTGCACTTATGTAGGACTTTGTGCGCATGTGTTTTGAAGAATGTAGTGCAAATCGTATGGTTCAGAGTGTGCAACGCTTGTCATAAGTGCGGGGAACATTGCTATACTTTGCACAAGGATAGTGCACATTGAATGGTATCCGCAAATATAGAAGATGGGGATGGACCAAGTGACCACTTAGATTGAATTCCTTGTCACATACAAAAGTTTGGAGGAGAATATTATGTACCAATATTCTAACCATTTCCACATTTTAAGTTAATTTGTATGTCTGATCTCCATATCTCTTGCTTATTTTTTTGGGTTAGATAAATATGCTAGCCATTCGTTTCTTTTATATAATGGACCATATCAATCGATGCTGCCAATAACTTGGATTTCTTTCATTTTTAATGATTTTTAATCAAGGGTTTACGTTCAATTTATTTTGTATCTTCCTTCTAATTTCTATTTAATGCATCTCCCTTTTGACAATTACTGATTATAAGAGGGGTTTAGTATTCTAATTTGCTTTTTTCAGCTGACAGTTGTTTGGAAGGTGGCTGAAAAACTACTTGTGTCTTCCAAATCTGGAAAGCCTTCAAATATTGAAAATAAAGCATCTTCATCAGGATTGAGATGGTCTTTTGGCCCTGGTTCAAATTTGTCACCCGGTGTTAGCTCCAGGGTTGAAAGGCAATCAAGAGCAAAGCTCAATGAATTTGCCAAAGAGCTGAGGATGTTTAGTAGTGTTGACATGTCAGGTATCATGTTATCTCCATGTTCATGCAATTTAAGAAATGAATGATTATGTTGGTCCTTTTCTACTTATTCTCGTGTGCTTCATACAGAACTGGTTGGCTGGATTTTGGCTTGATATAAGTGATTCTCCAATATCTTTCATAAACAAAACTGGCTGGCTGATAAATTACTTTTTATAAGGTTTAGACCTAGAAAATCTGGTAATCAAGGTCACACTTGTATGTATTAGGCATCACAGGCTTAAGAGCATTTTGTAGACATGCCTGACTCCATGTCTTTGCTTGAGAGATCAAACCTATCAGCCTTTTGATTCCTGATTCTGGAAGAAATGTGCTAATTGATTTCAGTTTTTCATAGGTCGCAACTTTGGGGATGAGGGACTCTTCTTTCTTGCTGAAAGCTTAGGCTTTAATCAGGCCAGTGGAGCTTACTTTACTAATTCATCTGCAATACAGTATGAGTTCCAAGTTTTAATATTCCCTTTCTTTGAAAAATAAGGATCATAACCTCTATATGGAAATAAGAATCCCATTGTATCAACGTACTTTGGAAATTGTGGATGGTATATGAATATATGTTATTTATAATTTCCAGAATGCTGAAGAGGTGGACTTTTCTGCAAATGGAATAACTGCAGATGGATTAAAAGCCTTTGATGGCGTTCTTCAAAACAATGTTGTACTGAAGACACTCAATCTTTCAGGAAATGATATTGGTGACGAAGGAGCTAAGGTTTTTAATTAATTTCTTAATATTCTCTGTGGATTTAATAGGATTTGATATCTTACTATGGAATTTCTTGAACAATGGATTTTGCAAACTTGCTGTTCATGTGTGCAGTTTGCAGTTTTAAACGAATTTTTACTGCTGGGAAGATGCATGTTCTGGTATCTTTCAGATATTTCAGACCATGCTTGACTTAAAACCACTTGCACGCTCTAACTTACAAAAATAGACACGGAAAAAAAGGTCAATAATAAGGATTCGAACTCTGGATTTAGGTAGTTGGGAAACATCCAGAATAACCTTGTAGCTAACTGTTTTTACTTCTTGATGATCAAAAATTGAAGAAACAAACTGTGATTACTGTGAAGCTTCAGGAATCTGCTCCTCCTCTACATACTTGTAGTCACAACTCATAACCATTAAATGTATTATGTGGCCCCAAGTGGTTTGATGCGCCACTGCCAAGGAAGTTCCCCGCCGGACAATAGGCGTTATACACTTTGTGACATATGTGCATATGTATTTGCACTAAAACCATTGCACCTATCGTACATCTGGGTAATAACTTCTTTTTTTTTAAACAACGAAAATTGCAAGATATCTATTTATGCTTTAGAACTATAGCTGATAAGCAGGTATCTAGAACTATACCTGATAAATATGTGCCTAGGTCTAGAAGCAAGGCTTTGGGCTTATATAGATTACATATGATTTCTTAGATGGAAAGGAACTTTCCAGACTTAGGCATTCCAGCTATACTCTGATATTTCAATTCTTAGGACACACATCCATGAAAAAAAGACCTCGTGCTTGTGCTAAGATTTGTAGCAGGGAAGTTAATTACCTTTGAGGAATGGAAATGTATTAATTCTCAAAGCTCATGAGCTATACAATATGCTTCGGGTATTACCATTATGGCTTCTTTTATTCCTAGGTCTTTTTTTATTTCCCTAATTCTGCTGGAGACCTCTTTCCATATGTTTCTCTGATATCTTTATACAAAACTGAAGGACAATGTACCTGTTGGCAGAATGGCAACCAAATAATATACATATTTACGTTTTTTATTTAGTAATATTTCTCTTTATGATCAAATGGTGAGCCTTATATCTTCAAGGATTTCGTGTACAGTTTTACTCACTCGTAACTCATGCCATTTGGTGATCTTACCATGATTTACATGCTACTTTCTAATAAGCATATATATGCTTCTCTTGAATCAATATATGGAGGTGATATTTCTGGTGAGTGATATTTAATTTGTACATCTCTGCGGTGCTGTATAAAGGAACTTTAATGCTTTAAAATGTTGACAGTGTCTCTCTGGGATTATGATGGAAAACAGCGGTATTCAGAAGCTGCAGCTGAATAGTGCTGATCTGGGAGATGAGGTACTCTGTTTATGTTTTGAAAGCAACCACTTCACTGAATTATATATGAATGTAGAAATGGTCTCACCGAAGGTTATCAGGGACAATAATGAGTCCTGCCTGATAGGTTAAAAGGAAGTAAAACATTCAATTTATCCATCAGGTCTGCTGCCATGTCTGCCTCCATGTGCATGTTTTTTGTTTTTTTTCTAGAAGCAGAACTTTGTAACTACATATTCAAGTCTTCAACAAGTCGCCTTTGTTTGGAATTTTTGATGTTTCCTTCTGCTAACTGGAAGTTTCTCTGCGCAGGGAGCAAAGGCCATCGCAGAGATGCTTAAGAAAAATTCAAGCTTACGTGTGTTAGAGCTCAACAACAACAAGATTGACTATTCTGTATGTTGTTCTTTGTTAAGCCAAGCTAGAGTTAGAAGGAGAATCTCTTGATGAGAAATTATAAAAGAAAATAGTTAGGATGAAATATGGCTTACTGAGATTTGTGGGGGTGGAGCAGGGATTTTCGAGTCTGGCGGGAGCTCTGCTTGAGAATAAAGCCATTCGTTCAATACATCTAAAGTGAGCTATATATATGCTTCTCTCTTCTATTTATTCAATTCCTGGTTTTCTTGATGTACTTTCACATTGATGTTAGAGATATTCTTCTTTCTTTGGGGAGCTATATATGATTTCTTTGGAGACATTTCTGATGATTTCTGCGTTTCTATTATAGTGGCAATTATGGCGGTGCTCTTGGAGCTGCTGCTCTAGCAAAGGGGATTGAAGGCAACAAGTCTTTGAGGGTATACATTCTTTTACTATTTATTTTATCATTCTTGTTATTGCTGTTAGGATATGGTTTTGTGCACCGTATGAGACTCGGCAATAGAGAAACTATAGAATTTGATGTCTCCTTGAATCTCTCATATGTTTCCTAAAACAGAACTAATTGTCCTTATCTTTTAAGCACTAGGGCATCGGGACTGAGTTGGGTCCACTTGTGAGCTTTGACCTGTTTGGAGCCCACGTTGGTGGATGGATTTACTTGTTCAATTTTAACAATACATGTGTGTCTGTCGTGCTTGTTTTACATTCTATCATCCTATGTTATGTGGAAGTAATCCTGTATTTTCTCTAGGAGCTCCATTTACATGGGAATACTATTGGTGACGAGGGTGCCCGGGCTTTGATGTCAGGCCTATTGCTTCATAAAGGTTAGCTTTTTCTTACTGCAGTTCATCCAGGTAGTGAAAAGTTTTTCCATTCTCATGTTCAAAGTTGCATGGTCCTTAGATGGTTAAGGGGTTTATGATACTTGGTTATTGCTTTGTAGGGAAAGTAACAACTGTGGATATTGGCAACAATTCCATTGGTGCAAAAGGTGCCTTCCATGTGGCTGAGTTTATTAAGAAAACCAGAAGCCTAATCTGGTTGAATCTTTACATGAATGATATTGGTGATGAGGTAATTTTCTGTGGCCTATCTAACTTCAATTGATTTTTTAAGTTGAAGAAAAACCTAGATCCAAATCAAGATTCTGACATTTACAAACTAACATTGGAATTACCTACAAGGAACAGGCATCAAAGGATAAGGATACAGAAATAATGTCAGGACACTACAAAGGGAATATAGGAGTTCTTGGGACTCTTGGATGTAAATTTGGTCGCCATGCTTATGCTGGGCATGTGCTTCTATATTAAGAGTGGCTTAAAGTCTATAGAATTGTGTGTGTGCGCTCGCGCATGCATATGTGGTCTGCTCATTTGGTTTTATATTTCACAGCTTATCCCAACCCCAGTTTCCACTTGTACAGAAGTCTGAAAACTCCTCTTGCACCGTAATTTCCTTTCCAAGATATGGTTGATTGGCAGCGGATTTGGTTTTATATGTAGCTTCCTAAATGTGAATAACTCCCAATAACAGCATTTTAACGGTAGTGAGATTTTCATGCCTACATTCTCTACTGACTGTACATCTCTCGCAAGCCCTTTTTGTGTTGAAATGTCTCACTTACGCACGTGGAATTTTCCATGATTCCCAAGGTAAACCTAGGTACACTACTGGCTTCGACCATTTCCTCTTTGTTGTACTTCCTGAATGTAACTAAGTAGGGAAGTCTATAATGTCCCTGTTTTGCTATATGTGAAGATTTCAGTATTGAAGAGAACTGGAATAAAGTACATTTGAGCCCATAAGTCATTTTGAAGATGCCTCTTGTTACTATCTTTGACGTTCTCTATGTTTCTCAACCCTGCTTACATTCTAGAAATTTAACCTGAGCTGCTCGAAGGTCAAGGATCCCAAATCCAAGGGCATTCATAATCTAATTAGCTTACTGGGGAATTTGTCTGAAAGAATCTGCTAACACTATTTTGGTTTTAATTTGTTGTTTACTGCTTATGTTATGCATGAATCCAAAAGTACTCTAGATTTTGCTTTAATTTTTGTTTTATTGTGTTTGATTTAATATCTTTTCCCTTTCTTTCTATAGTTTTCTTTTATGTTTATTTTTCCCTTTCCATTTCTCATGCAACAAGCATTTTGGCAACTAGTTCTTGTGTATACCTGGTTTTTTGCTTCATTTCGTTCTCACCTGGCTTGGGTGCCTGATTTATACTGAAAAAGTCTTGACATGCATAATAATTATCAGTTGCATGCAAAAGCGATGGTGGAATTGGGTTATGGGACTGGGCGCCACAAATGAATACTGGAACATAGCCACTTTCTTCAGAAGCTTGTTATTAGTTATCTTTGATGAATTGTTTCCCTCTCCATTTGCCATGCTGCCTACTTCTGATATATCACTGAGATGGTGACTTTTATGTGATGACAAACGGCCACATGTATAAGCTATAATCCTGTTGTTCCTCAAATATGAAGAAGATTTTTTTCTAACTTATAGCTAGTTAGATAAGGTCGATCTTTGCTGCCTAACTTCTTACACATGGAAGGTAACAGGGAGCTGAAAGAATTGCAGATGCTCTGAAGCAAAACCGCACGATCACAACTATAGACTTGGTGAGAAATTGTTCACTGTAATTATCTCTTTGTGCATGCTTGAGGATTATTGAAACGTTTGTCAAAGTCTAACTTTTCTTTTTGTAGGGTGGAAACAACATTCATGAAAAAGGACTTAGTGGTATATCACAAGTTCTAAAAGATAATTCGGTTATTACAACAGTGAGTCTCTATAAACTCCTAATTTTGTTTTGCTCACTGTCATACTGAGCTAGTTTTAGAATGACCTTCACCCATGACAGTTGGAACTGAGCTACAATCCCATCGGACCAGATGGAGCAAAGGAACTATCTGAAGTTCTCAAATTTCATGGAAAAGTTGAAGCCCTCAGGCTTGGGTGGTGTAAGGTATTACTTTCCTTTATCTTTTTGTTCTGGATAATCTGGTATAGTGTATTCCTGTGTTCTTGCTCCCTTGTATCCTTCCCAGTAGGTATTTTTTGTCTTTTGAGTGTCCCTTTTGCAGATAGGGGTAAAAGGGGCCGAGTATATTGCAGAAGCATTGAAATACAATACAACAATATCAACCCTGGATCTGCGAGCAAATGGATTAGGAGATGACGTATGCATCTTTATTTATGGTTATTGTTTGTGTCGACTTTGTGCTTCTGTGCTTCTTAAAATTGGTTCTCCAGAGTAAGGTGCCATTGGTTGGTTTGATTTACAGGGTGCAGTTTGTTTGGCTCGTAGCCTGAAAATCGTCAATGAGGCTTTGACGTCACTTGATCTGGGGTTTAATGAGATAAGGGTATGGCTACATCTTTGGATCAATATCTCCTATGGAAGGTTTTCTTTTTGCTGGTGCGCATGCACATGGTACATAGTTACACATACAAAGAGAGAGAGAGAGAGAGAGAGAAGATGCACCACATGTTTATCCCATCTTGCACATTGGACCCTCAATTCACAGAAACCATAAATGGGTGGGCATCACTGAGCAGATGCAATAATGTATTGATTTCCCCTTAATGAAGTCTCCTAATGGTTGCAGGATAGGGGAGCCTTTGCTCTGGCTCAAGCACTCAAGGCCAACGAAGATCTAGCTGTGACATCCTTGAACCTCTCGAGCAACTTCCTTACAAAATATGGGCAGGTAAGAATCTTCTCCTGATTGTGTTGAATAATTTGTGTTGAATAAGATCTCTCTCTCTCTCAGACAAACAATAATTGACCGAATCCTCTCGCTTCCTCATAGTTAACCAGATATTTTTCACGTAGTTTCCCCTAATCAAAGATTTTGTAACTTAGGTTGCCTTGACAGAAGCAAGAGACCATATATTTGAAATGTATGATGGGAAGGAGGTCGATATTTTCTTTTAGGTGAGATTCTGTGAGTTGTATTTCAAATATTATTTGCCATATGGATTTCATAATTCTTACAAAACTACATTGGCCATTTTGTTAAGGCTATGTAGAGATTATTTTGAGTACAAACCCACTGCAAATGAGTTTGGAGAGCAGGAATATCCGTAAGATTGCTGGAGAGAAGCTCTAAGGCATCTCTCTTTATTTTTGACAGATTGCTAGTTTTGGAGGTTTAATTATACGTGTACATTAGTATTTCAACGATATAAATCTCTCTCTCTTCCCTGCAACCCTTTTCTTCACCAGGATGTCATATCGTTTTTAAACTCGATTGAGACTCAAGACTCATGTGTATGCGTGAGGAAATGGAACCTGACTATGCGAGGAGCTATCTTGAATTGTTTGTCAGACTCATCTTTTCACGTAAAATGCTAAATACAAGAACTCATTGTTCAATAGTGAGACACAGGCCTTCAAGAAAATTCATTCTTTGAATGGGAATAACTAGAACTGTGGCTTCTATAACTGTTTTTTGGATGGTAGTTCAGTGGAAAAAGGGTCTCTTATCTATAGTAGGAATGGAACTCAAAACTCCACGTTGGGGTTTTCTTTAATCACATAGCCTTGAACACATTTTTAATTCATGTAACAATATTTTTCTTCACACCAAATTATCTGAAGTCTTTGTTAATTTTCTCTCTAAACTCCCATCCGTAATATTGTCTTTATTTGAACCCTTCTTAATATCTCTTTGATGTTTAATGCAAACTATGATTTAAAAAGTAATTAATAAGAGCAAAAAGAACAAAAAAAATTAATAGAAAATTTAGAAATAGCTTTTGTCCATTTGAAGTACATGAGGCCAGCTCAGGGTAGGGTGTGTGTGTGGCATTTAATTGGAGTAGGGCCTTGTAAAGAGCCTTAGAGTAGGACATCTACTTTAAGGGGTTACCTATAATAAGTACTTCCACAATTAATTTAATTACCATTTGTAATCTAATTAGAAATAAATGGTTGATCTAATTGGTAAAAGAAACATCTTTTCAATTAGCAATTCACATGCTAATAAAGGAGAGTATTATTGACATTATGCCTGAACTAATGCGTGATCCTCAAATTTGAAGGATATTTGTTTGGGTGAAAAATAATGGATTGCATCACACATTCATCTTGCTAGTATGTTAATTAAGCCCATTAAAAACACGAATTACAAAAGCAAGGATTTTATATGGTAGTATTATGCTTATTAAAAGCCAAAAAAAAAAGAAGACAAAATTAAACAACTATAAAAACAATATAGAATGAGTTAAGCATATGGTGAAAAAATTATAGTGTTGATCATAAAAAATTATAAATGTTAATTTTAACATAAATTCTAAGCAAGAACATCTACAATGGAGCGCACCAAACATTGAATTCTAAGCAAGAACATCTACAATGGGGCGCACCAAACACTTGCCAGTTGTTAATAAATGGAGGGGACATGGCTCCAAAGAATTTTGTGTTCTGACTTGGGTTTGATGGGTTAATGGATGGAGAAAGGTTCAACACTACATCCCAAATTTGATACCGAGTTACCACCCCATGTTTGATTCCCACCGAAAGACTGCCAGGAAGAAATAAAATTGTAGGCAGGTGAGGTGCATTTGTTTAGGGCATGGCCTTTAATACAGGATATCGACCCAAACATTATCTCGAAAAGTGAAATAGTTGCTCGATCGCAAACTCACGTCTTTTTTTTGACAATATTCCATAACTTTATTGCTCACAAGCGAATTACAATAAACTCACACAAGAAGAACATTGGAAACAATCAGTGATTGCAAAGAAACACCTATTTTAGCCTAAGACTCGGCTACGTCATTGTCCTCTCTGTAGACATGTCTATGTGTGACATTCATACCATGCACAATCTCTATAATTTTCAGCCACTTTGATCTTATTCTCTATGGAGGTCTTGAGGTAAGGTTACGCCAATATATAACATTCAAAGAGTCCCCTTGATGTTACAAGATTGTTGGATATGCTGCTCCTTAATGATTCAAGCACTTTAATACTATTATCAATTCCGCTTCATTTGCAGTTTTATCACCACATGCACTTCCATAATAAAAAATAATCTCACTACAGTAATTTCTCACGATTCCCCCCATTCCAGCTGGTCTCAGAATACCCAACAAACTACCATCACAATTCAACGTAATGATTCCTACCACCGGAGCTTCCCAACACCCTTTCGGTCTCGTCTTTACAACTCTCCGCATCATAAGATTGGTCACATTCACTTCCAAATCCATCCTTTATAATAAAACCAATTCCATAAGGTGTGTTGTATCCGTTTTTGTACCATTTTCATTATCACCACCTCAAAAACCCGTGTATTTCTTTCTAACCATACCTCCCATAATACAACAGTGTTACGATTTAAAAACCCTCTTAGATGCGGAAACAAGAATCCCAAAGTTGGATCCCAACAAGATCGTGTATTTATCCAGCTAAAAACAAAATAGGAGAGAGAACGAACCATAATACGAGAAATAAAACATGAAACCCACACACCACAAGAACACAGAGATTTACGTGGTTCATCCCAGAAGGGCTACATTAATCCATTATACCAATAAAAGTTACATTACAGATTTTGGGACACAGAGTTACCTCTCTAACTTTCGACAAAACCCAGTCGAGAAAACCTTTTTAGACCCAGTCTCCCGATCGGCACCATTGTCAATCTCTCATCTCTATTCCACAGCTAAAACATTGTCCAAGAATATACCATCTCCATTCCACAGCTAAACCACTGTTCAAGAGGAGAACCTTGAGAGTAACTGGGACTTTCTCTCTCTAACGGGGAAACCACCCAAAATCTTCAGGAGAACTTCTTCTCTACAACAAACCAGAATCTCAATTTACCAGAGGCACATCTGTGGCGTTTCTCCACCTCAAATAAAACGCTCGCATACTTTGTGATGTGGTTTTTTTCAACTGAATGCGCAAACACTAGCCTTGTACTGAACCGTGCGCTTTGATACCACTTGTTAAGATTTAAGAGCCCTCTTAGATGCGGAACAAGAATCTCAAAGTTAGATCCCACCTAGATCAGTGTACTTATCCAGCTAGAAACAAAACAGGAGAGAGCACGAGCCATAATACGAGAAATAAAGCATGAAACATACACACGCCACGACAAAGAGATTTACGTGATTCACCCCAAAAGGGCTACATGGATGTGACATACTGAAATCTACTATACCAATGAAAATTACATTACAGATTTTAGGACAGAGAGTTATCTCTCTAACTCTCGACAAAACCCAGTCGAGCTAAGCCTTTTAGATCCAGTCTCTTGATCGACACCATCGTCAATCTCTCATCTCTATTTCATAACTAAACCACTGTCTAGGATGAGAACCTTGAGAGCAACCAAAACTTCCTTTCTCTAAAGAGGGAAACCACCCAAAATCTTTATGGGAACTGCTTCTCTACAAGAAACAAGCCTCTCAATTTACAAGAGGCACATCCGTGGCGTTTCTCTCCACAGGAAGCTTTCTTCTCTCTAAAGGAGGCCTTACCGATGTTGACAAGGCCCTCTCTTCTCTCTAAAGGAGGCCTTACCGATGCTGATAACGCCCTGCCTCTCTCTCTAGAATAAGCTACCTTTATATGGTGACTCAAATAGGACACACATAATTCTCTGCACTTTCATCCCATATATATAAGGTTAGGTGTCCACATCAAATAAGAAACTTCTCATAAATGTTACATATATCTCAAGAACCAAGAGATATATCCCAAAGTCCTAATCTTTTTGGATTTTTATTTCCTTTAAAAAAATTATAAATATTAATCTCAATCCCACATAATATGGGATTTTCGTATATGGGTGATTTTGTATATCACTATATCCAACAAGCAGCTTTCTCAATATGAAAAATTATACTCCACACCTTTGACAACCACACTTCTCAAGCACCTTCTCATGAACTTGAATAAGTAACATTCTAAAGCTAAAAAAAATAAGATATTGAATCAACATTTCAAATATGCAAGATGCAAGACATATTTCCAACATTGATATAAATTTATTCTCTTAGTAAAAGCGAGGCCCCGAGGCTCTTATTCTTCTTTTTTTCCCTATTGATTAGGGACCTTGGGAGGTTTGGAACACCATAACACGTTGCAACTTAACCACCATCCAAAGACATCAGGTACTATTGTTTTTTGTAAGTTTTTGAGGTATAAGGATAGGGATTGTCTACCAAGAGATTATTTATCTTTTGTATATAGAAGACACAATCATTCAAACTCATTAGATGTCAAATTAGATGGCTTGGGGTGAGTTATGAAATCTGATATATATATTTTTTGAACTTTGTATCTATTTAATGACACTCTTACTCATTTTGAAATTTAAGGGACGAGAGTGATTGTGACCTCCAAGTACAAAAGATCGATGCTCTCTTCGTAGACAATTTTGGTGGGACAATTGATAATACATATCGGATAGTTTTTATTTTGTAAATTATTTTGATGTGAAATTTGGTCTGTACCCACTTCTCATAAGGATACCTAATTAAAATGGAAAAAATATCTCTAAAAAATAAATAATCAAAATATTACATAAATTTTAAAGGTGTTGTGGTCATTGTATTTTTCAAAAATATGTTTATTTATTTATATTAACTATACCCTTGTCAATCGACACATGCCCTAAATCTCATGTCCAAATAATTTACGAAAATTAAATATAAATAAATGTTAGACGTGACATTTGTCATTGAATCGACCAATCATCCATTCAGATCAGTCGACAATTTATTCAGAAGAGCGGTCACATGTGTCTTATACGTTGCTGGTGCCCTCTGAAGAAAGCTTCCCTCACAGAAAAAACTTGCGGCTTCCTCATCCTTGAGTTCTCTCTCTCTCTCTTCGTTGAAACACTTTCTCTGCCTTCCTTTCCCCCTGTTTTTCTTTGTTTAATTCCCCCCCATGGTTATCTTTTAACCTTATTTCCTTTGAGACGTCTTTAAATTCTTATCGCATACCAACTGAAAAATGTCAGTTTCATGGAACCGCACCTAAAAGATCAAAATTTCTGTAATCAAAATATGATTAAAATGAAGAAAATTTATCAAGTTAGTCACAAGATGTGAATAATTTAACATCTTAATCATAGCTTTTACTTTATTTTCATAGTACCCATAAGAAATACATGATCTTGAGTTAGAATATTGCCACATGAGTAGAATGCTAAATAGTTCATCTATATTTTGATAAAGGGAAATGACCTCTTGAAACCCTCCCCCACCATGTATAAGACCCCAACGGATCACTATTAAATTTGACACAAATCTCTAAAATATTCAAATCCTACACCCATACAATTATTTTTCTAACTATCTGAACCAAATTTAATGACCATTCTTTGAAATCCTAAATATATGGATGTAGGAAGATCTCATAGGATCATTACTCTTTGATAAACGTACCTTAAAAATAACTATTCTAACCAATGAATATGTCCTTTACGAGATTTTTCATATCAAACCAAAAGAATTGATAAGATGGTTGGCTTTTAAAAAAAAAACGTTCCCACTAAAAATTCATTAAGTGCATAATTTTTTGAGTAGAAACTAAGTCATTTGCTCCCTCGTTGAATCTCTAAGCACATTTGTCTATAAGAGTATTTTCACATCAACTAGCCACCAATTGGTGTGACAAAATGTACTGAGACCAATTGGTGTGACAAAACGTACTGAGACCAATTGGTGTGAAATAACTTCACACTTAATTACATGAGGGAGATTTTTCATGCAAAAAGTATTTTCACGTACACCAAAAGTGCAATGCCCACATTGTAATAAAGTAATTTTGAAAAGGACACAGCACTGCTGCCTAAAAATTTCAATCTTGGCATGATATACCATAAAATTAATTAATATGTAAAGATGTGATTACTGATACAGATGCAGAACCACATTCCCCAGTTGATCTTTAACCAGACAATAATAAAGAGGACAACGAAATTGAGAACACAAATCTCATCGCCCTTCCCACGTTCTCTTTTATCAAAAGAATCAGGTGAGGTTAAGTCCATCTTTCCGCCAAAAATATCGTCATCTGCATTAGGTCAGGTGCGATCTCTCTCTCTCTCTCTTCCAATGGATGGTATGCTACAAGGAGGCAAGGAACTCTTCTTTTCGTAAATGTTTCTAAGTGAAAGGTAAGGAGGCCATTCCTCGGGTAAAATCAATCATCATCATCATTAAATGTAATCTTGGTGGACTTCAGGGCATCTTTGCCAATTTCTTTGAAGTGTGCTCCATATAGCTTTGATTCCTGCATTGAGATGAAGAGACTTAACTGTTTCTAAAGAATATCCAATTACCCTCAAGAAACATAAAACGACTCCTGTAAGAAGGCTTGAAGCCCGCATCATATGCCAGTTTTTTAGATGATTTTTTGTTTGTTTTAATCATTAGTTATTCAGATGAGCATGGAGAAGGCAAAAACAACATTTAATATGGAATAAAGAATCAAAAGGGTATAATGATACTTTATACCTTTTTCTTCACATGAGTGCCAAATTTTAGGAGAGCCTCAGGCACCACCTGCCCAGCTTCCCTGAGGACATTCACAAGCTCTCCAGCAAGACCCTGAAATCATGCAACCTCATGTCTCTAACCAGAAGGGAGCAATAAGGCATAAAAATTAAAAGTAACTTCTAAAGCTCAAAAAAATATAATTTTTTGTTTATTTATGAAGAAAACCAAAATCTCGAAAACATTTGAGTACCTTATTCTCCTGGGTAA
Organism: Amborella trichopoda; assembly: GCF_000471905.2. Next base: position 1,818,219 of record NW_006499913.1, on the reverse strand, counting down.
AGAAGGTATGGGCAACTCCCTTCTTGCCAGCACGCCCTGTTCTCCCTATCCTATGGACATAGTCCTCTGTAGTGAGAGGAAAGCTGTAATTGATCACCACTTCAACACTGGGAATGTCTAATCCTCGAGAAGCCACATCAGTGGCAATCTGTCAAAAATCCACCAGTCAAATTGGATGTACGTAGTCAGGGAGTGAGAGAGAAAGAGAGAGAGCACTTATACAAAAAAAAACAACACTTGGGGAAGGGGAAATCCGCAGTTTTTGCCACCAGAATTTTTTTAATGGCCTCACTACAACCATAGTTTGAGATATTTCAAAATTGCTACCCCAGTATCCTGATTCTCTTATTTATGAATTTTTTCAATGGCCTCACTACAACCATAGTTTGAGATATTCCAAATTTGCTACCCAGGTATCCTGATTCTCTTATTTATGAATTTTTTCAAATAAATTTATTCCAAAATTGCTCTTAATCTTACTTAGTTTAATTGTTTCCCCAAAAGAAAAATATCTTTCATGGCTACCTCTGACGACCACCACAACGACCAACTCCCTGACACAACAATGCCACTCCTAACTTTACCACCAGTTTGCCCATCGGCTTTTCACAGTAAACCATCTACTTAGACTATGAAACATGAAAGGCAGTGTATGATAAATCAATCAGCTCTGACTTATTACATCATATTGCCATTTTAATGGAAAATAGTGACATTTCTGAAAGGTAGCAGGACGTTATTGAGAGCAATAATGTAGTGAAGATGCATGGCAAGTTTTGAACTTCATAGGTAAAAAGAGGCTATTCTCATACTCTTCTTATCTAAAAATATCTAATTATTGGCAACTTAATGATGAAATAATGGAAATTATGGTAAAAATTCAATTTAAAGGATGGCAACTCACCATGAGAGGGCATTTTCCCTCCTTGAATAAAGAAAGAGACTTAGTTCGGTCCTGCTGAGCTTTGTCTCCATGCACAGACACAACCTTCCATCCCCTTCGAATTATAATGGAATAAAAAAAAAGACATCAATATATTTGCCACAATTAGTCTCAGTTTTACAACATTTCCACCACTGGAAGTTCACAGTGCTTATGTCATTCCGAAGGAAATTTGATAAAACTTTAGAAGCAATGGCATGCACTAAACAAAGCATAAATATCAGCAACCGTAAAAAGAAGCAATCAGCTTAAACTATACCTTCTTTGAAGCATAGTTTCAACCCGAACTGCTTCTTTCTTATACAAGACAAAGACCAAGACTTTGTTCCTGTCACAAAGGTGTCAGGCAGGTAGCAAGAGTTGAGATCAATAAAAAGAAAACATAAGAATCACTAGTGGCCATGTTCATTTCCTTCAAATGACTCGATATCCCTCCATGATAGTGGAAAATGGCTAACAAATATTTAGGACATTACAAATGTAAGCCTATTTTGCCACTAAATGTTGCATCAATAGATAAGGTAATACCAAATTATGAAAATCGCATCAATAGATAAGGTACCCCAGCCAAGCACGGATTTCGTAATTTAAGTCATCTGGGTTATTTTGTAAAACTAGCTGCTTGTCTCCTCAATGCATGAACAAAGAAAGTCGAGAGCTCACAGTAGACAGAAGAAAAATAATTAGTTATAGTTTCCATATGACATGGTTGGTGCTTTCCAAAAGGGCAGTCACGGTCAAACATCAAAAATTATAAACCTCTAAAAAGCCAAAGCCATCTTAAAATCCTTTTTTATAATAGAAAACTCCCTTAATTGGCCATATGAAACAGTATTTCTTGTGAACATATCAAAAAGCAGTCTGAAAAACCTAATCAATTATGAGCCAAGTGGTTGTTAGAAACAGTGGCACAAGTATAATCTTGATGTAATGGGTTTTAAACTTTTTTTCTCCAGTTGCACACGTATAATCTTGATGGAATGGGTTTCAAACTTTTTTTCACTTCTACTAATTTTTTTAGTTATTAAAAATTAAATTTAGGTTATATGGTCTTTTATTTATTTAAGTTAGGGTATTCGTGTCTTTTTTATTCTAGATAATTGAGGAGTAGATTTGGAAGTTTTCTTTAAAAATGAAGGACTAGGATCTAATATCGATTAGTTCATTGAAAAAGATAAAGTACCAAGGAGAATGGTGGAATTCATCACCGACTATTCAAGTAGTCTTTGAAGGATGCGATAAATACAACAAGCTCGAGGTCGAGCTTATCCCAACCCTCGGAGAATGATGTAATCGAATTTTAAAAAAATTTCTCTTTGACTAACTTCTTTTAGATACTAAATGTAAATTTAGATACATGGTCTTTTATTTATTCAAGTTAGAGTATTTGTATCTTTTTTTTTATTGTAAAGAATTGAGGGATAGAATTGGAAGTTTGATTCTTAAATGATAAAGGGCTAGGATTTAATATTAGTTAGGGTTTCTTAGGGAGCAAGTTGGGTTTAGGGGTTTCATTATATAAATATACATGTTTAAGAATTGGACAAAGAAGAAGAGAAGAAAAATTGAGTTTGGGTGTTATGAAAAGATCTTTTGGTGTAGACTCCTCCACAAACCCTAAGAGAGTATAATCTCTCATTCCTTTAATTTTATTTTTAGTTTTCTGATTTATGTATTTTATCTCTCCTCTTCCCTACATCAAATCCATAGCAGTACCTCTGGGACTGGTGGTATTTGTCCAGCAAGGAGATCAAGCGTGTATCTCGTGAACGCTCGTCCAAGACCTAGAGGTGAAAAATATATATAACATGAATAACACAAAATAGCTCACATAAAGAGACTTCCTTGATAGTGAAAGCTAGTAATTTTAGCACAAAGTACTTCTTTCAGGGTACCTCTACTATCTGCATAACATCATGGTTTGCAGCTAAATCCTCCGAACCCACGACAACCTGGAAGCAAATAAATTGAAATGTTTAATTGAAGATACTAGCAATCCAGTAACATAAATAACCAAGAAACTAATCTTGACAGGATATCGATCAAGACAAACAAACCTTCACAGGACTTGGATCCATAAATTCTTGAGCTAATTGATGAACAGCAAGAGGCCATGTTGCACTAAACATGACTGTCTGACGAGCTGCATGAATAAAGAATGTTTCAGATTGCTGTAGGAATTTCCATGGTAGCTAACAATTATATTAAATGTGCCTATATTTTTTGAGGATAAACAAAGCTAGGAACACACAACAGAACAAATCATCTCATGCTTAAAAGTAATAATTTGGGGAGTTGAAGTCCAAGACACAAGTCAACAAATTATGCAAACAACACAACTGGACAGAAGTTATTTCGTTCATGTCAAAAACCTATCAATGTGCTACGTACATGGTGTAATATGCATATATCATGAGTATCTAAACATTTGTGATTTGATTCAAGAGGTTCATTAGAGACCTCCCATGATGCCAAAAGATTACTCAAGGATGAAAATTTTCAAGAAGTTTGTCAAGAGATCTTTTCGTGGAAGACTCTCAAGGATCACGAATAAAAAATAAGCCATGACTCTTTGGAGAGCTTGTGTGATTGAGCATGCCAGGCACATTAGTTGTATGTTAGCAGTTGGCACAAAACACAACTGAAAGTGGGAAGGTCCATGCCCAGGCCCCATGGCACTAGCACACACTTTTCCTTTTAAATACCATATTTACAGCCCAAACATGGAAGAAAGTTCTGGCTTCGTCTCAAATCATACACCAATGTGTCATTGGGTCAATGTTATATATTTCTAACTTTTGAGAGATAAGAAGCGTGTCATAAAATCTGACCTTAAAACTCCTAATGGACAGTGCAATGTCTTGGTTACTGCTGAATTCTAATTGAGCAGAATCCATGACCTTATCTAGGATTCTAGGTTTGGCAGATTGCTACCTCTTGGATACATATTTTCTACAGATTTGAAGGTCAACTATCAAATATAAAGCTCATGTTCTAAAAATTAACAACTGCATTCTTCTTGTAACATATTTAGCTTCGACCACCAGTTTATCACTACTAAACAAAAGATAGTGACCAGCCATGCATACCAATCGCAGAGACATAATTAGATTAGGAAGGGTGGGGATAGGAAGATCAATATAAATATGTGAGGTACTTACAAATAAAAAAAGGGGAATGATTTCATGCAACGGTTTTATAAGAAAACAATATGCTAGGGTTATTTGTTTGACCCCAATTTCTAAATATATGCTCTTTACATTTAGATGAACAAGACAAAAGCAAAACAAACTTAAAAGTGCACCCTAAGAAGTGTTTCTTTAACCCACTAAACATAGGCTATCCATTTGGTAAGATGCTTAGATCTATGCCTTAGAAGGAACTTTTCCTTCACCAAATTTTGCAGATGGCTTTGTTATCATTAGATTAACAATGTTAAAAAAGAAGAAACTGTTTTTGATTAACAATGTTAAGGTCTAAATCTTAAATTCATCAAATGGGGGGTCAAGGTTCATTATTTGGACTGAGCTCATTTTCACTATATGTAAGGTGCAAATTTAATTATTTTTTTGGGATTGATTGTTGGGATGAAGAGAGTGCCTATGCAAATTTAGGGTGCCACAGATATGGTCGTCTAAAAGTGCAGCTTCATTATATTACAATGACAAGGTGACATGAAATCATTCCCCCAAAAAAAAAATGCTATGAGGAATTAAATAACTTAAACCTCACAAGGATATAATATATGATAATCACATATCCTTGTAACTGAGAACATCCCTAACATAGGTAATAAAGTATAAAGAAAAGAAAAAGCAGACCATTGAATTCCAGCCTTCTACAAATATTCCTAATGAATCAGGCGGGCACAAATGACTACGTATGACTATGTAGCATAATGAGTTCCCTTCAATCTTAGTTCGGGATAAGAGAAAAGGTCTGATGAAATGACAGAGGAAATACCAGTGGATGAATTGTTGTGACCCAAGTTTATTTTTTCTATTTGTAACAAATAACTTAGTCAAAGTAGGAGTATAAGCAGAACAAAGGAAATAAAAGTTCTAAGGTAATGAAATACTCCGTGACCTCACTTGCTCCTAGCTGCACATCAGCCATACAATCACCTACCATGTATAACCACATGCATAAATAAACAAACCTGACCAAGCATATTAAAAAGATTCAGCAGAAAGTATTAACTGGTCATACAATCAAATCTCCAGCAAATAATCAAGTAGCATGAGAGAAAAAGGCCATACTAAAGTTTCTGTGTCAGCAAAACCAGACCAGAAAGACCACATAGCCATAAAGACCAGTGATACACAGAGATGACTTCTAATGTTTCAACATTAAAGATTTTAAAAATCATGTTCCAGATTGCAAGAAACTGTCCTTCGATATAGAGAAAAAGAAAATGCAAACTAAAGCATTAGCATTTGAAATTTGAAAACAGTACATACAACGGCAAGTTTGGCTCAGTATGGAGCGCACTTCTGGTTCAAATCCCATATCAAGCATTCGATCTGCTTCATCCAAAACCTACAAATTGTCAACAATTATAGCTTCAAACAAGAGTAAAGAGACATTAAGTTATGCAAGAGCATTACGTCCAAGTCCCAAGCAACCCCCGAATTAGTTTGGACATAGGTTGCATGGAGAAATTTAAATAGAGCTAAAATTACAAATAACATCTGTTAAAGGGGAGAAAACAGCAGCTAAATGTGCTAGGAATATCCATTTATCTAAATGGTGGATACGAAATATTGAAGAAGTGAAATGGAACCAATTTGTGTTGTACCAGATGAAAAATGCAAAAACACAATTAATTTAGGAAAAAGAAGAAAAGCATAAACCTAACATTATCAATGATCTGAGCATTGCATTGAGTTTTTTTTTCCATGAAGCTAAATTATGCGTTTTACAGTATAAGAGACATTTGGAGCAATGATTGTCATGAAGGCCAAATATCAAGGAAGGAGAACACTCCCAATAAAAAGTTCATCTCTACATTCCTACTCTATAGCCAAGAGAGTATGTGACTGTGTGACATCAAAAAGAACATACACGGGTCTAAGACATCCAAGATTTCTTTCGAAACAATCTCAATATTCCCATCACAGATATTCTTTTTTTAGTTCAATATTTGCCCCACAAGGTTATTCCATGGAAGAAGTTAAAGTGGCAGGACTAGAAGAGATGTCAAGAACTTTTGAAGTTTGCAGCAAGGATCAAGGCAATTCCAGAATGAAGAATCTGATGGCACCAACTATGGGTTCTTAAAGTTTTGATGGCAGCTCTAACTGAAATCCAAACCTTATTGGTCTTGGTAATGTGATTACCTAGGCATTGAATGCACTCCGACAGAAGTTGAAGCATTGTCAGAGGATATTCAGTTCTAGGCAAGTCAGTTCATCAAAATTGCAATAATCAAGGTGAATTGTCAACTACTGTCATGTAGTTGAGGAAAAAGTCTCCATGCTCAGGGTGAATTAGTGGCATGATGGCATCTCCGATGAGATTTTTGAATTGACAAATAATCAATTAAAGTGAGCAATATAAGTCATGTGGTAACAGAAAGGTAAATTCATGGCATGTGGTCTGATTAATCTAGGTTTCTCAGAAGTGGATAAGAGTCTCTAGGATTCATGTATTAATGTGTTTCCCCTTTTGAATGAAATTGTTATTCATTTAACAAAACATAAAGAAACCAACAATGAAGTATCTGTGCTATATTTAATGACTATTCCACCGTACATTACACTAACGCAATCTGTTTGCACCGATGTTTTAAAAAACAGACCAGTGGGGCGGATCATCTACCCCCGATCCCCATCCATATCGGCTAGATCGGCGCAGATTGTTCTTGGATCATCCGGAATGGTGACCAATAAAATATTTAAAAATAAATCAAATAAAACTAAAAATTAAAATAGAGGTTTATGGGGTGGGGATTTAAGGGGGAACCAAGTACAACATTAGATAAGCTTAAAGAGAAAAGAAAAAGAATGAAAATGGGGATTTTAGGGGGGACCGGGTCCCATAACATCCCGGAACCGGTTTGGTCCCAACCATTTCCACATCCACATCACCGATCTGGATTGGAAATTGCCGGGTTTTAAAACACCGTCTTCACACCCTTTCACTGTACTTCTATGAAACTTGCACATCAATAAAAAGGACTGCTTCACCATATTCCTCAAAAGCTTCACCATGAACATGATTCACTATTCAATGAGCATCTTAGTTCAAGACTTTGTACCCGAAGTAAAAGCCACCAAGGCATTTGCCCTTAAAAACACTAAATAGTTACTCAGTTAACAAAGGAGAAAACCATTACAAATAACTTATTTGATATAAATAGTGCTATCAGCAGGAATTCATTGTAGACTAAGTGACTAACAAAAAAACAGAATCAATGGTTGCTTTTTCTAGATCATGCTTCACTTACCACGAATGAGACCTCCTCAAGGCAGCACAGACCAGCCTCCATTAGATCTTTCAATCTACCAGGAGTTCCAATAACAATCTCCTAAAATGCAAATGAGAAGAAAAACGTCATTTAAATTGAGAGATCAAATTTAACAGCAAACTGTAGGGTGTGGCGGGGTTCCACATGCCTAACTAAAACTAGCAGCTGTCTTATAAAAATGTTAACGTTGCATCAATTCCCCAGCAGGCAAAACACATAAAATAGAGTCACAATCAGAACCCAAATAAAAGAAAATAGAAAATCTGAAAAAGTAAATAAGACAAAATATCAAAAAGGAATTTTTGGCTCAAGAATAAAAGCATTTATGCAAGCATTTCTAATGGAAAATATATAACTTCTTTACAACATCTAGTTTCACTATAACAAATTTACTGATCCTCCTCTTTTACATTATAAACATAAAAAATAGATTTGTTCCAGAAAGAGGTCAAGAAACTTCTTACAACACCAGATTTCAAAGAAGATATTTGTGGTCCTTTGGAAGTTCCTCCGTACAAGCATACACATTTTATGTCACAGGGCTTCCCAGCATCAGAAAGAACGTCTGCAATCTGTCCCAAGAAAGGACCACATTAAACTTCCAGTATAACTGAATGCCAAATATGGGTTTGTCATAGACTCTAGCATGTCGACAAGAATAACATGAATACAAAAGAAGCAGGTCAGAATAAGTAAAATTACTTCAATAGGCTTAGGCTCACACGAGCAAAGCCACCAGAAGGTTCTAAGATTCAACTTTGAAGGCAGCTCCTACAGGACCCCAAGGTCATCCAAGGTGGGGGTCATAATTAAAGATAGCACCTGCAGGACACTTGATGCCTTTTTTCGGCTTATTGCCATTTGTACAGAAGCAAGAGCTCTTTTGAAAGCCTTAACATATATATTTGTTTTCCTCTAAGATCCTGTAAATATGATTGGGTCTTCAATAGTAATGACTAATGACAGAGGACTAGGATTTTCCTATCAGATGTAGGAAGATCAAGGAGATTTCCCAGCTCATATATCTTTTAATAGGGGACGCTTTTCCACTCCCTTAACCTTTATTTTTCCTGATGTATTCTGTTTTTGGACTTATTTTACAGGATTATTGTCATTAATACATCATTCTTCAGTTGTGCCCTTTAGTTGCATTCAATGCAACTTGATATAAACCTTCTACTTTTGTAATATAATGGAAGTAAAGAGAAAATCAATATCTTGTTACACTTCAAAGGTAAACATAAGTATTGGATTCAGATTTATGACCAAAGATCAATGCAACAAACAATGGTTATTGAGAACAAACGAGAGGTTTACTTCCAGACTCAGCAAGCTTCCAAGTCTGAGTCAGACTCCCTGACTTGTTTGAACACTGGTCCAAATAGACCTGCCCTGAGAACAAACTTTAGGGAGGAACACATGCGAATGAAATAACACTTCAATATACCAGGGTATCTTGAAGGAGACTTCAATGAAGTCCTCTAATCCACTGAAAATAACAGAGGATCCATCACATCCAGCATGGAAGGATTTTTCATCTTTCATCAGCACCCATAAACTGTTAGAAATCCCTCTAAATAGAGCCCAAATAACTTGATCAAACTTGAACCACAACAACATTTCGTTCTCACCGAACTAGATTCATTCATAGCATCCACAGATTGGAAATCCCTTCCAAAACACCCTTCAGATCATTCCTCATCCTCCTTGACCCTTCCAAAACCCACTTCAGATCATTATCTTATCCTTCGAGGTTGATGGACAGGCTGGATTGGAGCCACGTAAGAAGCAGCAGCTCCTTAAACTAAAGCTAAAACATTGGAATCGCAATGTGTTTGTTGCTGCAAAAACATAAAGCATAACCTTCTCCATGCCATTGTCGATCTGGATTGCCTACTGAAGAAACCAGGTATTTACTGCACAATAAAAATATGCCATAATTGAGGCAAAAGTGACCCTGCAACAGACACTACAAGAGGAGATCTTTTGGCTGAAGCGATCTAGGGCAGAGTGGACTAGAGAAGGAGACCTAAGCACAAAATTTTGCCACAAGATTTATCAACAATGAGGCAATAGTATTCAACATGCAAAGGTGAATGACCGGACTATTGGAGGACACAAGGTAGTGGAAAGAGAAATTGTTAGCTTGTTTACATGGCTCTTCAGAGCTGACCGAATTAAGGGACCCAGTTCAGAGAACGTTAGCTTTGAGTGTCACAAGCAGAACAGAAAATTTGCTAAGAGAAACCCTTGCAATAACCAAGGTGAGGAAAGTTGTAATGGAGCATGGACTGGACAAAGCCCAGGGCCAGATGGGTTCCCAATTGCTATATTTCAAGACCACAGCTTTATAAATCCCCAATCACGATCAGGATTGGAGCGTGATTAGGCCGATTCCCTCCCATAATTGGGAATCCTTTTTTTTATGATTTAAAATTTAAATCATCAAAGAAACATAAGAAAGATGGCTCTATACGGCCTTTATTTCTTTTCCCCCTTTTTTTTTGTTGGTCTTTGTTGGATTGCCAACCTGAACAATCCAGATCAGCCGAATAGGCAGGTCCAGACTGACCACCTAGCCAATCCATTTTTCTGAACCTTGTTCACGACTATTGGGAATTAATGCATGAGACGTACTTGCAAAACATGGATCATCGACCTAGAATTCTATGCGCAACACCTTCCTCAATCTCTCCATTCTCATGGATTATCGACCTCGAACATCGAAAATTATCTCTTTTAAGTACTTCTTGGCCATAAATCTTGACAATTATCTTGTTAGTACTCCTATTATTACTAAATTTGTTCGTTTAAGTCATCCAGCATAAATATGGCACTAATACACTTGTTGGTTTCGACGAGCCTCCAATGCATTGAGGGGTATTGCTATTGTTTGCTAAGACTTCATAAGTCTACTAGATAAAATGGGGCAATGGATCATATACTAAAATTATCTTTGGGTAGGATACGAATTTGTGGCCAGCAAATTGGGTGGAGAGCTGGAATAAAGTCACAATATGGAGTCCTGAATTTAGGTGAAACTTAAGAGATAATGACTATAGTCCATAGCTACTGGGAATGGAACCGAATCAGATCTAGGATTGAGACCACAAGAACGTGACAAGTAGGAAGCCCCTATGGTACATACAATGGTCCATAAATCCTAAAATCTAAAAATCTCATTCCCAATATGAGGGATGTGGAGGAGTTTGATCCAAAATTAATTGGGATCGAATGGTAAATTTTACATGACCAAGCTCCATTTGGTTAAAAATCAATGCCCCAAGAATACTAACTAGTGTAGTAGTATAATATATACCACTATATTATATACCATACTGCTATACAATACTACAGTGTTATATACTATACGACAATGTTGTGCACTATTCTGCTATACCATATGCTCCATCATCATCATCATCATCATCATTTTAGCATTTTTCCAACTAATTGTCGGCTACATAAATCTTGGTTCTCCATTCTGCTATATTAAAGGCCATATCCTCAGTGAGGCCATAAGTCCCCATATCTTTTCGGACTACTTCCAACCACATCCTTTGGGGCCTACGCCTTGCCTTTTTCAGTCCATCTACTTAAACTAACTCGCACCTCCTAACAAGCGTTATACTTGTTCAACTCCACACATGGCCAGCCCACCTAAGTCTACTCTCTCATTTTATCGCCTATTGGCGCCACGCCTAAATTATCTTGAATAGATTCATTTCGAATTTTATCCTTTCTTATCTTGCTACTCATCCATCTCAACATCTACATCTCCGCTACATTCATTCTATGGGTATATCGTTTTTTGTCAGCCCAACATTTCGCCCCATAGAGCAAAGCTGGTCTCACCGTGGTCCTATAGAACTTACCCTTCAGCCTCATTGGTATGCAGCGATCAAATAAAATTCCAGTTGCACATTTCCACTTCGCCTACCTAGCTCTAATTTGGTGTGCGACATCTTCCTTGATCTCTCCATTTTGCTGAATTATCGACCCGAGATATCGAAAGTGTGGTCTTTTTTGTACTTTCTGTCTGTCAATCTTGACTACAGCCTCGTCTCTATTCTTATTATTACTAAACTTGCACTCCATATACTATGTCTTAGTCCGACTAATTTTGAAACCTTTGGATTCTAGAGCATCCCTCCAAAGTTGTAACTTTGTGTTGATGTGGTTTCGAGTCTCATTAATTAAAACTATGTCATCTACGAACAACATGCACCACGGTACCTCATCCTATAAGTACCTCATCCTGTAGCATTGCTGTCAGTAATATATAATATAATATTGTATATATTATATAGTTGTAAGTAGTGAATATGCGAAGTCACTACTTACAACTATGGAATATATACAATATTATATTATATATTACTGAAGTATACAACAATGCTAGACTTTATTATATTGCTATATCATACTACTAACTAAACCACACTGCTATACTAGTTTATACTGCTACATTATACTACAATGCTAAGGAATATGGATCTTCTGTAAATTGGGATCTCAATTACTAATAGGAAAGATCAAGATTCCAAAGTTTAAAAAATGCAGAAGAGCAAGATTCCCTTCCCTAGCATGCAGGAACGAGATTCTGGATGTAATCAAGCCCTTGGTTGGAAGATCCGTAACTATGCCACAAACTAACTGCGAAGGAATAGGGTTGACTCCATTATCTAGATCTCCAACAACAAAGGTAACTTCACTATAAGGTCAATGTACAATTCTTTTCAAATTTTGTGAAACTTTTGAAAACTAAAAAAACAAATACAAAATAAGCATCGAATTCCCTCTTTGGGGTTTATATTCAAAATCAATGCTACATCCTTCCAGAGCATCGATGGATGCGATATTAATTATATCTGAAAACCTCTTATTCTCTAGATTTCATGGAAAGAAAAGGATAGAAATTAAGAAAAAGAAAAAAAATCACATTATACCTCGTCATCTTCTCTATTTTTTATTCTCTTCCTTAAAAGCTTTTGTCTCTCTCTCTCTCTTGACTTCTCTTGAATGAGTCTCAAAGCTTTCTCCTTCTGAGAAATATGTACTTCTCTCCCATCACCCTTCCTCCCTCCTCTTTTTCTTCTGAAAAGATTTTGGGAGGTTTCCATAACAACCAAGGAGTTGCCATGTGGCAAGGTATATAGCCAGAGAGATGGAATGACTATCTTCTTTTAAATTTGACAGATGGGATTGCATAACTTGCCATGGGTGCGTCATCCCACTGTAATGTTCAGAATGACAAAACTGCCACTAAACCAAGCATTCAGGTTTGGGTATGAGAATTCTGGTTTTTCACCATCTTAAGACATTTTGGGCTTTGGACGATACCATGTTCTAAGTTCTAACCGTATTTAAGGGCTAGAGAAATTTCCAGAGTGGAGAGCCATAGGTTCATCAAGTTTATGGACATGCCATCCACTGGCGTTCTCACCGCAATTCAACACTTCGAGTAAGTTCTACGGAAGTTATCACAAATATACCTTAATTTTCGTCTATTTAGAAAAAAAACCTTCAACTTTCATAAACCTCGCCCACACCTTTTTTTTTCAATTTTGGACTTTTTTTTACTAAAATAACCTTTACGGTGGTCGTATTACCGTGAAGCACCATTACGGTACTTTAAGTACCATAAAAACTAACCAGTGTTATATGGCATTTTATATACCGTAAGGAGTTGAAGTATTATTACGACACTCGAAATGACGTAATAGTATCGTACCCCATAAACCCTACCCGAAACCGTTTTCTCCTTTACGGTTGTGTTTGTATTTATCTTTTCTTTAATTCTTTTTAAATTTATCTCTTTTTTCTCTCTCTAAGTATTTTTAATATTTATCTCATCTTTCTCTCTAAACCGCCTGAGAGAGAAAGATTTAGATAGAGAAAGAAGAGATAAATATTAAAAAGAAGTAGACAGAGAAAGAAAAGATAAATATAAAAAGAATTTGAGAAAGAAAGAAGAGATAAATACAAAAAGAACCGTAAAGGAGAAATTACGGTTCTATTTGCATTTCTCTTCTTTCTCTCTCTATTTCTTTTATATTTATCTTTTATTTCTCTCTCTACTACTTTTTAATATTTACTTTTCTTTCTCTCTCTAAACCGTCGGATAGAGAAAGATTTAGAGAGAAAACATTTAGAGAGAGACAGAAGAGATAAATATTAAAAAGAATTAGAGAGAGAGAGAGAAGAGATAAATATAAAAAAAATCAGAGAGAAAAAGAAGAGATAAACACAAACAGAACCATAAAGGAGAAAAGGGTTCAAGTACGGTTTATAGGGTGCAATACTATTACAGCATTTCAAGTGCCATAATAATACTTCAACTCCTTACGGTATATAAAATGCTATTTAACATGGGTTAGTTTTTACGGTACCTAAAGTACCGTAATGGTGCTTCACGGTAATATGACTACCGTGAAGGTTATTTTGGTCAAAAAACGCCCAAAATTAAAGAAAAAAGGTGTGGGCAAGGTTTACGAAAGTTGAGGGTTTTTTCTAAATAGACGAAAATTAAGGTATATTTGTCATACTTTCCCTAATTTCTAGAATGCAAAAACATTAGGCCACATAAAACAATGTTTTAAAATGTGGAACACAATTCTGATGCGGTCAAGGAGCCAATGCAGCAATGAGGCTCGACTCAGTTCAGATGTGGGTGCATCACCTGTTGCGGTCAATAAATATAAAAAAATTCCAAAAAATCTTAAAAAATAGACTAATCCATGGAAAAAAAAGGCAGAGGTGATTTATGTGATAGTAGGTATTTAATTTATTCATTAACTCCAATATTATCAGTTGTCGGAGACTGTGAATCCCCTAATTAATGACATTAAAAAATAGAAACTAAAAACTTAAAAGTACTTTATAAAAGGCATCAGAAGACATCATATTATCATCATTCATGAACATCAAAAAACCATACCAACTTTTGACAAATCCTCATCATCAAATAATTGAAATTCATCAATTATATCTTTTTTATTTCCTTTTCTTCTAATCTTTTTGTTTTTTTAAGCTATCCATGTATCCTCTAATCTTCAGTAGCATGTACGCATGCTTTGACATTCCCATTAATACCAGCTACATGTTATTTTCGTCTGAAAGTACCCCCTATACAAATATTTCTAGAAAGCATACAAATAATGTAATTTCAATCTTTTGGATTTTTGAGTTTTGGATATTTCCAAGCCGGATCCTTGTTACCAGTGTTCCAAAAAACACGGGGCAGCACCTAGGCGGCAGGGGGTCTAGGCCACCCAGTGCTTTGGCAGCGGCCCAAAACCTGGGCATCCTAGTTCAAAAGGGGGCAAGGGGTATCTACTAATCATGTTTTAGGTCTAGATTTTGCATAAAAAATGCATTTTTTCTAATCCAAACAAAAAAACCACAAAAAATACCCAACATGATGGGTATTTTTGCACCTACGTGGGTGTAGTCCCCTGGGTGCCCGCCTAAGTGGGGTACTAGGAGGGGGCCTATGGTCCCTAGGCGGGCGCCTAAGGACAGCCAGTTTAGTTGGTCCATCATTAAGCACCTAGGAATTTGTTGGCTTTCACAGCCAATAAGAGCTTGGGCAGTCATTTTCTATGGTCCTTACTATCATTAAGCACTTAGGCATTATTACAGATTTTCACCGCCATCAATCACTTGGGCATTTTGGGTGATTCTCACAGCGAATATGCACATAAGCGTGATGTTAAGGGTATAAAAACCCAGCAAACAATAACACCCTCACTCAACCCCCCCCCCCCCTCCTCCTTCTTGACCCAGCTAAAGCTCGAAGAGTTTGGCCCTTTTCCCAAGCCGCCAAAAACTATGGATTTCTTTTGGCTCGAAGCCCTCAACAAGACCACACAGTGGAGAATCTTCAGAACAGAAGATTACCATCTTCAAGGGAGAAATTGAGTCTGTGAATTGTAAACTATTGCATGACAAAAGTAACTGCTGAGTTGTGGTCCTACTTTCTTCAATAATCAGTTTCATTTGGTCCTCGCCCGCCTCAGAGGAGGAAATTGAGTCTGTGATATTGTGTATTATTGCATCACAATGTTACCATTGAGGAGTGGTCCTACTTTCTTCAATAATCCATTTCAATTGGCCTAGGCTCGCCTCAGTTGATGAGCTCCTAACTAAATGGATTTCTCCCCTCCCCCCCCCCCTCCGTCAAAAGGCATGATCCTTTGAAGGCTCAGCATGACGGCAGTCATAATTCCACTATAAATCGAACACAACAATAGGACGTTTTTGAGCCTAAGAGGCAAGCATAAACAAACTTAAATAGAAAATCAAGACAAAAGTAGTGGCTTAGGTGAAAGCTAAAAAAGAATTATGGGGTTTCTTGGTGATAGACATTATTGGAACCAGTTTTTTATAACAACTAGATCGTTTGGACTCCACCACCACACATAATTTCAGTTGGAGCTCTCTTAGAAACCCGGGGCCCAAGGGAATATGAGGTGTCTTTCATTCTCCTCAGGCGGTGCACTGTTGAAGTTTTCCAGCCTGCTGGATTTTGCAACTCCACTGAGGCCGAAACCAAAGCCCTACTGTTTGAACTCAGATTGTATTCATCATCTAGGATCCCCTCACAAAAGGAGACTAGTTTTATCATTTAGGCTAGAAAGGAGTCATTTGCCCATGGGCACGGCATCAATCCTTTGATTAAGTTTTGACCCTTGCAAAAAAAAAAATAATTGGGGTCTAATTTAATCACTGATTGCAAGAAGAAAAATCGCTATCGGACACATCAGCAAAAGGAATGAATAGACCTTCCCTTTCAATTGTGGACTGCCTTGAAATTTTTACAATTTGGCTCATATCATTATACATGTACATCTTATCGCTATCCATGAAATTACATATTTAACAACAACAAATAAATAATTCTTAAAGTACAGGCCTGGCAGACTTACTTGTTGAGCAAGCTCCCTTGTTGGTGAGAGTACAAGGCAAAGAGGAAGTGACCTCTTTGAGTGCTTTCTGTTCTCCTTTTGCAGTATATGCATGAGAGCGGGAACACCAAATGCCAAAGTTTTTCCTGGAAAAACACATCAAATAGGCAACTAAATAATGAAAGCTAGAACACAAAAACTAGTGTATCTCCGTGAATAGGACCCTGACGAACAAATAAGCCCAAAAAAGGCAAAAACACAAAACGGATAGGTCCCAAGATTTGCGGAATAAACTGCATTATAAAAGCAATGTGTTAATCGGTAGACCAAGAACATGGCTCTTGGAATGTTATAACCAACAAACTCAGTTAGAAAATCAATTAAGTTTGTAGTTCCCATTAAAATTTATTACATGATTACAAAAGTAACATGACTCAATGTTGTGAAACCACCTGAACCAGTTGCGGCTATCCCAATAAAATCCCGGCCATCCAGAAGGAACGGCCATGAGTGAGATTGAATTGGTGATGGTTTGCTGAAACCCTTGCAACACTCCATGACAGTGTCTGGAAGCTTTGCCTCCTCAAAACACTTCAATGCAGTGTATTTTGATTCCTTGATGCATCTTCCTGATACAATCACTCCATCATCAGATGTCTCGTCGTCGAGCTTCAAACTGTTGCCGTTTTTCTGGCTCTCTTCTTGAACTTCAGCAACATCCAAATCATTTGATTCCCCCTTTATCTTCTTCTTTTTCTTCAGCTTATTGTTCTCTTTGATCACTTCATGTATTTGACCAGACTCTCCATCTCCTCTCTTCTTAATCTTCTTCTTCTGATGAATTTCTCCATTTTCGCAGTGATAATCATCTGCATTTTTACTCAGGGCCAAATCCTCGTGCAAGGTTCCAACTGCGGTCACATTACCATCAACTTCCTTGTGAAATCCATTAGTCTCCAACCCTAATTCCTGGTTTATCCACTTCTTCTTCTCTTTGTCCTTTTTACTCTGAACTATTTCTGGGGTTTCTTCCCGGTTTTCATCTGCAACTTTGGCCTTCAATTCTCGATCTGGAAACTTCCGCTTCTTCTTGTCGCTTTGAGAGGATTCTAGGGTTTGAGGATCCTCTGTAACCTCAGAATCGAGCTTCCTACCCATTGTTGAGGAGTGAGAAAAGCCAACTCAGTGTAAAAGTAGCAGAGAACAACAATTTTAAAATTAGGGCTTTCGAGAGGTTTACATAGCGCAAGGAATTGGCGGATATCAATGGGAATATTTGATGGAAATGACCAAAAGGGCCTTAACTTTCTAATAATGGCGGGAGCATCGAAATTGCGCCTGGAGTATGGTCCAGTACCAAAGAGTGAGCGGTGAGACAATTGTCATGGAAAATAGAGTAATATTAAAAACAAAACCTTATTATCAATTGTGACCATCTTTTCTAGGGGTAAATTGCCTTCGTGTATCCTTATTTTTAGGGTAGAAAATGTTTTTAAAAATATTTTTACTTGAAAAAAATTTATATGGTTAAATATGAGAATTGCTGTCATGTGAAAGAAATTTTTGTGAGAATAGCTGTCATGTGAAAGAAATTTTCTTGTTAGGTGTGAGAATTTATATGGTGTGAGAATTCTCTTGTGTACTTGAAAAAAATTTTATATGATTAAATGTGAGAATAGTTGTCATGTGAAAGAAATTCTCTTGTGTAGTTCGGTGTGAAAATATTTTTATATCAATTAGTGCTTGTATACTTTTTCACATTAATTGGCACCCAATTTGTGTGAAAATATTCTCACATCTAACCACTTAAGATAAATTTTTCACGTAAAAATATTTTCATGTGAACCAAGTATGCCTTTAGAAAAAAGTGGTTTATACAATAGATGCGTAACTATATTTATGTCCTTGATCCATCTTAAAGATAGATGTGGAATTGTAATCGTCCCAAAATTTTCTTTTAAAAAACTATGGTTTTAAGTGTTTTAAATTTATTTTTTTACATATTCATGAACTCTATAGTAGAGATTATATATGCCTAAAATATTAGGTCCAAAATCCATCTCAAAAATAGATCATGAAGAAGAAACGTATATCTACATGAAGAATTGAAAATAAGTTAATAGAATATAGTTTTTTGCAATTCTTTCTCTATCCTCTCTCTTGGGGGTGTGTAATAAATAGGATTTTCAACTCAATGAGCAACAAGTTCATGTAGGGATCTCGAGAACCCTTTAGCTTGCGGAACCAGAAATCCCAAACACTGAAATCCTAGTCAATATTGTGTACATGATTGGTTATATGTGAAATAGATGAATACAACTATAAATCGAGTACAATAAATATAGCAAACACAAAAAGGCACACCACAACAACACAATATTTACAATATTTACGTAGTTCACCCCATAGAGCTACATCAACGACCTTGATACCTATAAATCTACTATCACAATGAAGATTACAGTTTTGGGTTACAAGAGATAATATTTATCTCTAAACATCAATAAAAATACCATTACTGATCTTCCCTTCTAAACCCACTTGCCCAACTGAGCAATACTGTCGATCAACTTCCACTTTCCCACTGTAATACCTTCTTCTTTTCCACCGTAATACCGCTACTTGAAAGATAACCTTGAGAGCAACCGAGATACTTTCTATATCTATAAGTGAAAGTTAACTAACTCAAAACTCATTCATCTTTCCCACCGTAATATTGCTACTGGAAAGATAAGCTTAAGAGCAACCGAGAGACTTTCTCTATCTATAAGTGAAAGTTAACTAACTCAAAACTCATGGGAATATTACCTCTCTCTCGGAGCTGTTGAAGATCCATTCCCATAACCCCCAAAGGGTTGACCCTCAAATGATGGGTATTATGTCATCTTTCACTATCTTATAAAGATATCACTTTCTTACTTCTTACTAAAGTCAATTTTTTATTTCCTATAATACCCTAATCTTTAGAAGAAAATATGGACATGGTGATTTAGCTATCACCAAACCCAACAATTTCCACTTTGATAGCAAAATCATCATAATTGCATCGACAATCTTCATTTAATAGATTTCTTCATACTTACATCCATTGTGGAATTTTCACAAACACTTTTGCCTTCATATGTCTCCACCTCAAACTATAGATATTTTTTGATTTCTTCTCACTTGCCTCCATTGTGGAATTTTCACAAATATTTTGCTTTCACATTTCTCCACAATATTTGAAACTTACATTGGAAAGCAAAATATAAAGGCTTTACTGATAAACAAGTGCTTTGCATTTTACATGGAACAATTCAACATAATAGATTTTCATGCCCAAGGTTGATCTTGGTCGAGGGTCAATCCTTTCCTTTGCCTGACTCGATATCCGGCTCAATCCCCCTGCCGAACCTATCTTCCTTCTCCACATTCTCCCGCTTTCTCTTAACCAGGACAACCTTTCTTAGATAAGAAAAAATGAAGAAACCAATAATGACCGGTACAACCAACACTACATTGAACACCATAGTTGCTGGACTAAACAAACTGTAATATGGATACAGCGAATATACACTGAGATTAAACACAGCGCTCAACAAGATTGAACTCAAAGGTAAGTAGGCAAATGCCCACATGAGGACTACTAGCACCCTCTTCGTTAGCGGACCTTTCCTCCACCAACTAATGCTCAACCTCAAAAGCTTTGTGCAGATAATGAGTAACATACCTCCATTAAAGAATAAACATGAGAATTGAACTATTATATTAGCAGCATTGTCGTCGTAATTGGATACAAGCATCCCAATGAAGAATGCGTTGGCCGTGAAGTGCATAGAGATCCACATAATGACCATTAACACTCGCATGAGTAGTTGTTTCTTTACAGCTACGATGCTCATTGGAAGTAAGATAATAAGTAGTGAGGTGATTAGCCCCACTGTATCACAAAAATGAATATATGGTAGGCCCGCTGTTTCCGACTTTGAAGAAATTTTTCATCATCAGTTGTTATCGGAGCTCCTGGTATGGTGTCTTTGTTAGGAGGAGTGAAACCAGCTTGAAATGTGATGGTGGCGATCAACACCGCTACCAGCATGATTGTGGTCTTGCTCTTGCTTATCCAGTCTTGCTTCTGCAGATGTTTCGGCTTCTTTTTCCCCTGTTTTCTATCCTGCCCTGCTGATTGGGAAGTCCGCATAAGAGATATTGCTTGATTTGCTGACCCACCATTGTTTTCTGGAATAATTATTG
Source organism: Amborella trichopoda (assembly GCF_000471905.2). The sequence goes on along the minus strand of NW_006499913.1, from coordinate 1,797,665 downwards.
TTGATGATGATGATTCATGACTTGTTTTTGCTCCTGCAGTGCTAATTACTTGTTGAGTTTCCATGTCATAGGAATTGCTTGAGTCCTGCTCCAAGGCCTCTGCTCCAAGGCCTCTAATGCAGTTAAGACCTTTGAGTTCAAACCATTGCTTTCCATTTTGGGCACTGTAACTAAAAATTTCATGAAGTCCTCAAAACGATTCTCCTTAACACAAAGGTGTAGAACTGTTTCACCATCTTCTGTTTTAATAGGCAAATGTTGGTCCTCATTTTCTGTGCCTACGCGTAGGAACTTTCATCCCAAGATAATGCTACCGCAGGACCAAGTCCTTCATTGACTTCCAAAGACTTTTTACGCCACGCCCACCAATGACTTAGCTCGAGCAGTGTACGATATGGTCCCACAAGAGCACGACCTATTAAAGTAAATCGGGCCATATTTTGTTTATTCTAATCTTCATTGTATTAGTGGATTTTTAGTCATCGATTATAATTTTAACAAATAGAATAAAATAAATCGAGGTTTATTTGTTAAAATTGTAATCTTCATTCATTTCTAAAGTAAACTGGGCCATATTTTATTTATTTGGATTCCAATTTTTATTTATCTGGCCCCATTGGACCAGTGCAGAGCTATATTCCCGATGTGAGATAAAGCTGTTGATTTCTCTTTGGTTCACGCATAATCATTTTTCATGGGGTAAACTTATTTATTTATTTATTTTTTTGAGGTAAACTTTTCAATACAACAAATACCAATGGGATTAATTGATCCAACATTTCTCACCTTTTATAATAACTTTGTTTTTTTTATATATTAAATTAGAGAGTTATTGGGTTTTCGATTATTATTTAAAGGACCCAAAACGCTTTAAATGGCTCAATATCTCTTACCTTTAAGGAGAACTTTGTTTTTTCCTATTTTGGATAGCTCAATATCTCTCACCAAGAACTTTATTTTTCCTATTAAAAGTGAGATACACAAGGCTTGGCTAAAACCAAATGCATTTTTCTACCAAATCTCAATTTATCTTAGTAGAATATTAGAATTTTGATACTCGAATGCACATTATTTATAAAGAAAATAGGGTAAGCTTTTAGAACTCAAATCAAAAGAAATGCCTGAATTAATTACAAACTATTATATATATATATATATATATATATTAGTTTTAATGTAGCTTCTTATTGTATTTTAAAAATTTGGGCTTTGGCAACTTCCCATGCATATTAAATAAAGTAGAACACGTCGGGGAATATGTTACCAATCCTAATAATTATTAAAAACAAAAAGGCCGTTATAATCAAGAAGAAATTGATCTAACTAAAAGAAGAAAACAACACTAAATCAATTGAGAATAGGTGAGGTCGATACAATTTTGAAGATCTTTTTTCTTGTTTCATCCATTGATATATAAAGTAAACTTCATGTATCTCAAGCCTAATCAACGTTTTATGGATGTTATTACTCATTGGAAGATATTTATAACGAGATAGATATTTGTAGTTATTTCATAGTTTTGTTTACAATTAATGTTTATCAAAATTATTACCGATTGAAAAATATATAAGTATTTTTGGTTGTGGTCTTGTACAAGTTATTTGAGTGTGCAACATCGATATTCCAACAAAAAAATATAATCTGGCTATATCCCCTGATGGTGTACTCGTCGGGATCGATTGCACCTTAAAATTTACCAGGGGCATTTAACAATTTGAAAAAAATAGATTTTTTTCATATCTCGAAATCCCCAATGCTTTTCAATTTCTTGTTCGTTTGAGAAAAATCTATATATTTGTATTTTGGAAGTTAGAACTACATTACCTTTGCCACGAGATGAAGCTATTTTAGGGGCAAATTTTATCTCTCTTCACATGGTTCGTCCACTTGATATTGATGGAGAATTTAGGAAAGTAAAGTTTTCTCTCTCATTGCACATGCCCACAGGAATTTTCTCAACTTTGGCAGCCATACAAAGCCCACCATACAAAAAGGCAAGTCTCCATCTCTTAGAAAAATTGAATTAAAATAAAGTCTCCTCATGTCTCAGTCCCATCACCCTTTTGAAGAAGTTTCTCATTAAAAAGTTTTAAAGTTTACCTAAGCTTCTTACAGCAATTTAATGGCAATGCAAGTTGGAGATGCGTTGTTTCCATAGTTTTTACCAATGCACAATTAAACGTGAGCTGTCACTGTGCCATTTGACTTCAATATCAAGACATAACATTACAAAGAAGGATGAGGTGTTATGTAAGGCCTAGGTTTTATGAAAGCAAAATAAAGCCTCACCTCGAGTCTTCGTCCGGACAACATTTCCTCCAACGAAAATATAAAATCGATTTTTTAATACCGACAATAAAATTTAAAATTAAAAAAATGATAAAAATCTTTTGGATTTGTAAACACTTATTTTTGAAACGAAATCGACGGTCTAAAAAATTTGTTATAGTATCCACTATTTTTAGAGTTTGAAATCTAATTTTCTTTCAAACCCAATAATGTTCAAGTCATATTATCGACGTACAGTTTTTCCTATACTTGCCTTGCAAGTTTCGATGATTTATGAAGTGAGGATTGACTACCGCCCTATCAAAGCATTTTCCTTAAAAAAAAAATAATCACTAGTTTAAAGGAAAATACTTGTATTCGTGTCTTTTTCTTACTCTCTTGTCAATTTCAAATAAGGACAAGACCCACTTATCAAAGCAAAAATCAATATCCCAGCAACCTGAAAAATCGTAGAAATTAGTGGGAAGGATTCCTATCTTCATCTGCATACGAGTGTGAGATGCGTAATTCAAAGTTTCAAACACTGGAGGAGTGAGACATAAGTAAGAGAAAAACCATATTCTTCATTTATGAGAATATAGATTTTAGAGAGAGAAAAATGGTTGGATCCCATTGCAATATCCCTGTCATTTGGAATAAATGCAAAAGAAAAGGTGACAAAACCTTCTGGTCCAAGAAACCCCTCATTCCACATAATCCAAAGCTCTTTCAGTCTCTCTCTAATGTTTAAGACAACCTGAGCAGAATACAATATTCTCAATCAGACCTGAGAGTTGGTGGGTAGTACCTAGCACTCTCTTTAGAAAACTGAAGAGAAAGAAAAACCATCTTCTGAGAGAGAGAGAGAGAGAGAGAGAATGGTGGGCATTTTCTCCAAATTTTCAGTGAATAGAATCGGTCATCGCCGCTCCCAAGCCTCATTGGTAACTGTCGTGTTAATCCTTTTATATGGGAAGAAATACCCATTCCATTTTTTGGTTCATTATCATCATTATTATTTTGTTATTTGTTGTTGCTTGTTTCCATGTTATTATTAGATGGATATGTGTTTAGTCTGGATTAGTCCATTTTTCCATGTACACTTGTCTAAAAAGATTTCATTGGTAATGGATCATGTTTTATTCTTGTACCTCTAGTGAATGATATATCTATTTGTTGACCTTGATCTAGTGACAATAACAGATCGTTCTATATTTTTGACAAGAACAGATTGTCCTATATTTTTGGAAGATAAAACCCATTTGACCCATTCAAAATTATTGTGAACTCCTCAAATAGTTATCTGAGTTTCATTTTCCATCAAATACTGTGATTGCATTTTCTTCTTGTTTACTTGAGAAAGGCAATTACCATATCTCACAATCTCTCTCTCTCCCCCCCTTCTATTTTTGGTTAGGAAGAGCCTATTGGGTAATTATATTATGTCCTATTAATTCCTTGATCACTGCATTCTTGATGTGTATTTCATCAAATAGAATGTTTTCATGGCCCATGGCTTGCTTCCTTAACCAGTAGAAGTAATATCCAAGGTGACATCCTTGATCTTCGCCTTTCTTCTCAGTAGAGACGCAGGAGAGTCTTGTTTATGAAATTGTCACCATTATTTTGTTTTTCTTTAGGTTAGATCTTTATATTTTTATTTTGAGACAAGAAAAGTTGAATATGGGAAAATTGGTGCAATTCAGAGCTTAAAAATAAGATTTGGGTTTGGAAGAGCAATGATAGTTTCTCACTCTTAAAATATATAATCTATTTAAGGAAGAGGAAAAGCTTGTGTGAATTTTTTTTTTTTTATATCTTTCTCTTCGTTTGCTTTTTACTTTGGTGATTAATCGTGTGTTAGTCCTGCAGGATGAGAGAGATGGGTCGGGTCAAAACACAAATGTGACATCTTCTGCTGCTGCTTCTGGCCATGGGATAGAAGCAGCTTTTGAGTTTAAGCCAATTGAGCACCCAATTGAGCCACCTGACCATGACAAACCTGTGAAATGCCCAATGCCAGAGCCTCCCATTCTCAATGTAAGTTGAGACTTTTTTATTTTGAAACAAAATGTAAGTTGAGATTATTATGTATTGATTTTCACCAATTTGCTTTTCTTCATGGATATGAGGCACTATATAAGCAAAGAATTTGATCAATTAATTCATAAATATTCATGTTATCTGAGGTTTTCTCGACATTTCTATACGCCCCACAATGTGGACAAGAGGCTTGATTTTCTATTGGAGATTGATTGATATTCATAGGAGGTTCTTAGGTAAGTGATGAATTTTTATCTCTTATGCCCATTTGCTTACAAAATTGCTAGCCAGATTGTCTCAGACTTTAGGGGGAGTCTTTGCTTGTATCCAAAGGAGGTCCATAGAGCTCATGTATATATTGTCCAACCTGGTCTAGTCTGACGATACAAAAATCAAAATTGTAACAATCAAAAGTGGATACCTTGAATCACTTGTGGACTAGCTGATGACATTGACAATACATATTATACCCATTCTAGTTGCAGAAAGATAGATAAAATTGTTAAAATGGTTGATGGCACTTTGTTGAATCATTTGCAATGTTGCCTCATGTTGATAACTTTATGTTCAGTTCAAGGGGTGTATATTGAATACCCCCAAAGAGGGCTCTGATGTGCAATTATGCTATGTGAATACATCCTTGTCTCTATGCCCAATGTATATTTCATAGTATTGGTAACTTTATATTCAGTTCAAGCGGGGTATATTTGTTGACCCTTTTAATACCCCCAAAGAGGGCTCTGATGTGCCATTATGTGAATACATCCTTTTCTCTATGCCCAATGTATATTTCATTCTCATATGACCTGATATTTTATCAGGAAGACTTGAATGCAATTGTGCTTTCAGGTGATGTATATTGACAAAGTCATTCTAATCAACTTTGCTGCATAGACAGTTTAAAAAAAAAAAACCAACTTTGCTGCATAAACTAAAAGTACTAACAATCTGATGTCTTGTTGATCTAAGAAACATGGGGCATAGACTTTCTCTATATTGGAATCTTCCACTCCGTGCTTGAATCTGCGAATTTACTGAGTGACAGGCCTGAGATTATCATTTCAACTTTCAAATTCATATATCTTTTTTGAAATGCAAAAGTATGGTGTGCTTTCAAAGAGCAAACATTATGGTAAGCATGAAGTTTATGATTTAATTGGTCATTACACCTATATCCTATGGGCTTAGAGCAACAACCCACGGTCACATGTACTGGTATTTACATGTTTGATCAGAGGATTTTATTCCATGATCTTCTTTTGAGAAAATAAACCAATACGTGGATTGGATATTGTAAAAGTTAAACCAGATGAAGTCTATATTCCAAAAGGTTCCCCTCAAGGTTTAGGGGTTCATTTTTTCTCTAATAGTGAAACTATTAATGGAGAGCAAAAATTCGAAGTTTGAATCCTTGACTCCCTCCTACCAATGTAATGTTCACAAAAGCCTAAGGGACGATCAAAAGAATCAATGGAATTTATAGATATTGCAAAAATAAGACTTAGGAAGTATATGGACAGAGGAATCCATTTTCCACATCACCAGCTCGTATATTTGGAATCTGTTCCACTAGAAAAGGACTTAGCATTAGTTTGCACTTTACCAACTAATCCCTACTCTGTGATGCACCTATTGCCTTTTATGTGCTGCAATTGTAAGTTTCCTTCATTGCTCTCCCCTAATCAATGTCCGTAAACTAATTCCGAGCCCATGATTTCCAAATATCCAACATAAATCTTTTCATTTGATAGAAAATCTACTATAAGTAGTTCATTACTTAGGGATACGGTTAATAGAAGGCGTCAATATTAACAATCAAGGTAAGCTCACCTCTAAACCCTACTGAAAGATGTAGTTTTGGTGCTGGAAACCCCTACAATAGCCTAAAAATCTAGTTCCACCCCAAAATATGAAATTTAGAGCTTCAAAAATGGTGTAGATCTAGAAGATATAAAAACACTTGAAAATCATGGAAGTGAATAGTCCAGATATTGTATTACATGATGCACTATTTTTAGGACTTGGAACAATGTTTGTCACTATCCAGATATCTTGAGGTCAAGATGATCGATTTGGAGGGTGCTCCAGCATTGAGACAACTTCCACTTGTGGGTTTTGGAGATGCGCCTTACTTTTATTGTGTAAGTTGTTTAATGCGTTAGAAATAGCTTTGATACCATTTGTGTTCAACATTAACCTGATATCTAGGGAGCAGCTGAACCACATTGGAACGTTCAAATCCCCCCAAAAAAGCACAATAGCTTATTATGCTAATAAGCAATTACAACAAGTTTTGAACTCACTATGTGAAAGTCTCAGTCTAACCATTTTACCTTGTCTCTTTCCATGTGTGAAAATCATACCAACAGCCTTCACAGCTCACAACATCAATATCATTTTTCCAGCAAACCTTGGTTGAAGGCACCACAGACCTTGAAATCCAATCTCTCTCATAGCTAAAATGGCTTTGTTATTCTTACAAACTGGCCTTTGAGGATCCTTCCTTAAGGACAAAACAACGTGGTTCTAATCTCTGCATTTTTTCAGGAGAAGATATACATATGGATAATTACTGAGGAATTAGACTCATAAATTAACCTCTATCCTCACTATGAACCCCAAATTTTAGCAGTTTTCATATGACTATTCCTTGGTCTGAATTCGAGCTCGGTCACCTGAGAAATCTGGTGAATAAACATTTCCACATTAGATAACTAACGAAAACGTTTGCTTACTGTTGAAAATTAATCAGGATCTAACACCTCGCCTTTAGATCAAATTAGAAGAACAGGATAATTGATTCGGCAAAAGAGAGGAGCAATAACAATTCAACCTAAGATTATATTATATTGTTTAGGGATTTTTTCTCGAATTTCACTGCCCACACTAAGAGCTGCATGAACTAGCCTTGTGCGAAAATCTATGCACAATTGACTATACAACTGAAGAAACAGCCTCTAATGATGACTTTGAATACTCGTATTCATTGAAATTTACCAGATCAAAGAATTTTGAGTCCTTTGCATCTTCTTATTCTGTAGCTTGCAAGTGTGATAACATTTTATTCATGAGAATTACTCATCTTTTTCTACCCCTTGTTATTATTATTAGTATGAGGGCCTTCCTTTTCATTTTCTTAGTTCTATTATGTATTTATATGCCTCGTTTTGAGGACATAAAAAAGAAAAAACAGATCCAAATTTACTCTTTTGTTTATTTATTTTTATGTGGTATTGGAGCAGTTGCCTTATTTTTCTTCTGTTGTATTTAAGAAGGTCAAGTTTGAGTACTTTAAGCTTGCCATTCCAGTAAGGGTTTCTTCATCTCGACCATGGATTGTCCGTGGCTAAGTCGAGGCCAGCCATTTCATTTGAGCCCAAAATATTTCTTTGTAATTTGTATATCTCTCTCTTTCTCTCTCTTTTTATTTGTTTATTTATTTTATGGAGTCTCTCCAACTAAATTAATATTCTCCTTTTTCCTTAAAAAATTTGTGAACTTGGTTCCTCAACAATTGATAAACTAGGCTCGCTGGGATGCATCATGGAGATTACATCTGTTAAAATACAACGCTCAATAAAGTGTAAGGAAGATCATGATCTAGAAGAGAGAGAATGCGGGAGAGATAGATGAGAGAGAGTCACGTGAGAAAGAAGAGAAGTAAATAGAGTCACGGTAGTGTCTCGTAGACACCCACGCCCCACTTGTATGTATCTTACTACTAATGAAAGTCTGAAGTTACAAAAATATCCCGGAAGTAAGGGAAATGATAAAAATGTCCTCAAGTATTTAAATACAAGAGAAATAGATAAAAAATTTAATCATTCACAACTCCCCCTCAAGCTGCTTCATAGATATCTGTCATGCCCAACTTGCTTAAAATCATTTGCAGTTGAAGTTTCCCGCAACATTGGTAAGCATATCTGCTAGCTGGTCTTCTGTTTTAACATATGGAAGACAAATTTACTTGGTAGCAACCCTTTCTCGAATGACATGACGATCCACTTCTATATGTTTCGTTCGATGCTAAACCAGATTAGGGGCTATAGTGATAGCTACCTTCTTGTCACAATACAAGGACATTGACCTTTCATAGGAAAATCAAGTTCTTGTAAAAGAATTTTTGGCCAGAGTAATTCATATGCACCATAAGCCATGAATCTATACTCATCTTCTGCACTTGATCTTACAACTACTAGTGCTTTGTAATCCACCAAGTCATAAGGTTCCAACAAAAGCACTATACCCCAATTTAGATATTTGATCTATAATAGAATCAGCCCAATCTTCATCTATATAGGCTTTAACCCGTAAATGCCCATGATTAGCTAACAATAGTCCTCTCCTTATTGATGATTTAGATACCTGAGTACTCTGATAGCAGCCTCTAGGTGGATAGTTCGTGGGGAATGCATAAACTGGCTAATCACAGTCACAACATATACAATGTCTGGATGTGTAAGCAATAGGTATATTAGAATATGCCCATATCCTTGAGATCTTTTTCTCTTTGGCCATCAAGCTTGTGATTTCGTTCTATAGGTGTGTTAGCTGGTTTTGCCCGAAGCTTTCCAGTTTCCTTAAGTTGATCCAATATATACTTCTGTTTCGAGATGAAAATTCCTCTTTCTTACCTGGCTACTTCTATTCCAAGAAAGAACTTTAGTAGGCCTAGATCTTTGATTTCAAATTCTCTCGCCGTAAAACCCTTGAGTTGCTTAATTTCCTTAGGATACCAATTACAACAATGTCATCCACGTATACAATTAGGACTTTGGTGCTGGTCTTGGTATATTTGATAAATAATATATGTCAACATGACTTTGACTCTGAACCTCTCAAATCAAGGCCGAGGAGATTGGTTTAGTCCATAGATGGCCTTTCTCAGTCTACAATCTTTCCCTTCACATCCAGGTGCACGAACCGTAGGTGGGGGTTCCATATATACTTGTTCTTGTAATTCCCCATGAAGGAACGCATTCTCGACATTCAACTGATGCAAGGGCCACTCCAAGTTAGCTGCCAAAGATAGAAGTACTTAGATGGGATTCATTTTAGCTACAAGAGCAAATGTTTCCTGGTAGTCTTTTCTAGAAGTCTGAGTAAACCCTTTGGCAACTAGTCTCACCTTGTATCTATCAATAGTACCATCAGCCTTGTGCTTTATAGAGTAAACCCATTGCAACCAACTAACTTCTTGCCTTTGGGAGGGTTTACCAGCTCCTAAGCGTCATTCTTATATAATGTTCTCTTCTCCTCACATATAGCCTTCTTCCATTTAGGATGTGCTAAAGCTTTTGTAACATAGGAAGGGATTGAAGCAAAAGACAGAGGACATAAAAGCACAGTAGGAAGGAGACAAGAACTCGCAAGATACAAGTACTTTACCTTTCCATACAGCAATAGACAGATCCAATTCTTCATGCTGAGAATTTTTTTTTTTGGGCAGTTGAGTCGTAGGAATCAAACCTGAGATGTAGGGTTGCTAAATGTCAGCTGCTTACCACTCAAGCCCAAGCCCGATTCCTGAAATTGTTCACACTGAGAATTGTTAAAAATAGAATTAGCAGTACCAAGATCAGAGGTATGAGACTGACTCCGAGGCATGTCAGCCATGGTGGTCTACACTTCCATTTGTTTCCATAGAATATAGACTTTTAATTCCTTTTTTCCAGCTCTCACATCACAAAGCTGCCATCCATTGTCCTCCTTTGCTCTTGAGCCAGAAAAAATAGAAACATGAAGGGGAACATGAGAGCTCTCTTCCACACTCTACTCCCCCTGGAGCAGGGTAGCGAATAAAGGAGTAGACTCAAAAAAGGTTACATCCATTCAAACAAATTTCTTCCTAGATATTGGGTCATAGCATTTATAACCCTTTTGAGAGGAAGGATAACCGAGGAAAATGCATATTATGGATTTAGGGTCTGATTTTGTACAATTAGGTCCAAGGACATGCACGAAGCAAATACACCTAGAGACCTTAGGAGGAACACTAAAATGTGGATGATCAGGATGGATAAGTTTATAGGGCCATTTGTAGTATAGAATACAATCGATTGATGAAATAGGATGCACTAAGCACAACTTTGGACCAGTATTTCTTGGTTACATTCTTACGCAAGAAAAGAGCATGACTCACTTCTAAGAGGTATCTATTTTTTCTTTCAGCTACCCCATTTCGTTGTGGGGTATATGAGCAAGAATTCTAGTGTGCTATGCGCTTTTGTTCAACATAGGACAATAACTCTCCATTGCATACCTTGATCGGATCTGAGTACATGAATTTTAATGTCAAACTAAGTATGAATCATCTTATGAAAGGCCTTAAAACCTTTAGGAACTTCATCTTTGGAGAACATATACATCGAGAGTAATCATCCACAAAAGAAACAAAATACCTATAACCAGAATTAACAGTCACAGGAGATGGACCTCGTACGTCAGAATGAACAATAGTAAAAGGAACAATACTTATTATTATTGGGTAATAATAAGTTTGAAGCTCTGACACACTTCTGGAAGTAAACAACTTAGGAAATAGAATTTGCAATGACTGAAAAGACAAATGGCCAAGTTGGAGATGCCACTGGCAAATCCGATCTTCATTAACTGAAGAGCTTGAGGAGTAATAGTAGGCAAGTCAAGAATGTAGAGACCAACGGCTTCATGACCATTGCGAATCTACCTTCTCATATCCAGGTCTTGATAAACACAATGGGAAGGAAAGAATGTTAAACTACAATTTAGACTCTTGGTAATGCAGCGAAGCCAGGAACATGAAGAACTTATGATAGAGAAAATTCAGGTGAAGTGTTTACAGTTACTGTATCAGCAATGGAAGAGAAATAGCCATAAAAAATTCTATTTTTGTCTCTACTGGAATGAAGAGAATACAGAAAAACAAAGGGGACATACCAGTCATATGATCTGAAGTGCCAAAATCAATGGTCCATGACTGTCCAGAAGGATAAAGAGAGACATGGTTAGCATGAGCAGGAATACTTGAGTGGGCAAAAGATGATGTGGAGGTAGTGTGTGGACCATCTAACTATGCAAACAATCGACTGAAGGCTCTTAACTTCCTCCTTAGGGATTGATATGATCTCCCTCTGGACAGAAGGTGAGGATGTAGTTGCATTGGGTTGTACCTGATCTGGACTAATAGTTGCTGAACCACCAGTGGATGAAGCATTATGTGCATTGAATTGCCCATGATAATTGAATTTTGCCGGTCGACCAACTAAATCCCAACAATTCTATTTTAACATGTCTAATCTTACCATGATCACACTTTAACTTACTCTTATCTCCTGATTGAGAGTCCTTTTTCCAAATTTTCACAATCCTTTCCCTTATTGCTCTTAAAAGGCAATGAGGCAGAGACAAGAGTAGAACGATCCACTGGTTGTGTAGCAGCATGACACTTTTTCTACTTTCTTCACTCTATATAAAGGAGTACACTTGATTAAGAAATGGAAAAGTATATCCCGAATAAGAATTTGAATCCTAGCTAACTCAAACTTTGGGATTCAATCCAGCCAAAAACTCAAAGATACGATTTGTTCCACAAACTCGTATTTATCCCCCTCTTACCTACAGGCTGGTTTTAACATCTGGTAATCATCTAATTCCTCCCATAAGACTTTGAAGTAAAGAAAAATGCTGCTAGAGACTGTTCCTCCCATTGAAGATGGGATCTCTCCTGTCTACATCTGGATGCATTGAAGTATGTTTGGTTTACTGATTATAATGCAAACCGCATTCAAAAGAGAGGCTGAATTTTTCAAAATTTATTTCATTTATCTTTAGGAATTGGACTAAAATTTTGTTTATTTATTAATGGTCAATTTGGGGTAGGTAGCTTAAAAGGTATGCAAAAGCTGGTGTGTGCCGAACCGCATTTTTTCAACGAGAGAGAGAGAGTATTAATGGGTAGGGTAAAGGAGGGGAAGGGTAGTTTAGTCTTTAAAACACTAACTTTTTGACTGAGGGGGTGGGGGGGGGGGGGGAAGGGGGAGGGTAAAAGCAAGAAAAGACAGTGACTAAGTTATAGGTGTGATACTAAGAGTATTGGGGGGTAGAATTTCTACGAAGTGCATTTTAGGGGGGTATCCATAATTTTCCCTATATTTAAAATATATACGCACACATATGACATATATAATATTTTTATAAATTTCCCTATATATGTATGATGTGTGTGTGTGTGTTCTTTGAAAGATATTGTTTGAATATTTTTTTAAAAATGCTTTTGTTAGGTTTTAGACCTAAACCCGAACCTGGTCGGGTTTGGGTCCAAGTTTTTGACCTAATGGGTTGGGTCTGAGTCCATACCTTGGACCCAAGTTGGGTTCAGATTAGGTTGATCCGGACCCGAGCTGACCCATTATCACCCCTAAGTTTAAGGAATATAACAATTTATGCAATAAATAAGGGACAAGAGAAGGTGAAAAATATGTCTTCAAACTACCAAAAATGAGAGAGATGAACTATATGGATCTAGATTATGTTAAATGCATTAAGAGTGAGGGTTAGAGGGTCTTGGTAAAGGATGACGAGGTCAATACAAGATGGAGAATTTATTTTCAAAAATTGCTAAATGACCACTATGGGAGCACGTCCTTAGGAGGAACCTTCGACATAAATAAGGTTGGAGGTCATAGATATATTTGTAAGATTAGGATATCTAAAGTGAAAGAAGCTTTGAGAGAGATGAATATAGGAAAGATTTTAGGACTAGATGGTATCCCCATAGAAGTTTGGAAGTGCTGGGGAGGGATTGACCACGTTGTTCAACAGGATTTTGAGAATAAAGAAAATACAGATGAATGGAGAAAAAGTATTGTGGTGCCTATTGACAAGATCAAAAGAGACATACAAAATTGTACGAACTATCGAGGGATCAAACTTATGAGCTACACTATGAAACTGTGGGAGAGAGTGATTGAGCAACGAATACAACATGAAACGAGTGTATCAAAAAATTAGTTATGTTTTATGCCAGGGAGGTTAACAATTGAGGCTATTTTCTTGCTTAGGCAATTGATTGATAAGTTTAGGGAGAAGAGGAAAGACCTCCACGTAGTATTCATTGATTTAGAGAAAACATAAGAAAGGGTACCTAGAGAACTAATTTGGTGGTTGTTGGAAAAGAAATGAGTCTCTAAAGGATATCTTGACATGGTGAGAGATATATACGAAGGAGTGCTAACTAGCATGACGACAACTAGTGGAGAGACAAGTGAGTTTCTAGTGACAGTAGGCCTACATCAGAAGTTAGCACTGAACCCTTATCTTTTTGTTTTGGTTATGGACGAGTTAACCATGCATCTACAGGATGAGGTATCGTGGATTATGTTGTTTGCAGATGCAATAGCTTTGATTGGTGAGATTAGCGACGATTTCAACGCAAAGTTAGAACTCTCAAGGGATGCTCTAGAATCAAAAGGTTTTAAAATTGGGTGTGGTTGGTATAAGACTGAAGCTGTAAATGATCCGAGTAAGGCACACCTTAAAATAGTGTTGAAAGATATTATTTTAGTACTGAAAATCTTTGTGATGGCTTGAAAATTTATTTTCATCTCTAATTATGAAATTTAAGGCGTCAAAAATCGTGTAGATCTATGAACACTTGATAATCTTGAAAATTGACTGTCCAGAAAATGCATTACAAGATGCACTATTTTCAAAATTTGAAATTTATTTTTTCGCATGTTCATAGATCTTGAGGTTGAGATGATCGATTTGAGGATTTTTAGGCATAAAAAACAACCTCTTCTAGTAGATTTTTGAGGTGTGCCTTAATTTGGTGGTTTAGAGCCTCACTTTTATATAAAATTTTTTCTTTAAAATTAATCAGGCTGAGACAAAATATATAGAATGCAAGATTAGTAACAATAAAAATAGAAATGAGGAATTAGTCGAGATGGATGGCCAAGAAGTACCCACAAGAGATTATTTTTGATATCTTGGGTCGATAATCTAGGAAAATGGAGAGATTGAGAAAGATGTCATGTACAGAATTAGAGCTTGGTGGATGAAGTGGAGATGTGCTTTTGGAGTCTTATGTGATCGTCGCATAACCATGAAACTGAAAGGGAAGTTCTATAGGTTGGCAGCCGGTCGTGCTTTATGGGATGGAATGTTGTGCGATCAAGAAACAAAATATTTACATAATGAGTGTAGTTGAGATGAGATGTTGAGATGAGTGGCAAGTCAAGACAAGATAGAACTCGGAACGAATATATCAGAGAGAACCTAGGGGTGGCTCAAATAGGCAATAAGATAGGGGAAAGTAAACTTACGTGGTCTGCCATATGTAGTATCAACCTAGAACAACACTAGTTCGCAAGGGCAATTTAGTTTGAGTGGAAGGCTCTAAAAATGTAACAATAAGGCCCAAAAGCACATGGATGGAAGTAGTGAGAAGAAGTATGACAGTCTATGGCTTGATTGAGGGTATGGCCCTTGATAGAGCGGAATGACAGAACATGAATTGTGTAGCCAACCCCAAATAGTTGGGATAAGGCTCAGATGATGATGATGATGATGATGGTGTTAGAGAACATGATCAAACTTGAAAGATCATACATACTTATTTGCTGACTGGAATGGTCTATATCACCACTCAGGGTTTTACCTCAAAAGGAGGAATTCAATGGTGGTCTTTGAATTTGAAATTACCTACTTTTGAATTCAATGATGCTTTTTGAATTTGTCTACCCTATAAACTCCCAAATATCCATTGAGATTTTAGAGCTATAAATGAGGACTAGGGCCGTGTACATGGGTAGCGAGTAGGGACACCCTTTATTTCCAATCTAGTCTTCTAAAAGGGACCAGGGAACAGCTATGGTTTGGAAATAGGTTGCACTTGGGCTAGGGTTGGTGCACCCTTCTTTCCAATCTAGTTTTCAGTGTCCCCTATCCGTTGAATTTTGTGCCAATCTATTTCATATAAATTATGAATATAAACAATTGGATACATTTAAGGCCATTTTCAAACTGAAATACATTTCGGTCCTGGCAAGAGTCATACACATGAAACGTGCTTTTACAAGTGGGATAGAAATAAAAAATTTCTGTTTTTTTACCTCATAAAGGTGTGCCATTTTAAAAGTCCACCGATTGCTGTTTGCAATTGAAATGGCTAATGGAGATGTCCTAAAGTGCAACAAAATCCAACTTTCTGCGAAAACAGCACCAAAACACACGTTGGTCAGGCATGTATAGAAACCAGCTTTTAAGTCTTCTTATAATATATTAAGATGATTGATTGAAAAACAAAACGCGATGATTGTTGATCAATAGGGGTGTTGGATTGGAGCACTTGAACATGCAATGTTCTTCCACGACTCCACTCATGTTAGATATCCACTTCAAAGCCCTTCCTCACAAATCCTTGGCATATATTGATTTTGACTTGATGAGCATATGTTCATTTTGTACCTCGACATTAAAAACCACCTCAAGATCTAGATTTTGATCTGTGTATCGAACATTATTGAGGTTGATGGTCATTTCTTTATAGAGGAGCTACAGTTATGTTGCAAATATATGAAGAAATTACAATAATATCATAGAAAAGGCTCTGACTAGAGATATACTTCTTTTGTACAGGGTGGGCATATGCATAGGGTATTTTGGTCTTCTTAAATGCATGAAATCATTTATGTCGATTTTTACACATAGGATTTGTGAGATTGTGGGTTTGCCCTAGCCTTGAATTGCTGTCATCAGTTACTATCTTCCAAAATCAACTTCTCTCTGGCAAGAAAGGATTATCTATTTTTGATATTATGAAGGGTTCAACAGTCCAGAACTCGACATCCAATCAAAACACCCTGCTTAGTTTGAACCTTTGAATGGGTCAACATCTCACCCCACCCCGCACCCTTCCCCACTTGTTCGTGTCTGTAGACTTGCTCTGCTTCATGGACATACAGTTTGTCTGTGTCTGCATGCATGCGCGTGCACAAACACCACTCGCTCAATAGTTGACATCCACATGCTCTCTTTCATTCACAAGCAGTTACTTCTTTGCTCCTAGGCATTCTCTCTCTCGTGTGCATGCAGACTCATCTCTCTCTCTCTCTCTCACACACACACACACATACACATACACATACACACACTTAAGGAGCATAGAAACTACCTTCTAATTGTTTCTAAAATGCGCATTTGTCAGTCGCATAAACCTCTCTCCCCCCTTGCTTTCTTTATAATCAATCCTCTCCATTTACTCCAACTTGAAACCCATTCATCTCCCATCTCTCCATGTAAATCTTTCCCCAAAAAGTGGTTCACTCTCCAATGCAAAATCCCATCAGAATTTTTCTTTTTCAAGAAGAATTCCACAAATTAATGTCCTCTCTCTCTCTCCCTCTCCCTCTCCTTATTTCTCTCCAACATGAAAGCCTATCTCTCTTTCTAAATCAGATACAAACTCTCTCTTTAAATCCAATACAAGGAACTCCCATGAAGAAAAGGTTTCAGACTGTGTGTCCGTGTGTGGGAGTGACTGCGTGCGGATATAGCCACCCAAAGTGCGGGATGTCTTCTAGTATGATTTATCTATATCTATCTTCATAGGTATAACATATGTTTTAACATTTTTGAGATATGTGGTGCAGGATGGGAGAATATGGAAGGAGCGGTTGGCTGCTAGTGTAAGGAGGAGGGCAGAGTTGCCGGTTATGAAGGAAGGAGGAGGACAGCAACACCTTCAATCAGAGAGTGAGCACATTAGGCTTCACTCTCCCCCCAGTAAGCACCTAATTCTGCCTTCTCTCAGTGCCCCTGAGCAGAATATCGTGAAGCTCCTCGAAGATTGAAAATCAAATTGAGTTCACTGTTGTTTGGAATTTGAAATGCTTTTTGCGGGTGGGTTTCTCTGTTGTATATAGTTGTTTTTTTGCCTCCTATTCCCGTTCACTATTGGTTGTTCTTCACATGTTTTGGATATATGGTCTTTTTGATATTCATGCACCTTCTTTCTTTTTGTGTTTCATGTGTATCTGAAAGAATTGTTTCTCCCTAAAAGAAGTCACTAGATATATACCAGACAGCATGATTTCATATATTGCTTATAAACAAAGTCACTTGATGTATACCAGAACATGATTTTGGTTGTAAAACTACTCTCTCCCCCCATATCTCTCAAGGATTTTTATGTCCGTTTGATATATATTTGTTTTAAGATAGTTAAGTCTGAAAGCTTCAGAAATCTCTCTCTCTCTCTCCAAGGCAACTGGGTGCCCCTTGGCTTTGGGAAATTTTGAATCCTTCCGCTCTAATATATATGGGGAATATATCACCAAGATGGTCAAACCACTTCAAAATATCTATTAGGTAGCAAAAACTACTTTTACAAAGTAATTACTTTTTAAAAATTATTTCACCTTTGGTATCTCTTCAATAATTTTATTAAAAAATTTCCAAATTGTCTCGCACTTGAAATTTAAGCAATGATATTTACATTTTTCTTTAGGCTGGGGTGACTTAAAAGGGCTAGACTATCAAAACGCCATAGCTTGTTTGTTTTGTGTTCCAAACTTAGAATTAGATATTTTATTGATAATATATGTTTTAGGTTATAAATATGGAACAAGCAATGGAACTTAGAATAAGATCTTTTATTGAAAATGTATGTTTTAGGTTATAAATCTGTAACAAGCAATGGAACTTGGGTTGTTTGGGTTGAGTGACTTAAGTAGGTGAAATTATTAAAGGGTGTCGTTTGTATAAGGTTGAGGCTTAAACAACAGGCGCACATTCAAATAGTGTGGAAAGATGTTTCAGTATTAGAAATCTTAGTGATCTCTTGAAAATTTATTCTTCATATCTAACAATAAATTTAAAGCTTCAAAAATAGTGTATATTATGCAGATCTATAAACATTTGAAAATCTCGACGGTCCAAAAAATATATTACATGATGTACTATTTCAAAGACTTGAAATCCATTTTTTATCATGTCCCCATACATCATAAGGTCGAAATAATCGATTTGAGGAATTTTGGACATCAAAATAACATCTTCTAGTAAATTTTGGATGTGCGCTTTAATTTGGTTGTTTAGGGCTGACCTTATATAAGCTTAGTCCATTAAATGCTCTTATTTATTCAGAATTTTAAACAGGGACAAGGGTAATTTGAGATGTTTCGACAAAACTCTCGAGGAGATACTTGAATGGAAGGATTTGAAAAAAACACTCTACTTTCTCCATAAAATTGTTAATTTAACCACATTGATTTTTTGAATTGGTTTAACCATGACATTTTCCATGCATTTAATTCAAGACGAGGGTACTGAACTTCAAGAAAATGTGATTGTCTCAACTTTCTGCAGAAACCGTCTTCATATTTTAATCCGGAGATGGTAGTCATGTTTCTATTCACAGTAAAGGCCATTCATTACAAAACTCCAGTCATCTTCTAAGTCAGACATCACGGTAAGTTCTGCTTTCTATGTAGGATCAAGCCCAGCACAAAGCTCCAGCAGTAAACTTCATAGAACTCTAGACCAGTAAAAGAACTGTGGCAAAGTTGTCATGTAGGTGGGTTGACCTGCCTAGTATTGTCTCTACCTGTGAATTGAGAGAGAGAGAGCTTCATTACAGTAACTTTCAATGATCAGATTCATAAACTCTCAAATTCCCAAAGTTTAGGCATGTGTGTGAGAGAGAGAGAGTGAAGAGCAATCTCTTCTTTTTTTTTTTGAACATTAACACATGGTGAAGAGCAATCTCTTCAATAAAAAATATGTCCTAGCAGCTTTCGGACTTGACGAACATTTGTGTAACCCTTTGTAACGAGACGCTCTCGCCTTCCTCGCCAGCTTCCATGGTTCCTCCACTCTTTTTTCTTCGCCATCTCGCTATGATAATCCCTCACTTTGCCAGAATTTTCGCCGGAATTCCAAAAATCAGCAGCTGTCTGCATCAAAATTAACGAGAGAAAGAAGCAAAGGAAGACAAGGGATTTAGTTATGGGCTTCATTGTTGTGGGTATGATTTATTCATGGAGGTGGAGGTGGAGGTGGAGGTGGTGGTCGGGGGTTTAAATAAGAGCTAGAAACTACTTCACAAAGACCCAAGGAAAATAAATAAGAAAAAAAAAAAAAAAATTCCCATCTCAACTAACTTGGCCTTGATTTCATGCGTAATCATAAGTGGGAGGTCCCTTCATGTGCTCACCTTTATTTGGTGGGTCGCTCGCCTTTCCTTCTTCAAATCATGGCACTCTCCTCTCGTGACACAGAAGAGAGACCTTGCCGACCATGGGATATCGAATCATGGCACTCTCGTGACCCAGAAGAGAGACCTTGTGGACGATGGGATATTGTTAACCACAATAAAACACAGATTAATGTGCTCATATATTCCATTTAGAACTCACAGATAAAAGGAAAAAGTTTATATAAGGTCGCAACCTTCAAATGTAGAATTACAGTTGCACCGAAAAAATGCATTGAAAAAGGTTGTTTTAACGTTGAAAAAAACTCTAATTGATCATCTCTACCTCGAGATATATGAATATGAAAAAAAAAAAAAAAAGATTTTGAATCCCATGCATCTTGTAATACATTATCTAGAGATTTTCATATGTTTATAGATCTGTTGGATTTTAACCATTTTTGAAGTTTAAAATTTTATAATTAGATATGAAAATAGATTTTGTGATAATCCTATGAATTTTTTTTACCAAAATTACACGGTATGATGAAATTTGGAGGTGCCCCTTAATTGGATTGTTTAAGGTTGCAACTTTATAGAAACCACGCTCACATATAAATCCTATTTTATTTTTGATATTTAAAAATAGTCTCATATGTTTCATTTTCCTTAATTAAGTCTTATTTTTTGAGAACATAAAATGTATTTTGATTTTATAGAATTTTTTTTATATATATTTTCTATACATCGGAATTAGCTCAAATTTAGTTTGTTTGTGGTTCTAATTATTATACACATACAAAAAATATTAAAAAAATAATTTAAATCAAATAAAATGAATAAAGTACCCCTATGCTTCTAAGAGCAAATTAGATATGGATACTATTGGGGATTCAATTACCAAATGGGTACTCATTTGATCGAAATTACGAGTACTACTCCCATTTCCTCCCGCGGTTTTTTTTCTTCTAAGTTGCCCTCATGTCTGGCAATACAAATATCGGATAGGAAGATGTCTAATCTTTTGAGCAAATAAGTGTAATTGATCCCCTTCCCCCTAATTTGCTTTGATTTGACAAGAATATTTGTCAATTTTCTCCTGCTGAGTTCCCCAACTCATGAGTCCACCTAGGGTTTTCACGTTTTCAACCCCATTGTGGAAAATTCCTCACTATTACTTCTTGCAGCAGGAAGTCTAGGGTATGTCTTGATTATCAAGAAATCACTTTGAGCTCTAAAAATGGTGTAGACCGGACGATATGTGAAGAAGTAAAACAAAAAGGAGTAAAGAAAAAAATTCCTTAATTAGAAATTTATTTGTTTATCTAGATTCAGGATAACTATGGCGTGATTATCGTCTCTTGATCCTAGAGAAGGATTTTGAAAGGTAGACGCATATGTATGGGATAGAGAAGGATTTTGAAGGGTGGACGCATATAGATAGCGTGGGACGCACGAAATCCCGCGGATCAAATTGCACACAGTTTGGCATGATGTATGGCTTACGGAGAAGCATATCCAAACTTAGAAAGGTCATCACTGTGTTTGACCTTGATGGATGAGATAGAATGACATCGACCATCATGTCATGCTCTAATGGGTCCCACTTCCTCTTCATCACCAACAACTCGTGCATTGGATGACGATGGCTTTTATGCCCACGCATCCGCCGTGGTCACGTGT
Organism: Amborella trichopoda; assembly: GCF_000471905.2. Next base: position 1,776,493 of record NW_006499913.1, on the reverse strand, counting down.
GTTTTTTGGTGTTTTACTCTCGTACAAATTTTTTTATTTTTTTTTGAGCATAAAAATTCTATCATTTCCTTTATCCAACCGTCAATTTTGAATGGAGGGCTAAGATTGTCCCAATCACAATGTCACGTCTCTATACTATTTTATTTTTAATTTTTTTTAAAATAATGATCTTATACGACCCTCGCCCACCCATGTGTGCATGATCTCAAAAGATCACTATTAAAGTTAGCACGGATCTCTAAAAAAATTATCACAAGGGTGTAAGACTTGACTTTTCTATAAATACGTGTCAAATTTAATGAGATCATTTGGGGTCCTGCACATATGAATGGGGGAGGATCCTATACGACCATTTCTCTTTTTTTTTATATAAACTATTTTGACACCAAATTTTGGATGTCTATTCTTCTATTAAACTCACACTAGCAAAGAATATATAAAAAGTATTTTCAATAAAATAAAATGACCAAAATACCCCTAAAATTTCAAGGGGTATTTTGGTCATTATATTTTATCGAAAAATTATTTTTAATATTTTTTTTATAGGTTTGCCCTAATGAGAAGATGACACGTATCAAATTTCATATTCATACAATTTGTATAAAAAAAAAACTAAGAATAAAATACTTTGAGACATCGGATCTAATATCAAATGGCGAGTGGCTCTCTTGATCAAAATTGGACGGCTAGGTGGTAAGAGGAGGATAAAACTTCTATGCTGTAGAAGAAACATAGAAACCTTGACCTTTACTCTCTTGACCCGTTAAATTAAGAATTAATTCCAATAAGTGTGACACATGTAGCCCTATGTTGAAATCCGGGTTCATACTCATGCATTACCAAAACTTTCCATTATGGGAACCTATCTTACAGGTTAATGTTAAGGCTGGCAACGGGCCGAGCTTGAGCTGGATCGTAGGAAAACCTGGCCGACCATGACCCAGATCCGGCCTGGCTCTACATTTGGGCTGTGGTTGCGCGGCCATAGTATGCTCTCGAGCCACATTTTGTGGCCCAAGCCTTAGCTTTTTTTGCTTTTTTTTTTTTAGTGTTGTTACCATGTGATGTAAGTGAATAACACATATTGCACTTGAAAATCAATATTAGAGATTTTCAAGTATGATCTGCACCATCTAATTACATTAAGATGATATAGGTTGCATAACAATATGGTACAGTACATATGATTTCAACACAAAATCATTAATATTTTGATGGACATTTTAAAATTAAATCAAAACATTCAAGGAAAATCTTGAATAGTCAATACACGTGTGCTTTACTTCACGTATCTTTACTTACTTTTTTTTTTTTTTTGGATATTATCAAGGCATTATAACTATTTAAAAAACATTATCTAGGCGTTATATTTTATTGGGACGATAGGCGTTATATTTTATTGGGAAGATATCAATTAAATGGTAAAACCAATTTTACAATATCATTTAAAGTGATTAAATCATTAACTTATTTCTCATAGGTATTTCTTCAAAAAATAAATATAGTAAAAATCACCAAGCTTCTGTTGTTCAAGCTAGGAATCCTAAACAAGTAGCAGTATGTTAGTAATTTAGTCACTTAAATAACTTAAGTCAAAGGATAATAATATCCCTATTGTTTAAGTAATCAATAAAAAACAAGGGTTATAATGAAAAAAATAAAAATTACTGTTGCTAAGCATGAGCAATGAGGAATATTATTCTAATTTGACAATTTTGTGTTTCAAAAAATAACCAACGATGTTAGTGTCATTTAGCTCACACCACAAAAAGTAGTCAATTACTTCTTGAGTTCCCAATCCTCACCGGATGTAATTGAGTCATTCTGTATAAGTGAAATGAAGGTTTAATTTAAATAAGATGATTTGACCACCTTAATTTATAAAGTTTTGTAAGGTATCAACGTTATATTATAGAAGCAAGGTGCATCTTGAGAAACCCTAAAAAAAAAAGCTTCTTTCGATGTTAGAAAACCTTCCAACTTATTATCTTGAGCTCGAGATATATGAATATCAATAAAAATGGATTTCAAGTCTTAAACATAATTTGTCTTGTAACATATTATCTGACCTCTACTTTCAAGATTTTTAAGTATTAATAGATATATTCGACTCACACTATTTTTAAAACTTTAAATTTCATAATTACTTGTGAAAATAGATATGTAGGCCATAATAAATATTTACGACATCAAAACTACATCTTTCGACAAAGTTAAGAGGTACCCCTTATATAAACCTCAACCTTTTGTAAAAATATAATTATTTAAAGAATAATTCACGTGCTTTATTTTGTTTAAAAGTAAGTACTAACTAAGCGTATTTTAGCTGCTTTTCATTGAACATCAAGGTTTGCTCGACTTTATTTTGGCCATTTTCCAGTGAAACCTAAAGACATAAAAACTTGATGCGTGAAAATCATGAGCACTAGTGGAGTAAGCATCAACACAAGCAATAAAAATGTCTCATCATTATGACCTCCCCAAATATAAAACCACTTATGGGTGGCCACAATAAACCACGTAGGGGCCGGTGTGGTTTTCTAAAAGAAGAAGTGTTTTGTAAGTTAGTGGACTCCCTAGCCTGCACAATCACAAACATCCATATTTAAGACGAACATCCACAACTTAAAGATTCATATCCAATGGATAGAAAAATAATCTAATAAAAATGTTTTCAAATTTTATTTTATTTTATTTCTTATATTCATGATCGTCATAGTGTAGATCATCGATCACTACAAATTTGGATCCAAGATTAATACAAATAATGGGTGTTCAAGGGAGCTTGCATAAAAATAGTATGAGTCAGCGGGCTCATAAAATCCAGGTCCTCTATAGAATGAGCCAGTCTAGTTTCACCCCCAAGGAGTTGGGCTTAAGGTGCAATCCTACATCTCAAGTTTGATTTCTACTGCTGAATTGTATATTACCAATGGACCTCACTGTCTACAATGGACACTAATATGAGGGCCATATCTAGTAAGTGTCTCAGATGTTTAGTACTTGAACGTAAAAATTTAGTTCGGCGCTAACACATCCGTATAACTATTATTTATGAATATAATATATATAGCAATGAATTAAAATTAAAAAAATTAAAGCTATAGAAGTTAAAAATATAAATTTATTATTTGTATAGGTAGAACCATTTATAATTCCATATATCTATCATAGTACAAGTTTGAATCCAGTAAATGCAATTTAAAATTTTAAAATATAAATCAAAACTAAAATCTCATTAATGCAATAATAATATATCAAATATATGCATAAGAATGTGTGATGCAAGATTTTATCAGAGACGTTTTGAATCTCTTATTTTAATATTTAAATATTTTGAGTTTCCACTTCTAATAAAGGTATTGTGCATGAGAAAGTTCTTTTTATTAGTCACTTCAATATTTAAAATAAGTGAGTTGTATTATTTAATTAAAGAAAAAGTTTATATAAGGTGCCAACATTATACACCAAAGTAAGATGCACCTCAAAAACTCATCGGGAAAGGTTGTTTTATCACTAAAAAACCGTCCATTTGATCATCTTGACCTCGATATGTATGGATATGAAAGAAAAAATGAATTTTATGCATTAAAAATAATACATCTTATAACACATTATCTAGACTGTGCCCTGTCAAGATTTTAGAGTGTTCATAGATATACTAGATCTACACCATTTTTGGAGCTTTCAATTTCATAATAAGAATGAAAAATGGCTATCATAAAAGTTTCGACACCGAAAATGCATCTTTTAATAAGATTTTGTGGTGCATCTTACCGTGATTGTTTAGGGAAACCACACCCTTTAACTAATGCACACATACTAAATTCATTCATGTTGAGGGTTGAGTTTTCCAGTTATAAATGCACTGCCATGACTTAAGAATACATTGTTGTGCACTTTTCACCAAGAAGTATTCCATATCTTCAAATACAAGCACATGCCTAGTTGGTGAGATGCTTTTGAGTTTGGACATTCCTATCACAAATTGTGGGTTTAAGCCACATAACACAAAGGTGAGCCTTTTTATCCCATAAAAAAAAAAAAGGCAAAAAAGAAAGAAAAGAATATGGTATGTCCAGATATCAATAAAAAAAAAGAAAAAAAAGAAAGAAAAGAATATGGTATGTCCAGATATCAAACATGTTGGCTTGCAATAAAGTTCATGATACGTACGGATAAAATATCAATAGTGTATCTAACTGTGTCGACATGTTGCTATATGTTTACATATCCGCACACGACGAGCATCACATTTGGAGAAAAAAGCAAAAAAAATATTTTGCTCAGAAAGGATTCAAAAGACATTGTCATTTTTCCTATCAATACTGATTTGATTGTTCTTGTTTTTGGTTGGGTTGACTAAATAAGTGGTTATTCTTGTAATGAAAAGGGTTATTGTCATCTTTTCTGATCTTAAGAAGTACAAGGTCTTTTTTTTGGATAGGGAAAAAGTTTATATAAGATTGCAACCTTATATGTAGAACTAGAGATGCACCTCAAAAATCCTTGGAAAAGATAGTTTTAATGTTGAAAAACCCTTTGATTGATCATCTCGACATTGATATATATGATCATGACAAATAAAAATATTTTAAGTCTCAGAAATAGTACATTTTACAACATATTATCTACACCGCCCATTTTCAAGATTTTCATATGTTTATAGATCTGATTTTAACCATTTTTGAAAACCATTTTTGAAATTTTAAATTTTATAATTAAATATAAAAATATATTTTGAGATAATCCTAAGAACATTTTACATTAAAATTATATACCATGATAAATTTTGAAGGTGCAACTTACCTCTACAGCTACGGATGCATCCGTATGCTAACTGGACCCTGTGGATAATACAGTGGCGATGACAGGCCCTTACGAAGCTATTTTAGGATATTTTCCATCTCTAGAATTTAAAATTTGAGATATTTTTTTTCTAAAATTTTTGATATAGTTTCTATCTCTAAAAAGTTTTAGCCAATTTCTTTCTCTACAAATTGAAATTTAATATAGTTTCTATCTCTAAAATTTTTGATATAATCTCTCTCTAAAAAATTTCACGTAGTTTCTCTCTCGAAATTTTGATATAGTTTCTCTCTCTAAAACTAACATTTGATATAGTTTTTGTCTCTAATTTTTGACAAATTAAAACTTTAAAATACTTTCTCTTTCTAAAACTTTAAATTTGAGATAGTTCCTCTCTTTAAAAAATTGCAGGCAGTTTTTCTCTCTCTAAAGTTTGATTTCGTTTCGCTCTCTAAAATGTTAAAACACTTTTTATCTCTAAAACTTGAAATTTGATATAGTTTCTCTCTCTAAATTTTTTTTGAGATAGTTTCTCTCTATAATTTGTTTGGATAGTTTCTCTCTCTAAAGTTTGATATAGGTTCTCTCTCAAAATTTAATATACTTTCTCCATCTAAAATTTGAGATAGTTTCTTTTCTCTAAAATTTTTTTTAGATAGTTTATCTTTAAAAAATTTTAGGTATTTTATCTCTCTAAAATTTGATATAGTTTTTCTCTTTTTCTCTCAAATATTTTCAGGTAATTTATCTCTCTAAAATTTGTTATAGTTTCTCTCTCTAATTTTCATATAAATTCTCTCTAAAATGTGATATAGTTTCTCTCTCTAAAATTTTAAGATACTTTTCTCTCTAAAACTTCAAATTTGATGTAGTTTCCCTCTCTAAAAAGTTTGATATAATTTATCTCTCTCTCTTAAATTTGATAGAGTTTGTCTTTTTAAAATTTGTAGATATTTTCTTTATCTAAAGTTTAAATTTTGATATAGTTTGTCTTTTTCTATTTTAACTTTGATATAGTTTCTCTTTTTAAAATTTGTAGATACTTTCTCTATCTAAAACTTAAAATTTGATATAGTTTCTCTCTGATATGTGGGGATGTTTTGACATAATTAATTGCATTTAATAAAGTGGATATGTGGGGATGTTTTGACATAATTAATTGCATTTAGTAAAGTGGACAGATATGGTGGTGGTGTGTGAAAATATGGTTATAATTAGTCGTATTATATTGCATTTTCTCTCTCTTATGTTTAGACAAAGTCATGTTTTGAATAACTCCACTTTGTTCTTGATTTTGTGTACCCGCTACAAAAGTTGCCAAACATGTTTTAATGCAAAATGTCCTAGGGCACTATAGGATCCACACGATCCATAAGTGGGGGCCATGTTTGTATTTAAATGTGGAATGACTCATTTTGACGGAATTCTTTGGCCAGAAAATATAATATAGGAAGTCTGTTGGTTCTATGACTTTTGTGGGTCAAACCTGTTTGTATGCGTTCAATGCTGGTCACTTTTTAGTGGAGAATGACTTGGACTTAGAAACTTGGCATAGAGAAAGATGACTCAAAGAGGAAAATCAACCATGTCTACATACTGGTTCTTTAGGACTACAAACCATCACCGAGTTACATAGTGGTGGACTTAGTAGATATTTTGGACGAGATAGGACCGAGGCACCATTAAGGGAAATATAACATTGGCCTTCAGTAAAGTATGATGTGTCTTGCTTTTAATGGAGAGATGTATAACATGTAAAAACGAAAAGCAATTTACGAAAATAAGAAAGAAGAAACAAATATAAAAGAAAGAGACAACCGACCACAACACAAAGATATATGTTGTTCGGCAACGTGTCTACATCCACGGAAGATGATAACTTCTTTACTGGCAATGGAGAATATGGTTACAATCGTTTTTTTTTATATTTTCGGTAATTTGTACCATCTATCTGAGACTTGATATATATTGTTGCGATTGAGGGTTAAGCAAAAACACATATCTCTATGTAATTAGAGAGTATATAGATGCGTGAGGTCAAACCCTTTGGGCCTTTGGCCCTCTGGGGTTTTAACGGCCCTTTGGAGTTGTCCTTTAGACTCTACTTTGACAAATCTATTTCTTGATAATACAAGACATCAATCCTCAACGTAACATGCCATCGTGCTAACGGCAAGATGCAAAACGTGGGCTTGTACGAGCTTTTGAACTGCCTTGGAAAGACCTCTTTTATGGATTTTGTTCTTGATCAACCTTGAACCCAGCATGTTTTTTTATTCTATCTTTATTGTTGATGATAGGTTTTCAACGATGTTTCACTTTACTCTGAAAATAGGAGCCTTGCATAAAAATCAATGTATTTTTCATGGGAGGGAACATGTTAGTTTTATTGAAGTTATTGTTTAAGAGGTGGGTTTTGGTCTTCCAAATTATATCGACTTGACTTAATTAGGGGGTCTTTGGAAGCCAGTACACCTACGTTTTAATTTTATAAAAAATTATATGGAATGGCTATAAAGGGGCATGATGAATTTTGAATGACATTATCATTTAATAATAGCAGTTTTTTTTGCTAGTCTTGAAGTTGAATGATTCCTCCTTCCGGCGTGATTCATTCTGTCCTACCTAGCTGGTAGGGGGATTGGTAACAACATACATCTCTCAGGCGATCGCCTGAGTCATTTTGTTCATTTTATTTAATCTGAAATGTTGTTTTTCCATTTTATTTGGGTGCATTGTTGGAAGAGTGGGCACAACCCAATTTTCATGTCAATATAGTTTTAATAAATTTTTTTTTAAAAAAATGTAAATATGATATCATCATTTCGTATTAGATGGCTGGGAACACTAGTCACATATATTTAATTTGTGGGTGCCGCTACATGTAAAGGTTTCCCTATGTTCAAATCACACTTTATAAAGATGCATAGATCTCTGTAAAAGTTTAGTTCCAAATCGTATTTCATATAAGAGCAAAGAATATCATGAAGCCTCCCACTACACAAAATCAATAAGCTATCTCACTCCGTCTATTCCATTCAGATTAGATGGCTGGGAACACTAGTCACATATATTTAATTTGCGAGTGCTGCTACATGTAAAGGTTTCTCTATGTTCAAATCACACTTTATAAAGATGCATTGATCTCCATAAAAGTTTAGTTTTAAAACGTATTTCATATAAGAGCAAAAGAATAGCAAGCACATATGTAGAAGCCTCCCACTACACAAAATCAATAAGCTATCTCACCCGTCCATTCAGATTAGATGGCTGGGAACAACCATCATATACATTCGAGACACCCAGTTCCTCTCAGTAATCAAAACCAACTGTTTGCATATAAAAGTTGTATTAGGGTCATAAATTCTTTTAAACTGTAAAATCAAATCTTATCTAAAACAAATAAAGGGATAAAATTCCACCCATTAGTTTTTAATGTTATTGTGCGACTTCCACCTCTTGTCGGTCATGTGCATACACAATTGTGATCAGCTTATAATCCGAACCGATGCTCGCGAGTACGCCATCGGTGCTCATGTCAATTCCCTTGATGCTGCCGGTGTGCATACTGTACTTTCTGGCTAATTGTGCCTCGACCGTAGTCACGTCGGACCACATACACACCTCGCTCCCCGTTGAGAACGATGCAATGACGTTCTGAACGGAGGGTGAGAACCTCACCCCGCGAACTCTCTTGTTGTCGTGTCCCTGCCATGCCGACACTGGTTCACGGCTCCCCCTCATGTCCCACACCTTAATCAAACCGCTGCATGAGCCAGTCGCTATGTAGCAACTGGAGGAGGCTTTGCTCCAATCGCAGCAGGAGAATGCATGCTCTCCTCTAGCCAACTCGGATGCCAAGGTCCGCATCCGAGGGTCCCAAAGACATAGACTACCATTATATGACACTGATGCGAACCCATTCCAGGGGATCGGACCCCAAGACACGCCTGTGACATGGGCAATGTTTGGATTGTGCATTGTTGAGATGCATCCGGCTGCGCTGTATGGGGTCCACAATTTTATGGTGGAGTCCCATGATCCTGAAACCAAGGTCTCACGGCCATGTGGGTCCCACTCAAGGGCGGTCACAATGGAGGCGTGGGCATGGCCAGGGGGAGGGTGCCAAGCTATGGAGCGGGTTCGGGTGTTGAGCATGAAGACACAGCCGTGCCCATTGTGGGTGGAGGCAATGTGGTCTTGCCGGAGTGGGGACCAAGCACAGGCAGTCAGGCCAACCGCCGAGTAGATGTCATGGACGTGATCGAGGAGGGAGTGGTCGGAATTGAAGCGGAAGACCTTCATGTGCCCGAAGGATCCCGAAATGCTGGTGGCTACTGCAAGTGTGCTCGAACACACCGGGTTGGGGTTGAACCTAACGGCCTCGCCATTTAGAGGGAAGAGAAAGTAGCTTCTGTGCTCCATACTCCTTTCAGAACCCTCAGACATAGACATTTCCTCTGTTGCAGTGTTCCCTTATTTCACTGTGCTCTCTCTTTTGAATTATAATTCTCTGCAACAATATTTAGCATAAAAGATTTCATTGATTGTAGGAGTTTTATTTCCTTGAATAATATTTTTTTCTGAAAAATATTTAGCATAAATTCTGATTATGAAAGCCATGTGGAAATATATGAAAGATATCTAGTTGTGTGGGAAAAAGAAAATAGTATTATTTCCAAATTTGTTTAGTTTATTTTGTATAAAAAAAAAAGAGAGTCCAAGAATGAAAAGAGAGATATGAAACCTAAGGAGAACGAGTTCCACTCTTTACTTTGATTACAAAATATTGAAGAATTCCTTAGAATTAGGATTTCGTCTTTGTCCCATATCTAAAAATAATCCTACTACATAGACAAAAGTTGTTGTAAAATAAATAAAAAAGTTGATGGCCGTTGTGCATCTCAAGGTGAATTTTATGAAGATGGCTATCTTCTTGATTCAAATTTTTACACTTCTTTAATAGAGCATGTATAGTATGCTTCATCGGGAGCATAGTTTATTTCTACTCCCTTATTTTTATTTTTATGATATTTCTAATTCAGTTTGGTATCAAAAACATCAAACGCCAAATTTGTAGAGCTCATTGATAAATTTCAAAAACATTTAAAACCCAACATTTTGAAGTATATAATATTTTAAATCTGGTTTACTATTTTTGCATCAAAGATAGAAGAATTCATTTTAGACATTTCATATTAGAAGTATAAATATTTTAAATCTGGTTTATTATTTTTGCATCAAAGATACAAGAATTCATTTTAGATATTTCAGATTTCTCAATTTAAATTTGTGGAATAATTTAGGGGTCAATCATTGTCTTAGTGTAGATAAGAATCAAGTAAAACATTCAAGAACAAAAATATGGCAAGGATGGATAATTTGCATT
>NW_006499913.1:1704396-1752804 GCF_000471905.2 Amborella trichopoda | reverse complement strand
CAGAGAAAAATAGGAGGGTGAGACTTACAAATTATGACTTATAGGAGATGAGCTTTGTTTAATAGAGATTCAAATCTCCGCTACCATGCAACACGAGTGCCTTTATATAGGGAACTAAAACGCGAGTCCCTCTATATAGGGAACTAAAAAAGATCAAATATTTATGGAACAAAAATAATTATTTCTCAAAATACTTCTAGAACATAAATATGTAATTACTCATCATATAGGACTCCCTCTCTCTCTTGCGTTTCTAATTTTTATTCATCTCTCTTTCTCATGTAATTCTCCTATTTCTTGATTTTCACTCTATATATCTAACGCATTTAAATTTATCCCTTCCTCATCTAATTCTCCTATTCTTTAATTTTCTCTCTATATATCTAACACATTTAAAATTTATCCTTATCATATAGGGATGTCTAACACATTTAAATTTATCCCTATCAAGGTGAGTTATTTTTAAGAGTTCGAACTCTATCTGTATCTCTCGACCATTAAGATTTATCTTTCTTGTTTAATTCTCCTATTTCTTAATTTTCTCTTTATATATCTAATACATTTAACGTTTATCTCTCGACTATTAACGTTTATCTCTAGAAATTCAGTCTTTTATTTTTAGGAGTTCGAATTCTCTTTCTTTTTGTCTCTATCTCACGACCATTAAGGTTTTATCTCTAAAAATCCCACATCAACAAGAACCCAAATCAAATCTCGGTTTGCTTTTTTCAGTCAAACTCAAAATTATGTGAATATCATATCCAATCCAAAGCCAAAAACATATCAAGAATGAAACGTAATACATTAATTCACATTATAAAAGTTTACACGATAAAATTTTATTTGAGAGAGATCATCAAGTTCTTTCCTTTTGATAGATTTTTTTAGTTTATCATGGTCCTTTCTAACTTGTGTATACAAGTGGAATGGAATTTGAACTATATAATTTCGGATTTGAGAAGTCATATGTAAAATGGTAAGTGTTATCTTATTTTATCTCAAGAATTTAAATTTACATAGAAATGCAGAGAGAGAGAGAAGATTAAGTTGTTTTTCGTTTAATGAGAGAGAAGATGGGTTGGTTTTACGTTTTTGTAATGAGAGAGAAGATTTTAGTGATTTTTTGTTTTTAGGGCGGTTTTACGTTTCTTGAGGTGAGTTGAAGAGAGATGTGGACAGTAGGTAGGAGTCCTTAAGAGATAATGATTCAAATAAATTTTTCGATAATCTTTTTTAGTTCCCCATATAAATTTTTATATCAACCAAATCTCTCTCAAACGCTAATCTTTTCCTCTGTGCACACACCCCTTTGAGGTCTAATTCTTTAATTTTATTATTATTAATATTAATCAAGTCATATTTTAAGGTTTTTGGATTTTTTATTTTTTTCTATATCAATTAGGCCATATTTTAATTTTAATTTTATTTTTTTTCGTTTTTCAATGTATGTGAATATGGGCAAGTGATATCTGTACTATTTACTCTCCTATGAATTTGGATTCCTCTCTTGCATCAGTTATTTAGATTTTATTTGTCAAAAAAAGAAGATAATTATTTAGATTTTATTATTAGGTTTTATTCATGAATTTCCTATAGCTTGTACTCTCTTGTTTTGGATTATTAAATTTGAATTATTTTGAAATGAGCAAGTAGTAAAAGATGCTGGCTCTATTGCTCAGAGCTCTTTGTGCTTGTTTGAAAGGTGGCTTTGCTCTCGATCATTCTGCATTTTTTAGAAGGTATTTCTGCCTTTTTAGAGAGAGAAAGAGACGCATAGGTCCTTATCACAATATGAAATATCTACGAGAGAGAGGGAGGCATGATCATTCATAATGCCCATGCTAGAGAGAGAAGCCTTGATAATGTGCATGCTGGACGAGAGAGTGGCTACAAATAAAGCAAATTTTGACTCCCAAAAAAATATAACCATTTATTTTTAGAAAAATTTTTATATAGAGCTTAGGCTCTAAACAATCAAACTAGAGTGCACCTTAAAAATTTCACTAGAAGAGGTTCTTTTGATGCCCAAATATCTTCAAATTGATCATCTCAACATCAAGATACATAAACATAGAAAAAGTGGATTTCAAGTTTTGAAAATAGTGTAATTTTGGATTGTCAATTTTCAAGATTTTAAAGTTTTAATAGGTTTGCTGGATCTGTACTATTTTTTAAGCCTAAAATTTTACAATTAGAGATAAAAATATATTTTAGGGCTATCACAAAAATTTCCAATATTGAAACCATATTTCCTGACACTATTTGAAGGTGCACTTTATTTTGATTATTTAGAGGCTCGGCTCTATACAAACCGCTCACTTATTTTTAATACAAGGAGGTTGCAATTACTTTTGTCCGTTCAATTTTAAATTGAGTGTTGTAAGTGTGTCACTAAACTCAAACTTCAAAAAAAAAAAAAATATCTCAAAATTTATGTCGCAACCCAAACTATCTAATTTGACCTCTAATGTCTATTGAAAATTATGATCTCTTTGTATAAATGATAAATGGTCTCATAATATACAATTTATAAAATAAAAAATTACTTATTACATGATTTTGTCCCCGGGGCAAATTTTGGCCAAAATTGCGTGGATATCATGTCCAATGTTTCCAACACTCGACAGGTGGGGAAGGCCATCAGTTTTCCACTGATGTCAAGAGCACCTAACAACCATAATTTTCGGTGTTTATACTTTTGGAAAACCCTACGGCTCATCCAATGTTTCGGACAGGCGGGAAAAAGCACTAAGTTTTCCAATAATATCAATAACATCTAACAACCATATTTTTCTGGGTGTTTGTACTTTTCGAAAACCATATGGGTTTGGTATTTGAAAATGTATTACAGGAAACCTATTACAAGGAAATATGATATTTATTGAAAATATGAGATTTATTATATTTGAGTACACTTCAACGTGGTAAAAAAATATAAATAAGTTATGAAAGATTTTTCCAAAATACGTGAAACCTATTCCGCAGAATGACAAATCCATTACGCCACTTAATATAACTATGTGCCTCTCCTACCCAAAAAAAATCTTCTTTATCCTTATCGTGATTCTCCTTCTCCACTAATAGATTCATTTCTATATCCTTCTATCCTCAATTTGGATTGTAACCTCCCATCAACTCTCATATAAAAATAATAATAATAAAAACAATAATGGTAATCAATGAAAAATCGCACAATACAATCATAATAAAAAATTCCACACAAAATCCTCATATTAAAAAATTTCACATAACATAATCCTTATAATATATTAGTAAAATCTCAATTGAAATACAATTCTTTTTCAGTTTCTTTCAATACTTCAAAATTTTCTACTGCAATTATTAAACCTTCTAGTTTATTAATTAAACTTTTTCCCATTTTTTAACTACCATAAATATTTTGAATTTGGTATTATAAATTTATTGTTTATTTGAAATTATATGGAGATATATTTGAAAGACTTCTATAAAAAAATAAATAAAAATAAAGCTTATCACAATAAAATCATGTTATTTCAATCATATTATTCGAATGACTTATCATGTTGAAACCAAAGTCTAATCATGTTAGAAGATATGTGATTTCATGTAAGTGCCAAAGATATGCAAAATAAGTAGGAAATGGTGTTATGATGATTTTAGAATGGTACAAATTACTATTAGAAAATCTTTTTGAAATGGTGATGATGTTATTATAAGAAATTTTTTTTGGAATGGTATAATGATGACTTTAATTCCGCATTTTAGTGGAATTTTGTGACAAAAAGAAATAAATGATAGTTTATAGACAAGTGCTCGTAAATGTTGGTAATGTATTTCCCATATTTCTTCCCGACAGCCAAACAGTAGCAATGTATTTCTCAGGTTGCATCTAAATAATACTCAAACAGTAACAATCTATTTGCAAGTAATGTATTACACACTAATGTATTATACCAGTAATATATTTCACAGACAATATATTTTCAGGTATCCAAATGACCTAGAGTTGTTCGGCATTAAAAATACTAGACTTATTATCAGTAATTATTATTATTATTAATTCTTACTATTTTACTACTAGAACTTGATTAGTATAATAGAATTAAGGATAACACAATATTTTTTCTATTATGAAATATTTAATAGATAGAAATATTTAATTATTATAATATCTCTTCAAAATAAGAAAAAAAAATTATATTCTATCATTTTACATATTGAATTTATATATTAATTAGATTTTTAGCTCTATTTTATTTCATTTTAAATAATCTAATTTTAGAATTAGAATATAAAACTATATATAAAATGATAGAATAGAAATCTAAAATAGAACAGAAATTTAGAAATTAAAAAAATTAAAAGATCAAATAAAAGATAAAGGAAAATATGTTGAAAAATAACAATATATAAAATAAAAAAAAACTAAATTCAATTACATAAATTCTTCTATACTAATAAGAATGACTTGTAATAAGTCTCATATTTCTAACGCTAGACAAATTTGGAAGTTGGGCTATCCGACTTTAAAAAAAAATTGAATAAGTGAAAAATAAAAAACTGATGAGATTTCCTACCTGTCCATTATTGGACATGTGGGCATTTTTTAAAAAAGCAAAAAAGCCCACGTAGTGGGGGTAGCCCCTGCGTAATTTTTGCAAATTGGCCCATACTGTAGTAAATGAGGTGAGAACGTGTCTGTATAAAATAAATCCATACCATCATGTTGAATTTGATTCAAGAAACAATTTAATTTCTTGTTAGTTAGTGTTTACCATCTATGGGTCCTTTGTCGGGGGTTCAAACTCCCTCAGGGACCTTTGTACCTTCCTGCATAATATATAATTATATTTTATTCACTTTTTAATAATATAACATATAGTTTTTTTTTTTTAATATGGGTTTAAAGTTTTATATTTTATTCATTTTTAATAATATAACATATAAGTATATTTTATTTTATTTTTAAAAAGCGTTTAAAATTTTACATTTCATTCATTTCTTCATAATACAAAATATAGTTTTATTAGTTTTTAATAAGGGCTTAAAAACTTTGCACATGAGATGGTTCGTATAAAGAGCCCACAACATCAACGTGCCATTTGAACATTTGTGTAAATGAAAGGCGTGAAACATATATTATCATAATTTTTTGTTTTTCATTTATTTTATTTTTGAAAGTTACTTAGACTCGCCTCAAGAAACTGGCCTTTGTCGACAATCTACCCTCGTCGAGTCGAGTCCCAATACCTTGGCTTGGATGATGATTATGATGATGATAAAAAAGAAAATTAACAATGCTAAATTTTTGAAAAAACTATAGAAATATTCTTTTATCGAAAATACAGCTTCTATTTTTTATTTTGTATTTTAATATAGAGAACATTGTTTATAGTTCAAATATGAAAAGATCTAAGATGAAACCTCCCCAAATTTATGCTTTAAAGTAGTTAACTGTCTAAGCGTTGTTTACTATGCTAAAGAATGTCTAGGATACTAGTTTGGGGTATTAGGTAGGTTTATAGTATGGGCAATGATTTCAAGCAACCGTTATAAAGGTATGAGAAGTAACTAGGGTTCATGGTTGTAGGTATCTAGGAATAAGGGTTTCAGAAATTGAAAAAATTAGCTAATTTTAAATTGGGTGTCTACATAGCCCCTCTTTGTTGCACCCTATTTTTTGAGGAATAGGTGGACGATAAAGAAGTAGGTACCTACAATGACTCATGATCTATTCTTTCTCTAATATTGGTCATAGGGTTCACCAGTCCATTTTTAAAACATTTAATTTCTCGGGCATTAATGCCTTAGAGTATTATGCCTAAGCGAGACATGAATGCCCAACTTGTCTATTAAAAGGGAAGAGTGACTACCGTATTTTTTTCACTATTCCTCTTCAGTTAGAGCGTTGTGTGGCTCTTTGGGAGTTAATTCAGTTTCAATGTTTTAGTCTGGATGAGAAGAGTGATTAAGTTAACACTTGATGGCCTAATGGAAGATCTGCTTTAGTCTGGATGAGAAGAGTGATTAAGTTAACACTTGATGGCCTAATGGAAGATCTGCTTTAGTTTCGATGAGAAGAGTGATTAAGTTAACCCTTGATGGCCTAATGGAAGATCAGGAGTCATTGGATGAGGCCACGACTTTACGAATTGCCCTTATTAAATTTTTATTATTAAACCTATATACTAGTCATTTCTTAGACCTATAACCCAGAGTTTAAACTTACCTAACACTCCAAACTAGTCATCGTAGATATCTTTGAGTCTAATATACATAGGAAACTAATATAATCCGTCTCCCAAAAACCTCAAAGTCGATACCCTAAAGCCCTAGCCATCTCAAATCGGACAGAACTTAGATTCTAAATTGAAGAGGAGGTTGTAACCCTACCATGACCAGGTGAAATAGCTACAAAAGAGTTTCATATTTATTTTTTTTATTTTTATTTAAAGTATTATTTATTTAAAATTTAAGATATAGATAGATTTTTATTTTAGTACATCAAATAAAAATAATATAAAATGTTTTGAAAAACAATAATAGACCAAAATACCCTTAAATTGTTTCAAAGGTATTTTGATCAAATTTTTATTCGTACCTTTTTTTTGGGGGGGGGGGCGGGGGAGTGTTAATTTAGTGGAAAAGATAGGTCCATACCCATATTTTTCAATCGATTGGAAAGTCACATTTTGAAAGTGTTAATTGAGGGTGTCAGCAGTATAAATGGATACCACGATATTGTAACTACATGTGGGGCTGGGGATGCAACCGCCCTGACCCCAGCCCCTTTTTTATTTAAACATTTTTTATTCTTTTCATTTTACACATATAAAAGTATATCTACACCCTAAATTTCAGATAAATATCATTTCAAACAAAAATAAAAATAAAAACATGAAACTCTTTTTGAGCCATTTGATGATATTAAATCGACTCCAAACCATTGATAGGTGCGTGCACAAGTATCGTCGTCATGTTAATGCTATACCATCCCAAAAAAACATATCAAAGTACACTTCGGGAAAAAAAACAAAAGGATGATCCACCCAATAAGAAACCCATGTTAACTTGAAAAAACCCGCCTAAGCTCGAGCAGGCAGATTTTATAAGGGAAACACCACATGTCTTCGAATTTATTTCACTTTATATAATTTTTTGTGAATTAATAATTCATCCATGGTTGCTACGACAAGCCAAGAAACCCCAATTTCGGTAATAACCAGCGTTTTAAATAACCTGAAGAGGTTGTCGGGTCGGCCCTCCGCTTTAGAATGTAAGATCAGCAATAATGACCGATAATTTAGGGTCAAAATAAATAATTAAATATTTTAAAAGAAAATTATAAAAAAGGGTACGGTTAGTATGGAGCCTAGGCTATAAACAATCAAACTAGAGCCTAACTTCAAATTAGAGTTGAGAAATGTGGTTTCCTGAAAATCTTTGTGATATCCTTAAAATATATTTTCATATTTATTTATAAAATTTAAAATTTCAAAAATTGTGTAGATCGACAGATCTATAAAAACATGAAAATCTTGAAAATTGATGGTCTAAAAATGCGTGACAAAATATGCTATTTTGAAAACTTGAAATCCATTTTTTTTCTCTTGTCCATGCATTTTGATGTCGAGATCATCAATTTGAGGATATTTGAGCATCAAAACAACATCTTCTAGTGAAATTTTGAGGTAGGTTCCAATTTGATTGTTTAGAGCCTCAGCTCTATACAAACCTTTCACTGAAAAAAAATATATATATAGGGTGAGGTTTAAGATATCAAATCTAAGTAACGCCCATTACTGAATCGTGTTGGAAGATATATTTTGCTGAGGAAAATGGACAAACGGCGTAGACTTTGGAACTTTACCGTGAGCTCCCTCTATGATAATATCTACTGGGAACGCTTTATTGAAGATAACGTGGAGGTATATAAACTGTGAGTGAGCTCTTATGTGCCTGATTGGACAGAGAAGAGCCCTCACTAAACTGTGAGTGAGGGCTCTTATGTGCCTGGTTTGGTTGGATAGAGAAGAGCTCTCACCATAAATCAATTATGTAAGAGAGGCATGATCATTGTGTCGGCTTCCTTTCATTTGTTTTGTAAACAAAATAGATTGTTTATCATTCATTGCCCTTTTGTCTCAGCTTTCTAGGAATGGGTCTGTGTTTATCTGGATGGATTTCGGTTCAACCCAGCTGCAGAGACCAAACGCTAGAACAGATTTGGACCCCTAATTTCATGGCTATTGGGTTGATTGTATGGAGGATCCTACTAGCAACAGTCTTCTGAAATGTCTGGAAAGAAAGGAATCTTATAAGTTTCGAGGGAAAAAGGAAAGATGTTGCATAGGTTATAAAAAAAAAATGTCACAATTTAGGCACAAGCTCTACCTCTTTTTCGGACTATCCCCAAAGACAATCTCTTCACTCGTTCTAAGGAGATCCTCTTTATCATAAGAAGGCGACATACTTGATTAAGTTCTTGGAGAACCACCACTAAAGAGTTGGCTCAAGCTGAACTTTGATGATGACAGTATTAGATTAGAGGAGCAAGTAACCGGCTATGGTGGCCCTCTGTGAGATTCAAATGGGGCTACTTTATGATCCTATAATGGTCGTATGCACTTTTGTGGGATTAATGAAGCTGAGTTGCGGGTTTTAAAGTTAAAAGTATCCAAGCTAGTTCCTAGCTATTCACATTTGATTATAGAAGGTGATTCACAGCATGGTGCATCGATCATAAGCACCTGCTTTGGTTTTGGACCTCTGGATCACATTATATGCGGGTTGCAGGGGAGAGACGTTATACTCAGACATACAAACATGGATTGTAATGGAGAAGCTAATTGACTAGCCAATATCGCCTATCTCGTCTATTTTCCCCTTATTTCCTCTTTCCCTAAGGGAGCACTTTTGATTTGTTTTTCCCCTGTCTTTTCGTTCTCTTTATTTTGTTGTTGTACTTCTTCGTTATTGCAATGAAACTTACTCAACATTTAGAAAAAGAAGATGCATTTCCGATGCCGTAAACCCTTGACCTAAAAATATATTTTCACCATTAATTATGAAATTTAAAACTACAAAAATGGGGTAGATCTATCAAAATGAATCATCTAGATGGTATATTACAAAATGTATTATTTTTAAGACTTGAAATCCTTTTTTTTTGTTTGCTATCCATGCATCTGCATCTTGAAGTCGAAATTATCAATTATAGGATTTTTTTCACATTAGAACAACCTTTTGAAATAGATTTCTAAAGTGCACCGAGCTCCTGCACTACAAGGTTGACACCTTGTATAAAGGCTTTCCAAAATTAAATAAAGTGGAAATTGCCCAATTCTCTGACCCTGCAATTCCCACCGAGTGGGACCAGCTCCTAGTTCCCTAAAAGAACCAGGACAATTCACCTACAAATCTTATCCATATCGCCAATTCCCAATCTAGATCAGCCATTTTTCAAACGTTTTAACAACTAAACCATGTGCATTTCCCAGCATCGATGGGATTAACGATTACTACTCTCTGTTGCACCCCAAGCATGCTAGGACAAGCAAAAATTGCAGCAATGTGAGACCTATTAACATTAAACTCATAACCTTTACCCTTCCTCTCTTCTTGTGTTTAACTCATGAAACAGTTACTTGGGACTATCTACTGAGTGTAAATAAAAAGTAATAAATATAGAATGAAGCTACCACTCCATTGTGAAGAGGTTCTCACGCATTTAGTTTTGATTCCAAAAGGCATTCACTTGATCAGTGTTTGCAAAAAACAGGCGGGTCACCCAGACCCGCCAGAGTTACTTTGAAGCCTGGTTTTGGTGATCAAGCTCAGGATCTTAAAAAAAAAAAATTAAAAAATTTATAAAAAATCCAAAAAAATAAGAAATTTATTATGCTTTCTATCATTTTGCCAAAGACTGGACAGTGTTTTGAAATACTCATGTTTACATTCTCTTCTTTTTTGGACTATTTCTAAAATATCCTAGTCACAAATTGATTTTTCCAGATCTATTTTTTTTAATTTCATTTAGATGTGTTTTGTTTAATTTTACTTTAAGCATATTTTTTGGAATTTTTTTTGTATTTTTTTTATTTTTATAACACTTTAGTCTGGATGGTACTTGCCCAACCTGGTCTGCATTACTAGGACCTAGTCCACTTGCTCATCTCGGCCCAAGGCTGGGTACCGTGCTAGAGTCGTGGTTTCCTACGCTGCACATGATTTTCACAAGCAAAACCATCGTAACAATGCACATCCAAGAAGTCCAAGGACCCATACACCTACCTGTCCACATTAGGTGCTTCAACCAATATTAGGTCCCATAATGACTATATGAGAACAAAATAAAGGGCACAGTGATTTAAGCAAAAGGAAACCTCTCAATATCTATGTGGCCAGTACAAAACAAAGAGTTAAACAAGACCCCTTAGAAGCTCACCTAAATATATGTATCGTGAGCCTTCTGGGGAGAAGGTTTAAAATCTCTTTTTGCTCTATTTCGCAAGCATCATTCTAACAAATTCCTCGTAATTCACCTGTCCATCACCATCCACATCAGCCTCACGAATCATCTCCTCAACTTCTTCGTCAGTTAATTTCTCACCCAAGTTGGTCATCACATGCCGTAGCTGCATTGATATCCAATGAACACATAATATGAGAGAGAGCGAGAGAGAGACTCCATCTTGCACTTTCGTTAATGAATGTTCGATAACCCATACAGATAACAGAAAATGCCCTAGTAAAAAATGTTCTATGACACATGGTGTGCAATATAGGAAATCCGCGTGTATAGCAAGAAACAAAAATAAAAACGTGCAGCTATGTACCATGAATCCTATCCATAAATTCAATAAGAAATTCAAATGGAAATGGATATAGAAGGCAAAAGAAACTTACTTCTGCAGCAGAAATGAATCCATTCTGATCCTTATCAAAAACTTTGAAAGCCTCCTTCAATTCCTCTTCAGAATCCGTATCCTGCATAGTATTAAGCAATTTAGTACATTATACAGGTCATGAGTGTAGAAAGAATTTTAACCTAAACAATGAAAACCAATACGAATGGTATAATATTAAAGGAGAAAACAGAGGCAGTTTGTCTGAAGAATACCCACTCTTATTAAAGGGTCACCAATAGCTAACTAACCTTCATTTTACGTGCCATCAAATTCAAGAACTCAGGGAAATCGATGGTCCCATTGCCATCTGCATCAACTTCATTGATCATATCTTGCAGCTCAGCTTCTGTTGGGTTTTGACCAAGTGATCTCATCACGGTTCCCAGCTCTTTGGTGGTGATGCAGCCTGTGTTGTCGAGAACAAGAATTTGAATAATGAAATCTCGGTCATATGCTTAAAATTAAGGAGATATCCACATGAACATCATCGTAATAATAGACTGAAACAGTTTAAAGCCAGAGCAGTTATGGGGTAATACTACTGGTTCAATATTCATAAGCCTTCAACTAATGAATGTTATTCTTTCTTAATTAAAGTTCTATGCATTCTCTTTACATGCATTCTCATGGTACACAACAAATTTAGATCATAGCCAATATCTATCCAATGCATTTAGATCAAAAGTGTAGGAAAATGATTATGCATAAACAACCACTAGTTGTCAATAGCAAAAATAATTCGACAAAAAGGAACCACCAAGTGATGAAACTAAAAAAACACCAAGACTGTTAAGACGGCATATCTCCATTGAACAGTCAAACATTCCTCAAAGAAGACCATATATGAAAAAAAACAGAGGAAGCCGTAACCCTTTCTTCACAAGACAGACTTCAATAATTTCAACCTCCTCACAAATGGAATGATGCCAGTGGGAAAAATTAATTGACAAAAACAAAATCAAGCCACACAGACAGTGCTCACCAGCATATTAACATTTAAGTAAAATCAGCTGCAGCCTTGTGATTTTAGAATGATTTGTATGATTGTATCTGGAATACAACACATTCAAATTAACTCGAAAACCCATGACGAGAAGCAAATAACGAGATGGGACATGCCTAAGACTAAGTGGTGGATTTGGACAGTGCAAATGAGAGTTTTGTGGTACATTCTGCCCACACAAATGGGCTAACTGAGTTAATGATATGAATGCTGATGGCAAAGATCCTATGGATATGATTGTACAACAATCAGCAGGTCCATTATGAACACTGATCCTTATTAATAATGTTCAGGCTCAAGTATAAAACAAGCGTCATCAATCAAAGAGGAATAGGGTGGCAGTGCCATAAAATGACGTCAAGGATTATACATTCCTGCTACTTCCACATCAAAAAAACAATAAGAAATTTTATTTTTCACAAGTTTTGCTACTCTACTAGTTTTTCACAAGTTTTTCCAAGAACTAGTAGACTTTTGCAGGTGGGGGGGGAATCTGGAGCCAAAAAAATGCCCCATTTTGACAGTTCTCCGAACAAATATAAGAACTATCGAGTTCATGATGTAATAGAGTACAACCGTGGTTGTGCAGAACTGGAATATTCAATGAAATGGCCAGCCACAACTCCATGCTCATTTCATGCAGCGGAAAATTGTTTGAGATGACACATCCACTATGATGATAATCTTATAATAAATATCAAATATTGATTAATAGAGGTTTGTTGAAATCTACTGATTGGATGCAGAAGAACAAGCAAGTTAGAATTAAGAAACAAATTGAAGCATTCGTTGCAAGTCTCTTTCAAATAATGTCGTTATCAAGGGAAATGAGACATCCATACTATTCACCAAATTTTTTTATTTTAATACGTTCTTTAATATGCAATATTTATGCTATTTGTTCTTATAGTACTCGGGATTTGAGTTTCTACTATATTAGCATGACTCTACTTTTTGGGGGCAGTTTGGGAGCAGGACAAATTACTGAAACAAAATCTTCTATTTTATTCATAAAGCACTGGGTACTTCACTGTCAAAGACTAGATATTCCTTTTCTGATTGGAGCACACATGCTTTACCGTTCAAGATACCAATGACGCATTTTTACTACATCATTGAACTAGTTTTAATAACAATTAATATTTTCAAATGAAGGAAGAGGAAGGTTAAGAAGGAAATAGAATACTCAAATGAGAAGGAAGAGGAAAATTCAGGGGTCTAACAACAAATCCTATGTTCAAGAAAACGGAAACAAGAGCCCAGGCAGTTGGGGTGCCCAACCGCCTAGGTGGCCGCTAGTGACTGGGGGGGACACTGCAAAAAAGAAGACAGGTGCCCCCCTGGGAGGGGATGTTAGGGGTTTTATGAACTTATGATTTTGCATTATGTATACATATAATTTAGCCAAATAAAACCAAATATAAATATTATAAATTTATTCATCCACATTATAAATTATAGACTAGCCATTCAAAAAGTAACATTTTCAAACATAGCCATAAATAGCTAAATATAGACAAATATAGCCATATTACTTGTAAGCAAAAGGACTCCATCTTGTCTATCTTCCAACCCCCTAAACCCTTTTGACTATGTATTAATGACCTCAACAACTTATGAAATGACTCTATCTCTCTCTCTCTCTAAAAGTCTGTCTCTATCTTTCACGTCATCGTCTCTCTCTCTCTCTCAAAACTCTATCTCTCTCTAAAACACAAACTCTATCTCTCTCTAAAATCTAAACTCCATCTCTCTACTAAAACCCAAACTCCATCTCTCTTATACATAAGAAGGTGTGCTCGTGTTCGAGCTCAAGCTGAACCCTTGGCTAGTAAACTCACCGAGAAGTGAAGAGAGAGAGATGGAGTTTAGTAGAGAGAGAGAGAGAATTTGAATAGGGTGTCATTTTAGTTTTTGTTTGGGTAAAAAATTTACAGTCAAAGGGGTCCAGGGGGTTGTAAGATAGAAAAGATGGAGACCTTTTGCTTACAAGTAATATTTTCAATTCTTGGGTCTCATGAGATATGGAAGTTAAAAATAGGGGATAAAGAGATATTTTCCCTTAATCACAAAAAATTAGCGAACTAAGAAAAAAAACAATCATGAAGTTTCATCATAAATGTAAAGCCCAAAAATAAACACATGAAAATGAAAAAAGAAGAAGCATAATATAACACAATAAATACAAAATCCTAAACATAAACAATTGGTCACTTTCGGTTACCAAAAGCTCTATTTTGCAACCTATTAATCCCTGAAAACTTTCCAGCAGAATGCCTTTTGATTCCGCAAGAAATAAAAAACTACAACTTCAGTCGGGATCTTTAAATGATTTCAATTTTTGAACAAAACTTTTTTTTTGGGGCAAATAGGGTTGTTTAGGGTTTTGAGAGGACAAAATGCCCCCCAATTACAATTTCTCTCCCTTTTCAAAGAAGGGGGGGGTGGAGGACATTTTTTCCCTTTTGGTGGTTCTAATCATCACAATAATGAACCACCTTGTGGTTCCTCTTAAGCTCTATACTCACTTTTCTTCTACCAACCCTCCAACATACAATTGATGCCACGCACCAGACAATGGTAACCATGAAAGTTGACCAGAGAGTCTAGCAATTGCACTCTTATAATTTTTTTTGGATGGAGAAATATTATAAACTTCGAAATTTCATTAACTTTATTGAAAAATTTATTTTTGTGTGCATGAAAATAAATCATCCATTTTTTTTAACTTTTGTATACCCTATTGTGCATAAAAAGCCAAAGGTTAGGACCGTTTCTAGCTCACCCTCCCGAGACCCTGCATAGGCGACACCAGCACCGGGTTACTGCCCATAGACCCTAGCGTCAACTTTACAAGAAGTTACTTTTGTACACACATAGCACTATATGAGGCTGCATCATGCCCCATGTGGTTTGAGGCGCATTGCCTCAGGCCGCATATGAGCTTTTTACGGATGCGCCTGCGCATCACGGTGCATATGCAGGCACATAGCACTATGCGCCCGCATATACTGCCCAGCCCTTGTGGTCGAAAATAATGTCCACATGTGTGGGCAGTAAGGTAATTCCCCCTCTCCCCCCCCTCTCTCAGCAAAACCCCCTAAACCCAATAAACAGCCACAGTGGGGGATGTTTTATCATTAAAAACAGTAAAAAAAAAAAAATTAGGTGAAATATTTTGATTTAAAATTGTCGTTTTGCTTTAGATCTTGGATGGGTTATCGACTAGGATTAGCTTGGGCATTGATTTGAAGAAGTTTGGGCATAGATTCATCAACACATCGAGGGTTACAAGGGCCGAGAAGATATTAAATTTTTTTTTGAATTAATAAGTTTTCATTTCCTAACACTTTAAAGTTTGCAATGGAATTGATTTTTGGATGTTTAGGATAATATGATGTCTTCTAATGTCTTCTATAAAGTTACTTTCAAGTTTCTAGTTTCTTCTCTCAAGGGATTTAGAGTGTTTTAGTGCAGATAATATTGGAGTTAATGAATAAATTAAATACTTACTATCACATAAATCACCTCCTTATTTTTTTTCCCACGCATTAACCTATTTTTTGAGATTTTTTATATTATTAACCGCATGGGGGTGATTTGTCCACATTTGGACTGCATCATGGCATCGGCCCCTCGACTGCATCAGGTCTGCACCCCACATTTGAATACATTGCTGTCAATGTTACAAGAAGTCAACGTATTGTTAAATCATACTACTACAGAAGAATCT
This sequence comes from Amborella trichopoda, assembly GCF_000471905.2. The sequence goes on along the minus strand of NW_006499913.1, from coordinate 1,737,176 downwards.
AAAATCAAATGAAACTTTACATCGATTTTTTAAAAAAGGAAAAGGTTTCTATACTTCCCAGTTCCCCTGCAACTTAAAAGATATATGCTTCCCATCCAATCCAGCATTCAATTTAGATCAAGTGAGTCACTCACTGTTTGATCTAGATTCGACGTTTCGGATTGTTTTATTTTTTTAAAAAATGATATAAATTGTATGAACATAAAATTTGGTATGTGCCATCTTCTCAATGGGGCGCACCTATGAAAAATATTTTTTTAAAAAATGATGAAATATAATGACCAAAATACCCTTAAAATTTTCAGGGGTATTTTAGTCATTTTTTTATTGGAAATATTTGTTTTATATTTTTACAAGTGCGAGTTTAAGAGAGTAGTGGACTCCCAAAATTTGGTGTCAAAATAAATTTAAAAAATCAAAATAGAAACAAAATGGTGTAGAGCGTGACATTGTGATTGGGGCCATCTCAGCCGTCCATTCAGAATGGACAGTTGGATAAGGGGAAATATAGAAGTCATATGTTGTAGGGGAAGCATAAAAAGCTTGCCCTTTAAAAAATATACTTAACTCATGAGTTTTCTTTTTTAGTGATATTATCATTTTTTTTTTTTGGGTATCTAACTTGTTTCACTTTTTAAAATTTAGCACACAAAAAATATGTTGTTTTTACCTTCGACAAATTTCATCTCGTTTGAAAGTCACCCGCCGTTAACAACCTTTCATTCTAGTTTATGTTAACGAAGTTTCAACCCTAACTAAGATAAGATTCAAATAAAGATAAACGATTTGTCCAACAGCAACCAATGTATGGCATGAATCATCTGATTCTTCACCTTTCATAAAGACAAATTATAACATAATCATACAGAAAAAAGGGCAAATCTGATATTGCATATCCAGTTTGAGGAAACAAATTTGATGGCCTCAAAGCTTCCACAAACATAATTTTCTAGTGCACACATTATAACCTCAAATGTTATTGGTCCAACAACTATAGCATATCCAACAAAAAAGAAGTGCTAAATAAGAATTAAGATATGACATAAATCAAAATATAAGTTATGCTTATCGAGACTGACATGTAATCAGGATACTTACTCATGCATCATAAAGGCCACTAATATAAATTACACAACTTACTGAAACTAGGCTCTTGAAAGTTGAAACCAATTTTTACTATAGCCAGTCTTGACCAACAAAAACAAATATCTTCTTTAACAGAATGCATAGAAGTGCCAAAATGTCACAGGTCAAAACTGTAAATCTGAAATAGAAACATTTCAAAAGCCTAAATTTGAATTTAAATGATCTGATCATCAAAATAAAAATAGACGCTTCTACCATTGGTTTGTTTCTTTATGAATAGTCAAATGTGGCATTGAAAGTATTCTCAATGCTTCACACGTAGAAAAAAATCAAAGGCCACAAACTATGCTCCAGTAGATCTGATACAATAGCATTCTTTTATTTGAAATGACAGTTTATCTCCAAAGCCTTTTAGGTACCACAGGTTCAACTAAAATAAGCAGGGAATCCAAGAGAACTTACAAATCATGTAACTCGATAACTTTCCTAACAGTAGAAGTCTAAATCAAAGGCTTAAACTCATTGGGAAAAGTTTATATAAGGTTGCAACCTTGAAATATAGAACTACGGATGCACCTCAAAAATCCATCGGAAAAGGTTGTTTTAATATTGAAAAACCCTCTAATTGATCATCTGGATGTCTCAACATCGAGATGAATGACTGAAAAAACAAGGATTTTGAGTCCCATAAATGGTGCATCTTACAACGCATTATCTAGACTGTCCATTTTCAATATTTTCATATATTTATAGATCTACTTGATTTTAATCATTTTTTTAGTTTAAAATTTTATAATTAGATATGAAAATAGATTTTGAGCTAATCTTAATAACATTTTACATCAAAATTATATGTTATGATAAAATTTGAAGGTGCACCTTAAATGGATTGTTTAAGGTTGCAACTTTATGGAAACCACACCCAAACTCATTTAAACAAGTCTAATCCATTTAACAACAATTTCATTGCACATAGGGCAAACATAACCCACAATTTATACAACTAAAAATTTGTCCATATAGATAACCATAGTTCAATCCATGCTTGCATTTAAAACACGTCTGCTCCAGAAAGTAAAGAAGGGGCTATGGTGTGACGGTAAAAGGTTCGGGTAGCTAGCATAAGAGCGTGGGTTCGAGTCCCGAGAGCGGCCACTTTGTGCATAAGCCAAAGGTTATGATCATTTCCAGCCCACCCCTCCCGGGACCCTGCTTAGGCGGGACCAGCTCGTTACAGCCCTTTATGCTCCAGAAAGTAAACCTTATTGATCACAAGATTAAAACCCATAATACAAATCATGAACGTAAAATTATTCCAAAAAGAATATAACTGAAATAAAATGAATTTGCCAACATTTGATCTACTACCTAAAATCTAATTCTATTCAAAACCAACACATCAAACTGTGTTGCCCAATTCATCATGGAAAATTTAAGAGATATCATAGATCCTATGCATAAATTTGCATGATGCCTCAAACACTTTCATACTACAAACTTCACATCCCAAAAACAGTAAATCCTAAACACTTTGATCTAGCTAAACAGCAATTCCGTTATAAACCATTATAAATCCATCACATTCCCTCAACCGATCATCTTAGATTCATAAATATAACAAATACTGTGTCTAAACATCAAAAAATTAGGGCAAAAAATGGACGATCCTCCAAAAAATAAAAATAAAAAGCCTAAAGTCAATGAAATCTCACCGTCTCCATCTTTGTCAAAAAGACTGAAGGCTTCCTTGAACTCCGAGATCTGCTCCTCTGTGAGCTGCTCCGCCATTATCAGATAACACAAGGAGAGAGAAGGGGAAACCTAAAGCGATTCAGAGATCAAAACCCTAAAAATGGAGAAAATTCAGACACGATGGGTCCTAAAAAGGTTTGAAAAAGAGGGATAGAACGGAAATGGCAGTGCTCAAGGAAGGTGGTGGATATTTATAGGCACGCGGTGAAGGGGTTGAAAGTTGAAAGTTCTCGCGAGAATAAGTCGCCGGAATTTATAGAACGATTAAAAGTTCGAATTTCGGTGATTTCAGTTGATGGTCAAAAATTCGGAATTTCGAATTTTCAAAAGCATACAAGGGAGAGAAATTTGCTGGCATAAAAGCTTTAGGACCCATCGTGTCTGAATTTTCGAAAAGCATTAAAAGAGTGAGAATTTTCGAAAAGCATTAAAAAGTGAGAATTTTCAAAAAGCATACACGATACGAGAGAGAAAGGGATGGCAATCGGATCGGGTTGAACCAAATCTGGTCCGGGTCCAAATGTTTTGGACATGAACCAGGTCGGGTCTAGGTCTAGAATCTAGATGCAGCATGGACCCTATTGGGTAAGTGGCAAGGTCAACCTGATACAAAATATATAAAATATATATTAAATAATATAAATTAAAATTTTTATTTTTTTAATTTCTAGCTCTAGGTCGGATTTAGTTAGAAGTTGTGTGGCCCTGACCTAGGCCCAAGATATTCTAAGTGAAGTCCAGGTCCGAGTCTACGTAGATCCAACTTGACCCGAAGCCACCCCTAAGAGTGAGAGAGCTATAAAAGCATGAAAGAGACCTAACCTGGAGCTTATATTGCTAAATTAGAGACAGAGACCTTGCCTATTCGCATGGAGTCTTTAAACTCTTTTTCTTTTTTTTTATTTTTCTTCTTCTTTTTTTATTTTGTTAATTATTTATTTATTTTTTTAACGGTACTATCGTTAAACTTATGAAGGAGAGAAAGTTACGGAGCGTGGAGCTCATAGAGTTAAACTTAATGGTTGCAATAGACCTGGAAACGACTCGAGACTCGAGGGGAAAGATTCTATGTAGGTCCGAGTATGGGTTTAAAAATTGATCAGGCGGGTCGGTTCTGGTTTCAAATCTTGGATCCAAACACTATTAAGGTCCCAATCAAGGTCCGGGTGCGATAATACTGTTTGGGTCTCAATTTATGAAATATATTTAAATATATAGATATTTTAATTTTTGCGTCAGATGCAATTAGGTCGGGGTCCTACATGATATTTTCGGGTCTGAGGCCTATGAATTCGGATCCGGTCAGATCTATGTCCCATATCATTTTTTCGAGTCTGACCAGACTCGGATCCGATCTAGCCGGTTGTCACCCCTTGTTAAACTATTGGTTTCATGAGGAAAGTTGGAGAGAGAGAGGTAACCATTTTCATTTTCCTTTAAGAGAGGGGGCTTTGGGTCTTCGTATATATAAATATCTTAGAAAGGGGAAGCTTTTTATTTTTTATGCTTTTTGAAACCACACTGGTATTTCATTCAAAACCACGGCACCATCTTTGTTCTCCAAGATTCCTCCTGGTTTATTGAAGATAATTGTATTATTTTGCAATTGTTGAAAATTTCTCGAAAGCCCCATGACTTTTTGTGGACATGAAATTAAAAAGCTGAAATTATGAAGAAATTGTTTTTCAATATTGTTCGGTGAACAACGTCAACGACTTTGTTGATTTTCAGTCTCCCATCAAAGAAGTTTGGTTGGAGTTTGAATTGAATGGAAATTGCATGAACATATGCTTAAGGTCAAGGTGCTCTCTTCAACGAACCTCTCTATGGGGTTCGAGGAAGGACACTCCATTCTCTCCCCCAAGGCTGCATAATGGTTATTTCCCATGGTTGTTTATTACTTCATTAAAAAATATTTAGGGAAAATATTGAAACCATTTAAAAAATCATTGAGGATTTTAAATGAACTAATTTTCCCCACAAAGATCATTTTTTTTTTAAAAAAAAATCATTTCAATTAGCTATCTCCTAAACTATTTTGTTAAAGAATGTCTAGATTACCCCTATTTTCGATTTAGAATCTTAAAAAAGTGAGGATATTTTGGTAATTTGGCCACTCAATACTCGAGGCAAATGATCCAAATAGACTTTTTTTTGTTTTGAGTTTCAAACCTAGAATATGTTGTTTTCATTAAGAAATCTTGCTCTAGGTTTGTATCGGAGAATAGGTAGGTATATGTTGACGATTGATGTCGTGTATTATGAAGAAATAGATGTATCAAAGTGGAGTCAAAAGGATGACTCCAGAGGGAGGGCAGTTAAAAGCCCGAAGGAAGAATTTTGTATCCGTATATAGGGTAATTTGATAATTTGTACGTCCGCCTAGGACTATATATATTCTTACGATTGTGATTCTTTTAAAGTTATGGAAGAAAATGAGATTTCAAATTTTTGTATCCGTACATAAGGTATTTTGGTAATTTATATCATCTGCGTGGGACTCTACATATATTGTTGCGATGTGGATTCTTTTAGGGTAAAGTAATAGAAAGAGATTTTTTTATAATATGGAAATGTGTGAGGAAGAGAGCCATTGTAACATTTTTCTCTATTGCCAATAAAGAAGCTCTTTTCTCCCCGTGGATGTAAGCACACTGCTGAACCACATATATCTTTGCGTTGTTGGTTGTTTCTTTGTTTTGTGTTTGTTTCTTCTTTTTTGTTTCGTAAATTGTTTTTTGTTTCTATAGTGTATTCATATTTTTTACTTAGGTGAGCCAAAATTACTATAATACTTCTACTTGTTCAAGATTTGAAACGTAAAACACGAATGCTAATGAAAAGAAACATATTTTAGGTTTGAAAATTGAAACGAACAATGTGAGTCACAATAGCAAAATCCTTTCACTTGTTCAAAGTTACAAACTCCTTACTAAACCAGAACAAGGACAATTAGGAATATTTGTTAACAATTTTGGATGAGGTACCTAAATAAAATATTAAAGGATAACCACTTTGTTGGTAAACTTGTTGCTTTAACCACCTCATTGATTTTCTTAAAAACTGTGACTATTTTACTGATATTTTCCCTTCAAAAACCCATCAAATCCACATTTCATTTAAAAATAATGACCTCATCCGCTATCACCACTGCAAAAGTGCTTAAACAAAAGGTTTCCAAATTATCCTACAAAATTCTTAAAAAACAACACAAAGAACACAACACTTAAAGCTGTGCAATGTCATGTAACATGAATGCCTTTTGGTTTTTTGTAGAGTTGATCGGATCCAATTGGTTCTTCATTGTTGTTTTATCGAGCTCCCTAGGGGTGCTATTCATAAGGGTTCCAATGGACATGCATGCATTGGCCCACGCCTGGCATGAGAGCCAAGCCTCTGGCTTTACTCTAGTTGTGGTGTCCAGGTTGGGTGCGAGGGTCTTGGCTTGGCCCTACTTTGCCAAGTCCGGTCTATTTATAAATTTTTTATGAATTAGAAAAAAAAAAAAGGTTTAGATAGGGGTAAGGCACTAAACAATCTGATAAAGGCGCACATAAAAAATTCACGAGAATAGGTTGTTTCAGTACTGAAAAATCCTCAATTCGATTATCTTGACCTCAAGATGTATGGACATAAAATAAATAAATTAGAAGTCTTGAAAATAATGCATCATGTAATGTGTTATCTAAACCGTGTATTTTCAAGTGTTCATAGATTACATATTTAAATCTATGAATTTTATAATTAGAGATGAAAATAAATTTTCAGGCCATGATAAAAGATTTCTGATACCGAAACAACATATTTCGACGATATTTGAAGGTGTGCCTTACTTTGATTGTCTAGGGCCTCAGCCTTATACAAACCACACCAAGAATTTATAGGGAAAATTTTGTGGAAAACCCTAATTCCCCATCTTATTTCGTGATAGACCCTCATGCCATTTTTCTTTCAAGCGGTGTAAACTTTTTTTTAAGGATTTCACCGTATCCCCTCATCTCTTATCTCTCTCATTTATTCACTTTTGATCATAAAAATCAGTCACAGCAAATTTTTTATACCGTTTCAACCCAAAAATGTTTCACAAACTTTTTTAACCCACCCCATTATATCTTTTAACCCAATAACGTTTTAAAAATATTTTTTTATTATATTTTTTTCCTTTGTCAACCCCTCAATGCCATATTGACGGCTCCCTATTTCTCTCTCTTATTGATTGAAATGATATAAAAAGGTTTGTTGGGGCTAATTTTTACAGTCAAAAGTGAATAAACGAGAGATATAAGAGATAAAAGGGTACGGTGAAATCTTTAGAGATTTTTTTATGTTGTTTAAAAAAAAAATGGAAGGAGGGCGTACCAAAAAAAAAGAGAGATTATAGTTATGTACGAAATTTTCCCAAAATTATATATGTTGGCCAGGCCAACCAGACCGAGCTCAATGGGTCAGGCCACCTATGGCCGAGAGTAGGGTTAGGCCTTGGTCCAGGTCGCTTTGCGCCGGTCCTGGCCGTTACCACCCATACTATTGCATTAAATCCATTGTGCTTAATAAATTGCCATTCATAGTCAATTTCAAGGCAAAAAAAGCCATTTTTATGAGGTAAGTGGCCCTTACTAGCTGGAGCTCATTGATCACAGAGGTTGTGTGGTATTTGGATCTTTTAAACTCACACAAGCCACAAACTGGATCTGCTATGTTGATGGGTCAAAAAGCTCATCTTAATCAATGCCTGCTATTCTTTGGCCTTCATTCGAATCAGCGTGTTTTCTCCCCCAAAAAGCAGTCGAAATTTCAAGGAGTACTAAAACTTCGATGAAAGTTACAGCAACAAAACAAAGAAAGGACAAAACATAGAAGGGCTAGGGATGGCGATAGACCCGGACCTGAGCCGGGACTTGAGTGGTAAACCTGATCTATGTCTGGCTATAGGTCAAAAAATTGGACCCGGCGCGTTGGGTCAGACTCCAAATCTTGGACCCAAACACTATTTGGGTCCGGGTCTTGATCTTGAAATATTTTTTCGGGTCCCAACATTTGAAATAGATATAAATATAGTTAAATACATAGATATTTTAATTTTTGGGTCGGGTCTGGGTTTGGACTACATATCATTTTTTTTGGTCCTCCGGCCGCTTCCACCCCTAAACAGTAGGGCATCCATCGTCACGAGATATTGTTATGCTCAGAAATATACTTTTAGGTCAACCTTAAAAATTTCAGCTACTGTATGTATTGATATTGAGTGGTTCAATGTTGCTAACATAAAAATAGCCCATACTTCGAAAAAAAATTTTCAAAGTATGGAGGGATTTGAAATTGCTTATATCGAATCACTTCATACTTTAAAAAGTTTCAAACAATAGGGTGGTTCAATATTATTGATATAGAGCCACTCCTTTCTTGGCTCAAATTTATAAGAAGTTGCTAACGTTGAACTTCCGCATGTATCTGGTTTTTTATTTTAATGGTTTTATACCAACTTCGAGATAACCAAAATTTTTTAAAAATAAAAACATAAGTGGTTTGATGTTGCTAACAAAACAGTGCGGTGCTAAGAGCAAAATTGGAATAGAAAGACCACAAAGAATATAGGATCATAGCTTAAAATTACCAAAATAATTGGAGTGGCAACACTACAATTGTTCCCCAGTCCTTACATAATTTCCTTTAAATGATGATATATAGAATATCTGCTGTTTTTTTGGGTGAATCAATGGGATATCCACCCCATACCCGTTTTATTGAAGAATAAAAAAAAAAATTATATAAACCAATTTTAAATGGCCCACTGACAAAAAAACACTAACAACATCAGATAGAATGAAAGGCATTACAAAATCAAGAGGCGAGCATGCCACATCGTTTCTTGATTTGATAACTTGAAACTACAGTCTATTTTGGGTGAAAAACTTGGAATAGAAGTACACAAGGATTCGGACCTCCATGATAATGGATCTAAAAAATAATATATTAGAGCTAAATAGGTCGATTATGTATTGTTTTTCATGTACCAGTTATACCAATTTTTCAGATTCATCAAATCTACGCTATTTTGGAGCTCCAAATTCAGCATTTGTGGGGTCAAAATTGTTAGCAGGTAACCCACAAGGTGTATTGGGTCTGGATTTTGACTATGAAATTTTGCAGTTTGTATCATCTAGACTACCATGATCACAGATCTAAAAAGGAATTTTGAGTTTTAAAATGTCAATTTTGTACCTTTTTTAACCGCATTGTAGCTTTTTAATTATGTAAATCAAATCCAAGAGATGGGCTAAATTTGAGTTTTATTTCTATTTTATTCTTTTGATTTGATTTCAGGGACATGGATGGACTATTATCTATTTATTTATTTTGGTTAATTTGATATTACAAACATTAGGGGATAAATTGGGTTTTGATTTATTGTTATGGGGGCAAGCTAGTAAAGTCTTACTTTCTTATTTTCTAAGAAGAACACGTACACTAGGCTTGCACTGCGCTGGAGTATACTATGCATCAATTTTTAAAAGAAATTGGCCGACTAACTCAGGATTTGTCCCGATCTGATTCCCATGGTCATGTATGCATGCATTTTTTTTCAGTGCACTAATTGGCTGACTAATCGGACTAATGGGCACTAATCATCCTTATTAGTGCACTAATCGACGATTTGTTCTATAAATCGGCCGGTAAGTGCATTGTGACAGCGCAAAGTCTAAGAAGCTGTCCTCATAACATTTTTTATAATTTCTCGTTTTTTTTCTTTTCCATATTCTTCTATAGACACGGTTTTTATGCGGCTAGCCCACATATTGTAGAAATGCAGACTTGGCAATAAAAGTATTTTTTAAATATAATTTAATCCTAATTTTTAGAGAATATATAATCTTTAACATAGAGATCATGAATATGAAAAAAAAATGAAAATTGAAAATAATAATTGTATTAAGAAAACATTTGGACCGTTAGTTACACTTTTTTAGATGGACTACCTATTTACATCCATCGGTAATATGGATGTTTTATACCTCTGGACCACATATTGTAAAAATGTGGTCTAGCCCACATGAAACAATTTTCTTTCTTCTATTTATTTACTTAAAAATTTATATTATTACAATTTTTTTATTTGCTAACTGCAGGGTTTGCCGCCTTGGGCAAGTAGACTTAGACACACTACAGTTGGTCAAGCCCGACAGGGTGCCAAACCCGTAGGTCCCTCAACTCGGATATAAAATTTATTCGTTGTTCATCTGATTTGACCTTCAATCTAATACCTACACCACCAAACCCCCGAGGACCACATTGACATACATATAGACACATATATGATAGAGAGAGATGGAAATTTATCAAAATTGTCACAAAGAGGCGAACAATTTTATATTTTACCTACATTTTTAATTGAATTCCAAAATACCAAAAAAAAAACAAACATGGTCTTGAGTTGAAATACTATCACAAAATAATATTTACCATTTACTGATATAAATCATTGTGCATCTAAGTTCTTTAGGCAAATTTATCATCAAAATAGAAAAAAACAAAGAATTTTGTGTACTATCTCACTAATAAAAATGCAAAAGTATTTCTAACATAATTATGGTTCACTTGAAAATTAAATGGCATCCACCACCATCGGGAAGTATTAAACTAAATTTTGATGGTAGTTCACAAGGAACCAAGGACTAGCAGGATATGGTGGAGTTCTTAGAGTTTGCAATAAGGTTCTTATGTTCTCCAATGCTGGGCCGTGTGGCTAGGTATCGGCAAATCAAGCAGAGTTCTGTGCTAAGCTTCAAGGCCTAGCAACTGCTCGTATTATTGAAGGAGACTACAAAAATGTGATCAACTGGTACATAAAGGTTTCCACACCTTCATGGCGGCTAAAGTCCTTTTGGCTAGAGGCTATGGATCTCTGCATTTTTTTTTTCCAGTGTCCTGCAAACGTGAAGCCTCTTAGCTGACAATTTGGCGTGTAGGGGAGTGGATTTGATAGATTTGATTATTAGTGACAATGTAATTGTGTAATTCATCTGTATTTATCTATGATATTAATAAAAACTCTATAATATTGTTAAAATAAAAATAAAAATAAAAATACAAAATATTGCGAGATCTAAAGTATCAAAGTTATCCTTTTTCTAAAAAAGAAGTATAAAAGAACTATTTAAGATAGTAAAAAATCTCACAGTCAAGGGAGGAAAATGACTTAATGAGTTCCTATTTATTGAGAGAAAAAGTGCCTTTTCATCTACACCCAATGTGACTACTCAATGCACAAGTTAGATCCTTAATTACAACCATTAAAATGATTCATCAATTCCACACTGTTCAAGAGGTATCTCTTGGAGTTCCAAAAAACCTATCGCTATAACATGTTAAAGACTCCAGTGGGAGAAGTAAGGCCCATGAGTAAGTACAAAATGCGCCTCAAGCGCCATTGTACCCTTGCTTACACACATACATGTCTTAGAACATAAGTGGAGAAGTCCCCATACTTGAGCACTACTTCACTCAGTTAATTATTGGGATAAATAACCCTCATCTTCTCTCGTAATAAATAAAAATATAATACCAGTTTTAAAGCACTTTAGTTAAAAAGAGATATTATTTTAAAATAATACTTAAAACTTTCTAAAGCATCATCATCATTAGAGTTTTTTTTCAACTAATTGGGTCGCCTACATAAATCTTGGTCTGCTATTCTGCTTTACTAAGGGCTATACTTTCAATATAGCCATAAGTCCACGTATCTTTTTTCACTACTTTCAACGACAATCCTCACTTCTCACCTTCCATTAAATAGATCACTACCATGGCTTATGATCCTTCAAAAGGCCCTGAACATCACACCTAGACTTCAAAACCTTATAACATACAAACACTCCATTTCAAACACCTAATTCCCAAGCCATGAAGCTCACTTGAATTGTCACCATTTTCACAGTCTCGACTCCATGCTAGAGACATGGCCCCCAAGGAAAACCATAAACCCTAAAAGAGTGGAACAAATGGAAGTGACCCTTTTCTCTCTCCTCTCAAGATTCTACCCTTTGGGGTCACAACTAGCCCTACAATTAGGTTCGATTAAATGGGCACAAGTAGTCAGAGGAAGAGAATTCAAGCCCATTGTTGATGTTGCTCTCAATCTAAAGGTCTTTAATCAACTGGAAAACCCCCTCAATTGCTTGCAAAAATAGAGTTGATGGATTGATGCTGTCAAGATAAAGATTAGACAAATGGGGGCTCAAACCGGTTCGATGTCCTTCTCCTACTCAACAATGAAATCCTAGAATACTTTTTGAATTTATTTTCTAACAAAAAAACAAAAAAAAAAACCTCACTTTTGACTCAATTGTTCCATCATTTGGATCAGAGTAACATCATTTCTTTCTCAAATACTTTTGTCGAGTAACAACAAGGTCCAATAACCTTCCCATTTCCAAGCACAAAAACTTTATAGCACAAGAAACCATATGCCTCTTATTTATAAAAATCAGTGTGCGTCTAAGTTATGCAGGATAATTTGTCCTCGTGATACATAAGAACACATAGAAAGTTCGCACAAGATATACAAAAGAATATGAAAAACTGCCAACAAAAATGATTTTCAAAACTCAAAAATATGTTTCAAGAGAAAACTTTTGAATCCTTTACACAGGTAAAGTGCCCATTGCACCTTCATCCAATGTGGCCATTCAATTCACTTAACAAGATGAAACTCGTGACTCTTCAATTTCCAATTTCAAGAATCCTAAAACGACCTAACAATTACAATTTACATGTAGCTGGATAATCAAAAGTCATACTGTTTTACGGTGGCTTTTTGGGTTTCAAAAAATATTTATTGTTAAATTTGTCTTGAATCTCTACTATTGAGTGATTGTTTTTCTTTTATTTTGGGTTTCCTAGTTATTAAGGTGTTTCTTATTATTTGTGGATTCCATTAACCAATTTTCTATTATTTAGGAGTTGATTTTGGGGTGAAATTTTATTGGGTTAGGATAGTCAAGGGAGTCCAGTTTTGAAGGGATAAAGTTAGGTTTTCAAAAAGTTAGAAAAATGGAAGGGGTATCACATAGGTGCCTTTTAAGTTGTTTTATGTTATCTTAGGTTGTACTGTGTTTTTTTATTTTTGCAAAGAGAGAAACATAATAAAAGAAAGGAAAACTTAAGTTGTGTAGTGAGAGAAAATTGTAAAAAGAGGCTTGGTGGGAGATTGAGTTTGTCTCTGATTCTCTCAACTAAGTACCATCTTGTAATTTTTTTCTGTTCAATAGTGAAATACCGTCATTTTATAATTTTCTTTCATTTGAATAGTGAAATACCATCAATTGTCTTTGCCCGTAGATATAATCATATCTATGATGAACCACGTAAATTTTAATTGTTCTTTTTTATTATTTTTTTCTACTTTATTTTTCTGGTTTGTTGCCAATTGGGTTTTTGGTTTTTGTTTATTTATTTATCAAAAATCAACCCGTCGGGGTTTTAGAGCTTATATGCACAACCCTTATCTATAAAATCAAATGGGAACAACTCTCCAATGGGAGTTCCTATTGTGGAAAATTACCAAAACTGCCCCTCATTTGGTTGGGCCGCTAGCTTCTCCTTGTTGGGCCAGTGCTCAGCAGAGCAAAACTACAGAGCCGCAAGCCCAACCTGCACACATGCACATGCTAAGGGCACCTCTATGTGCTTGTACTTTCGCATGCACATACATATATGATGCATGCTTTTAGGTGCTCTACATAGGCATTTTCTCCCCTTGATTCTTATAATATAATGGAAAATGATAATCTCGTATTTAAAGTTTTTCTCCAATCTCCAATGTGAAACTAACGACCCACATTTTCTCTATGCAAACTTATACTTTTTAAAGATTAAGGTATTTTAAAGGAGAAAAAATACTATCACAACTTAGCCATGACACAACTTCCTTCTATTGGTGAAGCTTGGCAATGGTGAATCTTCAAGGGAATCAATGGATTCTACTCGCTGATCTAGGATTCTATGGTTTGTTTGGGTTTGTTGTTCTAGGTGTCGTGATTTCTCTAAAAGTGCCCTTCCTTTTCCCACGGGCACCTGTATTTTGCTCAACATTGGAAAATATTTTCTCAATTTGTCATAAAAACATTTCTCATGAGCAATGTGTTCCTTGAAAAAAAAAGAAAAAAAAGGGCCCAAATTGAATAATTCCACTCTCATTAACCATCGATTTACTCTCGTGTATTTTATTTCTATTTTTCACTCTTTGAATATTAATCGACCTCAAATAATTGAAAAAAGGCTAAAATGATGATGATGACTTTTGAATATGTGTTGAGCAAGTTTTCAGTGTATCAACGTCTCTCATTGTTCTTGCACCAGGAGGGATAAAATCATTAATTTATATACCGTTGAATCTTGATGATAGGTAGGCCAAAGACCCTATTAGACTCGAGCTGCCACTTCTCTCCTTGGGCGGAATGCTATCTTAACAGCATTTACCACCTCATTGTATGGTTATATCTATCTATTTTTGCCCTATTTCATCCCTTGTATATAGTGTTAACAAGATTAGACCAACTACTTAACTAGTGAGAGGTCTGGTTGAGTCAAAACCGATTCGACTGCTAATAGAACATATTGAGCTGGTTATTTTTTTTAAAAAAAAATAATAGTTTAAGGAAGATACTACAAAACACCTATAGGTGAAATGAACAGTGATTTCGCCTACCCTCATCACCATCCAAACTTCATCGTACGGTCACAGTTGTCCGACAATATTTCATTTTTTCATTTTTTTTACTAATCGAAATGATCTAAAATTTGGAGCGTATGTACATCTTAGTGAGGAACACCTAATAAAAATATGAAAAAAATAATGCCTAAAATATAAATTGACTAAAATACCCCCAAAAATTTAGGGGGTATTTTGTTCAATTTAATTTTACATTTTTTTTTTCCATATTTTAATTAGGTGCGTCCAAATTTCAAGTAATTTAGATTTGTAGAAAAGAAATGAAAAATAAAATACTACCGGACATCTGTGACTGTGTGGTGAAGTTTGGATGGTGATGAGGGTAAACGAAATCACTGTTCATTTTTGCCTATAAGCGTTGGGAAGAGTTTTCCATAGTTTAAAATCACAAAATATCAAAGAACAAATGTTCCACTTTGCTTATTGGTCAAATTGGTAAAATCGACTAATCTAAGTTTTCAAAATTGGTCAAACATCGATTTTGACATATTTTCGACAAAATCCTATTTTGCTATTGCCCTTCTTTGTCGCTCGTATCACACACTTTGGGTGAGACAAGCGGCAAAGAAGTAGACATCTGAGGCACATAGTCAAAGAAATACAGAGTTGGATAAAAAGATATCGAAGCAGAGTGATTTGCTTGAGTCTCTGACAACAGTCGTCCATTGGCGCCTATGGTCTCTAGGACCTGGAGGTGAGCTTAACCCATATGTTGGGGTGATCGTTGAGAGCTCCATTTATCGGCAAGCTTACGTCATGGTGTCAGGTCTCAAGAAAAATAGAGTCTTCAATGTTTGGAAATATAATTTGTTTAATAGAAAAGGGGGAGAATTCTCAACTGAATCAATAGCATGTGATCCCTAGGGTTACAAGCCGTCAACTGGGGTGATTGGGATTGTTGACTTCTCAAGTCAGAGTTTTGAAGGGTCGGGCATTTAAGGCTTAGAGCGGTTTTGTGAGGAGTCTATGAGGTTCGGGATTTCAGTCTTTAACACTTATCCATCCCTGTTGTTCTTTTTAGAATTGATCAGTTTGCACGTTAATCATCATTGGCTAACGCAGATCCACCTCCTTCATTTTAGACAAATTTTTTTTTTTTGTTGTTGTTGAAATTTTTTAAAAAAGGTGGAAATTTTGAAAAAAAAGAAAAAAGGGAAGAAAACCCACTAGTGCTAGGTCACAATTTTAAAAGAAAAATTAATTTTTTTGAAAATCGACAAGATGCAACAAATAACAAGAATTTTTTTTTTCTGTGAGAAAATAAAATATTCGAAGAAAAGTCTTGGAAAGTAAGTAAAAATCCTATTTTAAAGGTGAGAAGGTGGAATTTCCCATCACGGTGTACTTTATATTTATGGATACGTGACTTTTCATATTTGGGTGGGGGAGCCCGAGGGCTCATTCGTTTTTAAATTATTCCATACCCCTTGAGGGTTTAAAAAGCTCGTAGGCAGCCTCTTGTAACGGACCCGTCCGAAACAGGTGCAAAACAATGTCTGGAAAAGTTTTGAAAATTTTAAATTTTCATATAGTTTTGGTAATGTAAAACAATATTTCTCAATAAGACCATGTTTAAGACATCCAAAACCATTGTTTGGAAAAATTCCACGAAAGTTGGGTGTACAAAAAGAGCGTGAAACACAGAGTGACGCACAAGTAAAGACTTTAAACGCAGTTCAAATATGTGTTTGGTTGGATACAATGATATATATGTGCTTTCTCATTTTCACAATAATCACCAATGGGACCATGTTAAGATTCCAAACCAAATGTGCTGTACATAGTTTTGGTGGTGTAAAAAACATCATCCATGTTAAAACTCCAAAACCATCATTTACGAAGAGCTTAATAGAATTTGGGTTGCAAGGAATGGTGGTGTAAAACAAAATTCATCATTGAGTACATGTTAAGACTCCAAAGCCATCGTTTACATGGAAGTAAAGCGATACATTACATTACGCAACTGTGTTTTCCACCGACATTTGTAGCAGGCGTTAACATAACGTTACGCATGCGTGAAAAACGTTACGCTCCAAGGCCTGGATTCTTTTTTTTTTTTTAGAAATTCAAGCAAATTTTTATTTTTATTTTAAACAAAATAGATGGACTCAAAAATAAATTTTGTTTTTTGAAAAGATGATGACCTTAAAAAAGCAAATTCTCTTGTTTGTAAAGAATTTTTTTTTTCAAATAAAATAGATTCCTTTAAATTAAATGGACTCAAAAAAATTTTTTTTTTTTTTTTTTGAGCGCCTTGTGATCAAATGGACATGCGCTTACTTTTCAACGTAGCGCTATGTCCTTTGTTTTTGTAGGCTAGATTGCAATAGATGACCACCAATCGCACACACCACATGTAAGATTGAGCCAAGTCGGAGCGACCAATCCCCCCTTATAGGTTAAATGCAAATTCGATTGACTGTCACATCGGAAGATAGCGCATAAACACAGAAAACGGGTCACCCCTTTTTGCCTTGCCTCAGGAATGCTGGTGAGAGAGAATAATTCTTCACTGGATAGTTTCATCATTGGCGGGGGAAACCACATTTCCGTTGTGTTGTGTGGTAGTTAGCAGTTGAGACTTGTACAATCATTGAGTGCCTACCGATTTTATGACCTCTTATCAGGCTTTAGTGGTTTGACTTCATGCCCTTAAGAAGGGACATGACCAAGCAGTTTATCCTCATGCGGTCGATGGAGTTTTGACTCCTATTTTGAAAATCATTTTGAAAAAGCAGAGAAGAGTCGTGTAATTTCTTCAAAACTCTTTTTAAAAGAGGGACAACAAGCCTTACAATTTATCTACCCATTGTCCCTTTGGTGGAGATTGGAGTTCGGTCGGGTATTTGAGGTTCAATCTACCCAAAAACTAACTTGGAAGCTAATTTTGAAATGGATTTTGCCACAAATTTGAAAAAGCTCTTATGAGGTTTGAAAACATTTTCCAAAAAAAAAACTATAGAAATTAATTTTGTTAATTCAATCCTTATGGTTAAATCTTTTATTTAGAGTCCCACCGTAATTGGCTTGATCTCTGGGACTTGGAAAACTTTACCTTTTTGAATCTTGGTCCCTCATCTCACAATATGAGCAAAATCTTCTTCGGTCTTCGCCAGTCCACGTCTTGGAAGTCACGAGATGTTGCCCCTAGTACTTTGGATTTCCCTTGGACTCCTCATGGAAACTTCGGTGGTCGTGTACTGGGGCTCTTGGAAGCTGATTTGGTTGGTCAGATTCCTTCCATGGTTTAGGCATCGGTTTGTTTTGATTCAGACTAGAAGTACTTCGAATGCCCTTTAGGGTTTTCATTCGAGGTGTTGGGGAATAGCGCCGGGTTTTCACTATTCCCTTTTTTTTATGACTTTTTTATTTTTTGCCCATCGTATTACCACTAGGTCTGTCTTTTTCATCAGAGGTGTTGAAAAGTGTTGAAAAATGCTCTTATGAGTTTTGAAAATCTTCTCCAAAGAAATTACTTTAGAAATTAATTTTGTTAATTCAATCCCTATGGTTAAATCTTTTATTTAGAGTCCCACCATTATTGGCTTGATCTTTGGGACTAAGAATTCTCAAGTACCTTTTATCTTTTTGAATCTCGGTCCCTAATCTCGCAATCTGAACAATCTTTTTCGGTCTTCGCAGGTCCATGTCTAGAAGTCACAAGATATTGCCCCTAGTACTTTGGATTTCCCTTAGACTCCTCATCGAGACTTCGGTGGTCATGTATTGGGGTTCTTGGAAACTAATTTTAATGGTCAAATGCCTTATATGGTTTTGGCATCGATTTGGTTTGATTCGGACTACAGGTACCTCGAACGTCCTTTAGCGTTTTCATTTGAGAAATAGCACCATTTTGTTGGTTTTCACTACTCCGTTTATTTTTATCATGACTTTTGCTCGTGGTGTGACCACCACGTCTGTCATTTTTATTTGACATTTTTACTCATGGGCATTTTCAGGTTTTCACCATGTTTGCCACGTTTCTTTTCTTTTTTTGATTGTTTTGCCCGTAGTGTCACCACCACGTCTTTTATTTTGTTTTTTGGCAGTTTTGCTTATAGGAATTTTCAGGTTTTCACCATGCCTGCCACTTTTCTTTTCTTTTTTTATTGTTTTGCCCGTAGTGTCACCACCACGTCTGTCATTTTTGTTTTTTGGCATTTTTGCTTATAGGAATTTTCAAGTTTTCACCATGCCTACCACTTTTCTTTTCTTTTTTTGATTGTTTTGCCCGTAGTGTCACCACCACGTCTGTCATTTTTGTTTTTTGGCATTTTTGCTTATAGGAATTTTCAGGTTTTCTCCATGCCTACCACCCCGTTTTTTTTCTTTTTTTTATGACTTTTTTAACAGTAGTGTCACCACCATGCCTGTCATTTTGTTTTTTGCCATTTTTTATCATGGGCCTTTTCAGGTTTTCTCCATGCCTGCCACCCTTTTTTCTTTTCTTTTTCTTTTTATGACTTTTTTGCCCATAATGTCACCACCACGTCTGTCATTTTTATTTGGCAATTTTTGCTCATGGGCCTTTTCAGGTTTTCACTATGCCTGCCACATCTTTTTTTTTTTTTAATGACTTTTTTTGCCCGTACGAACACTATTGCTTTGTCCTTTTTATTTGGCATTTTTGCTCATGGGCCTTTTCAGGTTTTCACCATGCCAGCCACATCTTTTTTTTTGGAATGGTTTCTTCATGGATAATACCTTTTGAGATACATGATATTTATATGGTCATTCAATTCTTCCCCTTCTTGATTCTTGAGTTTGTAAGCATTTCCAGGGTGTAACTCTGTGGCTACGAATGGTCCTTCCCAATTAGGTTTAAATTTCCCAATGAGTGTGGGTTTGTAATAGAATGAAATTTTTTCTTAAGTACCATGTCACCGACTTTGAATTATCTTGGAATGACATTCCTTAGGTATGCTCGCTCAACTCTTCGATGCTGCCCTCATAGCATTGCAAGCTTGAAGACGCCTCTCAACTAGTGCGATAAATGTAGCTAAGCGAGCTTCGTATTGTTCTTTGCTATTTGATGCTTGGTGAGCGAGTAACGTAAGAGAAGGTATCTCAATTTCAATAAGCACTACCGCTTCCATACCATAAAATAATGAGTATGACGTCATTCTAGTGGGGTTTTTTTCCTTGGTGCGGTAGGCCCACAATGCATTGTGAAGCTTTTTGTTCCAATCTTTCTTATTCTCTATGATCCGGTTGATGATCTTAAGAAGGGATTTATTAGTATCCTCAGCTTGGCCATTCCCTTGCAGGTAGTAAATCGTTGAGAATTTTTGGGTTATGCCAAATTGCTTGCGTGCCCTTTTCACCTTTTTATTCTTGAAGTTGGTCCCATTATCTGTGACTATGACTTCCGAAACTCAAAATCTATATTGTTTTTTTATGAAATAGGTCACATGTTGTCCTTCAACTTTTTTGAAGGAAGCAACTTCCACTCATTTGTGAAATGCTCGATCGCGGTTAGGATGAACTTGTGCCCATATGACGTGCTAGGGATATCATGCCTACCACATCGAGAGACCATCTAGCGAAAGGCCACGTAGTTGGAGTTGAATTTAGAGGCATGGACGAAGAATGGATAAGGTCCCTGTAGATTTAACATTTTGGGCAACTCTTCACATGTTTATAGTAATCTTCTGCCATCGTGGTCCAATAATACCCTTGACGCTAAATCTTCTGGGTTAGGGCGGCTGCCTCAGGGTGTCCTCCTTCATTGTGTGATTCTTTGAGAATTTTATCGATTTCCGAATGATCGACGCATCTTAGGAGAACCCTGTTAAAGGACTTCTTGTAGACTTGGTTACCCATTATGACAAAGTTTACCACGAATTTTGTTAGGGCTTCGTTGCCCTTTTTACTAGCTCCTTCTGGGTATTCTTTATCTCTTAGTATATCCAATACGTCATGGTACCGCGGTCTTGTTTCTATTAGGCTTTTGACATTTAACACAAAAGCTTATCATCCTTTTTCTTCATCGAGTTCTTCTAGCTTAGGCGGAGAAGGGTCATATTTATGCCTGATGTAAAATGATTTTATATTTACTCTTGATGGGATGCTAACCAACGAAGCCAAGGTGGCTAGGGTGTTAGCGAATCTTATTGTTTGAACTAGGCACATGTTGGAAAGTGATTTCTTTGAAGTTCTTACTCAATTTCTCCAACTTTCCTTAGTACGGTATTAATTTTTGATCTCTCACTTTCTAGATCCCTTAAACTTGGCTTATCACTAGAAGAGAATCACCAATGACTTGCAATTTTTCAATTCGGAGTTCAATGGCATTCTCAAGTCCAGTAAGGCCCCATATTCCACAGTGTTATTAGTACAATAAAAATTGAGCCTTACAGATGTGGCTATCATGACCCTCTCTGGTGAGCATAGGATGACACTTATACCGGTACCATATTCATTTTCGCACTATCGAAATAAAGTTCCAAAGTCGGATCCTCGATTGCAAAGAGGCCTTCATCGGAAAAATCAGTGTTCACTAGTGCATTGTGGGATATCGCGTGCTCTGCTAAGTGTCTGACAATCACTTGCCCTTTGATTGACTTTTGAGTGACACATTGGATTTCAAACTCACTTAAGAGCATTCTTCATTTGGTTAGTCATCCATTGAGGACTGGTTTATCAATGATATACTTTAGTGGATCCATCTTAGAGATCACATTGACGAAATGTGACAAAATATAATTCTTCAACATCCGTGTTGTGTGTTTCATAGTCGACCATGGGCTTGCTTATATAATATATGGTTCGTTCTCTCCTTTGACTGAGAGATATAAAAATAGGGGTTTGTTAGGAACATGTGGACTTAGTAGAGGTGGATTTGACAAGTATTGTTTGATTCTGTCAAATGACTCTTGCCATTTTTCATCTCATACAAACGACACATCTTTTTTTAATAGCTAGTTGAAGGGTTCACATCTATCAACAAGTTGAGAAACGAAGCATCTTATGACCTGGATCCTTCTTTGTAGGCTCCGTATTTCTCTTATGTTCCGCGGAGGCGGCATCTCGGCGATAGCTAGGATTTTTGAAGGGTCTACCTTGATGCCCGTTTGGCTGATGATGATGCCTAACAATTTTCTCGAAGCGACTCCAAAAGCTCATTTTTTGTGGGTTAAGCTTGAGTAGGTATCTTTGGAGCCAATCGAACACCAACTTTAGGTTGGTAAGGTGGTCCTAGTTTTAGATTTAACTAGGATGTCGTCCGCATAATCTTCCATGATCATATGCATCATGTAATGAAAAATAGATGTCATCGCTCTTTGGTATGTTGCTCCGACATTTTTGAGGCTGAAAGGCATGACCCGATAACGATATACTTCCCATGGTATAATGAAGGAGGTTTTGACTTGGTCTTCTTTAGCCATACGGATCTGATTGTATCTTGAGAAGCCATCCATGAATGACAACATTTCATGTCCGGTTGTGTTGTCGATAAGGGTATCTATATTAGGAACGAAAAGTCGTCTTTAAGGCATTCCTTATTAAAATCCCTATAGTCAACGTACATTCTTATGCATCCGTCCTTCTTGTGCACTACTACTATATTCGCTAACTGGTCAGAATAATCGATGGGAACAATGACGTTCGTTTTTAGAAGTTTGCCAATTTCCTCCTCGGTTTCGAGTAGGTACAGCCCCTTCACGAAGGATTAAATGATGTTCCACTAGCCCGAGTATGTCATTGTATGACCATGCAAAAACATCTCAATATTCCTTAAGGAAGGTGATCATATCTTCTTCCATGCCTAGGTTCACATCCAGCATTTCTTCGATTGTGGCCATTGAAGTTCTGTTGAATATCTGCTCGAAAAGCTCAATTTGGGACTTGAACTCATTCGACTCAGGGCCACTCTCGATTTCCATTTCTTGTTGATCAGAGCCGATATGACTTGACTCATTGTTATTAATTGTGTTTTGCCTCAATGGGTTTTCCTGGTTGGTTGAGTCTTTTAAGTCTTTATTTATCTTGATCTAAGTGAAAACTATATTTTAATGAGATTCGTTGATATTTTTGTATCAATTTTAGCAAAAGTGTCCCATGCGGGGTTAGTTAGAGCAGTGACAAAATGCAGAGGCCTAGGGTGCCTTTGAGGACACCCTGCACCTATCCATTTTTATGCACCGGGGTCAATTGGTGCTGTTGGAAAGCTTCAAATGATTTAATAGTTAAACAGGTAAGAGACCAATTTTTCCCTTGACACTTTTGGAAGACCATCAAGGGATGGTCATGGCCAAATGGGTTAGTGTCGGTCATGATCATGCCTAGATCTAAGCGGGCAAGATGGTCATTGAGCCCAGTGTGATTGTGATAGTGTGTGTGATCATTTGAATGTGTGGTTTCTAGAAATAGTGTCGAGTCTTGAAATTTTAGCAGAAGTGTGGGAGTCAATACGTCCCGACGCGAGAGCTGAAGAGCGTCACGGGGCTCAAAAATGGTGACCTCCGTCTATGTGGATAGAGGTGAGAGGCCAAGAGGTGAGATGTGTATTGAATACTCAAGACGAACTTTGGCAGGCGTGAAGGCCCAAGATTTCCTTCTAGGAGGGCGTATGAACACCCTAACCCCTTTTGGTCACTCTTATCTAATTTAGCATTCAGAGATTCAGAAACAATAGCGGTTGCTCCCTGCTCCATGATTCCTAAGCCATGTCCTAAGTGAAACCCTTGGACAAGGAGCGTGTGTCAAGCTTCGAGTGACTTGTAAAGATATTGCTGACAACATAAATGTATATGGTTGAGCAATATAGAATTTTGAAAGTTTTTAAAAATAGATTCGCTGGCTTCTGCGTGTAACATGTTGCATTGGGCCTCATCAAATGAGACGAGGGGTACCTCATGGGTCTCATTCTCACCGACTGGCTGATGACGTCCTACTTTTATAATATTCACCATTGATCGATTATCTGAGGTTATTTTAACTACCCCTTGGGCTGTCGAAAACTTAAGACATTGGCGAAGTGTTGATGCTATTGCTAGGTTCTCGTGAAGCATGGCCGACCTAAAAGAAGGTTGAAGGATGCGTCTATGTCTAAGACATATAACCTAAGAACTTGAACTACTGGCCCTATTTTGATGATGAGCGACAATATCCCCTCAGCTTGCCTCTTAGTCCCATCATAGACAGGGATGGTGAGTTGAGAATCCCGAAGCTCGTTACATAAACAATAATATAAAGGGGCTGATTATGGAATCGGTTAAACCGTTGCTAGATGTCATCATCATAGAAGGTGATCCGCGTTGGAGCCATTAATTGACCGATCATCCCGCTGAGCTCTTACGGTCTTTTGTCGAGAGAAACGTGTGCTTTTCCGAGTAGATAGATATGGATGTTGGGATATTGTTTAAATATGCTGGGAGGTCATACCCAGTCATGCTACATGGTGGAATCCTAGGAATAGTCTCTACCTCTGGGGTTAGTTGGGTCAGAGGACCAGGGGTATCTATGGTAGTCTTGGGTGCCTGAACTGGGTTCCCTAGTCTCTCTTATAGTGTGTCGGCTCTATGGCTAATAGGTTTGAAATAACATCCCTTTCTAGTAAAAAAACTTAGGTTTCCATCGGCCAGGACCAAAGAGGGATTGACTTTGGTCAAAGTGACTACGTTTTTTAGAGCTTCTTTTAGTTGAGTGGTCGGTCGGGCAGGCCTATCGCACTTTATGTAGATCATATCCATTTCGATGTCCTCCCGTTCAATTTTTTCTTCATCAACATCCCTATTAGAGGGAATATTAATAATCTCTTCTTGGGGCATTGGTTCGTAATGTACTTCTTTTGGTGGTGCCTCAAAAGTTGGCCAAACCAATGTTTCACTTGGGAAGATGAAGAAACTAGATCCCCTGTCCCTGATCCTCTATGGACCGTCATGATCATGACTTTCCCCCTGTTGTCACCAATTGTTGTTGGGGTTACCATGATAGGCTTGCTGCTAGATTGTGGTTCATTGTTTGGTAACGGATTGGCATAAATCCTCATCTTTTGGTTAATCTCTTTAACATGCTCATCATTTTCTTGTTTCAATACATAAATTGCATCTCTATCAATAGGATTTTGGATTTGGTGTCCTAATGAAATGAATTCTTTAGTATTGTGTCTGTGATTTTGGTGCCAATCACACCATTTGGATTTGTCTTTGACTTCATATGGGAGATCTTTTGGTGAAAGAAGTACCAATAGCTTCTCATGTAAAATAAGTTGAAGGACTTCCATCATGGGTTGTTTGAGCAGAGTGAAATTCCTTAGTGTCTCTTGTCGATTAAACGACATGTTCCCATTTATACCCCTAGGCTGATTTCATACACCTTGATGACCTTGCCTAGGGTTTGGATTTTGGTTTTGGTTTTGATTTTGATGGTTTGGTGGGATTGATGATAATGTAATTTACCTCCCCATTTGTTTGTGGTTTGCCCCTATTGTTACTATGTCTCCTTGATTGCTCGACAATCTTCTGGTTTTCGCTCGGTCTAGTGCCGGCTATGAGGCTCTTGGTCCTCTCGTATAACTCAACCCTTTCAGACATCATGTTGAAAGTTAGAAGGATGCCGCCATGGCTAAAGAACGTCTTGTACTCCAAGTTAGCATTTTTCATTTTCATCCCAATCTTTGAATGGTCAGAGAGATGGCATTCGATAACTCTCGAAGCTATACTCTTGAACCTCTCTACGAATTTCGTGAAGGGTTCATCAATTCTTTGTTTGACGGCTGTAAGTTCACCGAGTGACATTGAATGTGGCTTATTTCCACGATAGTATGATATGAACTTTTGAAACATCTCACGACACAATGCATCAAGGTAGTCCCTCACAAAATCATTGTACCAGGTAAGGGTGTCTCCTATGAGGCTATGTGCGAATAAGCCCTTAAGTGGGTGTGGCCTATCGCGAAGCATTGGGACTGGACGTCAGTAAGTAGTCAAGTGCAGCTGCGGGTCACCCTTCCCATTTCAGCGGTTGTGAAAATCTAGGATGGCGAAGCCCGGTGGTAAGTTAGCGAAGCCATCTAAGTAGGCATTATCATAAGCCTCTATAGTCGTGTACCCCTAGTTGTCTAAGTGAGTCTTAGAGAGCCTTAACTGTCCCTTTTAAGGCCACATATTTGGGATTTGCTTATGTGGTTTGAAGTGTTGGATTGCTCCCCAAGGCGGGTGGATGAGTAGCTGGATAGGTGGGTGTAGAATGATGTGGTGGCGGATACATAGGTGCTATGGGAGGTTGTTTGAGCTCCTACAGGTTGTGTCGAGTAGATATGTGGTTGTGGTGGATGGTAGGAATGTTCGGGTAGGGAGCATTATAGGTGGGTTGGCTAGGTCCTACTTGAGGTTGGGAACTAGTCTGAGTAACATGAGGGAGCCCTGGGTTGTATGGGCTGCTAGGTTTGCCCCTAGTCTTAAGTTTTATTGGTTGTTTATGGCTTAGAGCACAACTTGGACTAAGGTACTGTCGACTGGGTTGTTTCTAATAGGTGGGTTGGTCCTAAAAAACAGCTAGTTAGTCTTACGACTGCTCCCCCTAGTGGATGTTCTAGATGAGGTACTCCTAATGGGCAACTCCCTCTTAACGTACAACTCCCTATTATCCCGATCAATGGTCATCGAGTTTTCAAGGTTGCCCCCACTATGAATACTAAGTTGCTCCCCATTAAGATCCTGAACATCGGCCCTAAACTGGCCTTGGTGTCTAGATGGTTGTACTAACCCCAATTCTTGGAGTATAACTCCCAGCTTGATGCCTTGGCTATCTAAGGTGCTCTTGGTGATGCAAACCTGATGATGCTCAGCTCCTTGTTGATGACTTAGTTGGTCATCTACTTGAATACCAGGAAGCTTAACTATGTATCAGGTTGGCCCCAACCTATTGGACTAACCGGAGGTCCATAGTTCTAGGGGACTGTAGACTACTGCTCCCCTAGGGGGCAAGGTGCTGCATCTGGCCGAGGCCGAGATGAAGCGGTAGACTCGGTGTCTGAGTCCCACACTATCCCATCTTGGTCAAAATACATCAATCTAGACTACTCAACAAGAGGAACAATTAAAATTGCTGGGTAATCTTATGTCTCAATGGGGTAAGGCAAAGGTTTGGGGTGTCTTGACTGAGGGTAAATTTCAAAAGAGGGGTACATCCACCTTTGGTCCGAGTCCCCGTGCGGTTAGTTATGGGACCAAAGTACTATGGGGTGCTCATATAGGCCGGGTTTATACATAGGGTGTGCTCCTGTTGGGGGCTCGCTCTCTCCACTGCCCTTCCTCTAGGAACTAGGTACCCATTCCAGAAACATTAAGGCTGGTTCTGAGGTTTTGGAAAAAAATTTGTGCCCTATTGCGTGTGATTTGTATGTAATACACACCCTTATGCAAATGTGGGCACAAGCTCGGTCCGTGCAAGTGTGGGGTGCCTTGGCCGATGTGGGCTCAAGCAAAGCGCAATTCATGGGATGGATTGGGTGTCCCAAAAGAGTAAGATCAAAGAAAATAGATACCAATGAAATAAAATAGAATGGAACAAATAGAAACTCACTTATTTTTTTTAACAAAAGTGTAAGGGAGAAAGTCTTACTTCAAGTAAAGAAATTAAGAAAGCTTTTAAAAAAAAAAAAAACAGAAAAACAAAAACTCAAAAATCACAATGTAATAGATCAATAAGCCCAATGACAACTACCACCACAATCTGGGAATTTTTCTCAGCAGCGAGCTAAAAGCGAAACTGCTTATAACACAAGTGTAACAGGATGTTACGCCTGTCAATGGCCTCACTGGAAAAATCTAGGACTTAAGGCTCATTGGAGTTCCTATTTTCTCAAGCGTAATAACTAGAGATGCCTAGCATTGAGGGCTCAATTGGTTTGCGTAAATGACTCTTACGCACCAGAAAGTCCTTGTAACGCAGACTCCAAAAGGCTTTGTGACCCACTAGTAAAAGGAGAATGGTCAAGAGATGCCAAAGGAAGACCCAAACCGTATACCAGATCCTAGGATTAATAACTAGAGATGCCTAGCATTGAGGGCTCAATTGGTTTGCGTAAATGACTCTTACGCACCAGAAAGTCCTTGTAACGCAGACTCCAAAAGGCTTTGTGACCCACTAGTAAAAGGAGAATTGTCAAGAGATGCCAAAGGAAGACCCAAGCCGTATACCAGATCCTAGGATTTGGAAATATTGGTGTGTATCAAAACAATCATGCATGACCTAAGGTCTGGATGCTTGTTGTGCCCATACTACCAAATCTCAAGGAGTTGCATACATGGGTGTTACGTTGGCGTTATTGACAATTACACACTTTTCTCCTTAGCTTCTTTTTGCTCCGAAAATTTCTTAGAATAAAACAAAGAATTTCCACCTAAAAACACTCATTAGATTGGAATCTAGAGGGTATTTTCTGTAGCCTCAAAGCCCCACAAGCTCAATGGGCTCCAAGGTGAGTGCCAGACTGTTCACAACAACGTCCATGGGCAGCGAGACAAGGCACGGGTCTTCGACCGCGACGCCAAGCACCTTTGAATGAGAACAGAGTCTATAAGAGGTAGAGATTGGAGCTCTGTCAAATTATGATCCGGGAGGAAGATAGGCTAAATGACATCTTTCTCTCTTATGAACCATCAGTAGTTATCGGCTTATGGGACGATGAGGTCGAAAATTCGCGAACAAGAATAAGATATGGAAATTCTAAAGCAAAGAAGGGGAGAGATTTAGAAAATGGTTTTGAAATAAGGAACTAAGTCTAAACTACACTAAATAAGAAAATGAAAATCTAAAGAAAAGAACAAAGAGATAAATTTACTTGGAAAACCAGGCCCACAGGCCCGACACCCGGAGTCGGTGGTCTAACTCAGATTTGAGATTGTTGCACTAATGTCTTTCACCTCTTAGAGTTCGCCAATTGGGATTGTACAATGCTAAGATTGAGTGGGTGCTAACTTAAACTTGAATTGATACAAAGCCTAGGGTCAAAAGGAAGAGTCTAGGGTCCATGGATGTAATCTTGAGTTTTTTTATTTGATCGGCTTGGAGGTATTCTTTGGCTTAGTATAAGGTTTTAGAGGTTCCAAGTAGGCTCAAAGATCTATGAGAGGGGAAATTAAGGTTCTTGGCTTTAGGGTTTTTAAGGATTCAGGGTGTAGAGTGGCAGGGCGTCGCTTAATTCTCTAAAATCCGGGGTCCTTATACCATAGGTGAGGGTCTATATTTATAGGTTAGGACCTAAATAACGGCTCTTGTAAGTGGCAGCTCAATTTGGGCCGTAGATCTCTTGCGAAATACAGTATTATGCATACATAAATAGGTGTTATACAGACATGGTACACCTCATACTTTTGACAGTTTCGTGCTAGTTTCCTTGTTATTTCGGTTGGCACGTTTTCAATTTGTAAATGAGCCGCTTTACGTATGTTTAGGTGGTGGTAATGGATTTAAATTAAGGGTTTCAAAGGTCATAAAAGTGGACCAAACTAAGGTTTAGTGGGGGTTATGGTTTTAATTGGGTTTGACCTAAGATTAAAGGTATGGCCCAGGTTTAGGCTAGTTTAAGCAAGTTTTAGGTGGGTTTAGGTCATTTAGGTAGGTTTTAATGGAGGTTAGGTCTAAATTGGAAGGTTCAAGGTTGGTTAAATGCTTATTTAGGAATGTTTAAGGGGGTTTAGTAGACTAAGATGGTTTAACTAATTTAATGAGGTTCTAAATGTGGGAATTCATTAACTTCTACGGTGCATGGGATGGGCTATGATGTATGGAGAGTGGTCATCCTAGGTGTATGGCAATAATATGGTCCCTAGTCTAGTTTTAGGCCAAAAGAATAGTTCTGGGTGGGGCAAATTTCAAGGTTTTGGTTAGGGGTTGGTCTAGGAATAGTTTAGGCTTATACTCTTAACTTTTCCAAGGTCTTGGCTTCCTGGAATTTCTTCAGCCAAGAATAGCTTGTTTCACATGGTTTGGGCTCTTTTGGGGAAACAAATTGCACACAGACAGATTTCCTAAATGCACCATACCAACCAAACATTGATAAGTGTGGCTTTCACCTGAAAGCTTTTTCCTCATGCTCTTTTATGCATGAACCAAACGGTCCCTTAGTGTTCTGTCTTTTATTATTGCCATTTAAGATATGCACCCTTCCACCACAAATGGCCTAGTAGTAGTAGTAGTCAACAAGTTATAGGCATAATACATTCAATAAACCAGTTATAGACATAACAGAATTAGGCTGAAGAGAGAAAGCGGTAAATTTCCTTTTTGCCAAGCACGCTTAAGAGGTCACGCTGTAGCTGTTCACCAATTTCTCAGGTCCACTCCTAAAGCCGAATAAGTCTTTCTCTACTTTTTATAAATCATAAAGACAACTCTTTCAAATATCAAGTATGGCATGAATTTAGGGAGAGGAGGTTGCTGTGTTGTTTAGTTACTATTTCCTTCATGGCAAGAGAAGGATAGTTGGAAAAAAAAAACCATCGACCATTCTAGAGCTCTATCAGCCTCTGCTTCCTAAGTCTTTATGCAATTGCTTTTTGGCTTTCTCCAACTCCTTGCCAATTTTAGAAGTTTTAAAAATAGAGAATTGTTTGTTCTTTGCAAGAATGCATTATTGCTTGTAGCTTGTAGCAAATCTCATGACCTATCGAACTATCTTGTTAAAATCCAATTAGGTTTTACAGTTCATTTGCTATTTCTTGGGAATACTTGTAAAGTTATGTGGTTTTCATTCATAACTGTTATGGCAAAAAGAATTGACTGATTTAGACCTAAGTTATCTCAAGTGTATTGATTTGAGTAAGTTAGCTTATTGGGAATGTTTGCCTAGGTATCCTGGCTAGAAGAGGTTCTTTTGCCACATTTTGTGATATTTATGGGCTACTTGGTATGCTACATATTTACTTCTTGTCAAAAGATATTCTACTCCCTTGGGAATATACTGTTTATTTACTTCCTCAGGTAAAACCCCATCTGGAATTAATTGTAGACCCCATAATTTTGGAGATACAACCTCTTTAACACATAGATTAACCTCAATAGAAAATATTTATTAATTGCATCCTCTAAATACTTGAAAAAAATTATGTCTCAATATTGAATAGAAACTGTCAAATTTTTAGAGGATGAAATCTAGTGTTAGAAAACTCAAATTTCAAAATTTTTCTTTTGAGAATAATCATCTAATAATTTTTAGGTGGTTCCCAAAATTGCAGATGGAAAGAAATCCGCCTAAGTAAGTCATCTGATCGAGGGAGTACTATTGAACTATGCTCCCGAGGGAGCATAGTTTACACGCTCTATTTCTTTTAAATGACACTTTTCCCCTATTGGGTTTATTGACATATCCTTTGCACTTTTGCTTTTATTTTTCTTTTTCTTTTTTGAAAAAGCCTCTTTAGCAAACAATTCAAATAAATGGATTCCAAGTCAAGTCAAGCAGGTTTTTAGGGAATTGGCCGACGAACATGATTTTGCAGAATTGGAATAAAAATTTCACATTGTTATATTGCATGCATGGTCTTCTCGCTACAAGAACCACTGCAGTCACTTTTTTGGGGCAAATAATTATGGTCAATTAGTTTACTTAATTAGTACCTTTTTGTATTATATAATATTTTATCCAAAACAAACTTGTTATAGTTACTTCTAGGATCTAGTTCTTTTGATCAATTAGGTAAACCAAACCATAGTAGTATCATGGAAAATATCATATTCTCCAAGCATGGTAAAAATGAATCATATTCTCTTGCTGGAGTATCCACCGCCCAAATTAGGTTGGACGATTGAGATTTGTGTGTGTGCAAGGCATGGCTTCTCTCCCCATAAGATGAACTAATCTGCATTTGCTTTTCCATAATCCGAAGGATATGGTACTCCATAGGGACATCCACCGTCCATCCTAATGAAGAAAGGTTGGAGATTGGGTTGGTAAATACACTGGTGGGCTCATCACGATTAACCATCACAGGATCGGGGTTGAGATTGGTTGATTATTCTCAAGTTTGATCCAAATAGTTAGTAAAATGAAAAGTTTATATAGAGCCGAGGCTCTAAACAATCAAACCTCAAAAATTCATTGCAGGAGGTTGTTGTTTTGATGCCCAAATATCCTCAAATTGATCATCTCAACATCAAGATGCAGGAACATGAGAAAAAAAAAATGGATTTCAAGCTCTGGAAATAGCGTATTTTGCAATGCATTTTTGGACCGTCAATTTTCAAGTTTTTATAAATCTCTCGATCTACTCTATTTTTGAAGCTTTAAAATTTATAAATAAAGATAGAAATATTTTTTAAGGCTATCAAAAAGATTTCCAATATTAAAACCACATTTCTCGATACTATTTGAAGGTAGGCTCTAATTTAATTGTTTAGAGCCTAGGCTCTATATAAACCGCACGCAATAGTAAACGGGATAGATCAATGTCTATAGGTGCACAAACATCCTTTAACAGTTCAGATTAAAGGCTATAAAATAGTTTTAATTTTTTTAGTTTTATTTATTATTTAAAAATATATTTATCTGAAATTTAAGGTGTGAATTAATATTTATAAAGGGAACCAAATAAAATAATAAAAAAATTATCAACAAAAAATATTGACTAAAATACATTTAAGGGCAGTTTGGTTAGTTTTTATTCAAAATATATTATCTATATTTTTATTTGGTTCTCTTATAAAATTGATTTATATCCTAAAATTTAGATAAATATAATATTTAAATAAAAATAAACAATAAAATACAAAATTAAATTTTGCTCATTGGATATGGCCTTATTTAATCTGAGTCGTTGGAAGAGTACTTGTACATGCTTCCAACTTTGTGCAAGCAGAGTATTCCATAGTAAACTGCTTTAAAAAAAAGAAAAAAAAGAAATTGACCTTTACTATCTTTTATGGAGTAGCATGCACCTTGGAGTACCATGTAGCTTACTCTATTGGATTATCATATAATTTGCACATATGAATGGTTTGTGACAGAGGGACTGTCAATCGATATGTGTTATTGTATAGTATTACGTTGAAATCCGGTAAAATTTAAGTGATTTTTGTAGTTTAATAGTCGGCTTTATGTTTCGGCATGATCCAAAAATGCATTTTTTATATTAGAAAAAGGAAAGTGATGTGAACCCAAATATTAGAGTCTTTTTCTTTTTGGGAAATTCGCATATAAATCCAATTTTATTTTTATATTTAAAAAGTCCTATAGTTCATATTTTATAATCAAGCCCTTTTT
>NW_006499913.1:1691092-1704376 GCF_000471905.2 Amborella trichopoda | reverse complement strand
ATACCTACATAAAATATTAAAAATAAATTAAAATAAATATAATTATTTAAATTTTATCTTTTCTTTTATATATTAAACTAAACTAAAATTTGGTATGTCCATGCTTCTCATTATCATACACCTATAAAAAATATTAAAAATAAATTAAAATAAGTACAATTATTTAGGGTAATTTAATAATTTTATTTATTTTAAATTATTTTAAATATTTTTCATAGGTGTATGATAGGAGAAACATGGACATGCCAAATTTTAATTTAGTATAATATATAGAAAAAAAAGAAAGATAAAATTAAAATATACCCATGTTCTAAAAAAAAAGGACTTGATTATAAAACATGGACTATGTGGGAATATTTTTAAATATAAAAAACTAAATAGGATTTAACTGTAGATTTCCCTTCTTTTAATTGCCAATTGTATAGGAAGTATAGCTCGTTATTTCATGAAAATAATAACTCAAAAAATACCACAGACATCCAAAAAGTTTCCAAATATATTGAT
Source organism: Amborella trichopoda (assembly GCF_000471905.2). The sequence goes on along the minus strand of NW_006499913.1, from coordinate 1,703,872 downwards.
TACACCATTATTTTTTACAATAATTTTCTGCTCAAGAGAACCAATTTATGGCTTTATACCTTAGCAATACCTCCAACTAAAACACGATTTTTCTAAATTTCTCTTAATTTTAAAATAAATTGTATTTATGGAACCAATATAAATGCTCATTTTATCATTTTTTCAAAAAAACTTTCAAAAGAAACATTTTTCCGTTAATGCCCTTGTTATATAATTTTTCTTGAAGCCTTCATGGTCTTAATTGGTTAGAGATTTTTGAATTTTGCTTGAGATAAACTTACTAAAAGAGGGAGTAAATCAATAATTTTGATGTAAGAACAGAATTTCATTTAAATTCTAACCAAAATATAAATGTTTTCTCCCAAAGAAAATGATAGACTAGAAAAAAAAAATTACAAACATAATCCCGAAAAATATTCTTCCAAAAATTTGTGTTTTCAAACAATTTGTAGAGACATAGGAAAAGTAACTTAGTAAAAAATTATTTCATGTAAACTAAGAGCACTACTGCAAAGAGAACACGAGTGATTCAGTCAGAACTAAATATCCAGATAGTTAGAAACTAGGAACGAGGTCCAAATATATGGGTTTCTAGCACATATTGCTTGGTACTATACAAAAGTTTGATTATTTTCACATTATTTGAGTTTTATATCATTTAATTGCTATATAAAAACAAAACAATTTAGCCAACCCCAATTATTTGGGAAGGGCAATGGTGATGATAAAAACAAAACAATTTGGATGCACCACTACTTATTGTTTTTCAATTTTGGATTATTACAAATTGAAATCCTAAACTTAGGTTCATGAAAATTTAGATAAAATATTATTAAAGTAGATCTTGAAAGCTATATGTCATAAAATTATTGTTCAATAACTTCAGCGTATCTTAACAGTGACTGAAAATTGTAACTTTGTTTTATGTCTTTTATGCATATTTGATTTTTTCCACCCACACTCGCTTTCTCGTTATCTCTCTTTCTTATATTTTTATCTCAATCCAAAATATTCATGATTTCTAAACTTACATAAATTTTGAGGATTCGTATTTTTTTTGAAATTTTTTGCCTCTGATTTTCTGAACCAAAATTAATTTTTTTACCTAGTTTATGTATATATATTTTTAGTCCCCGATTCATTTAACTATGAGCCGACCTGGACAATGAATCACGGTTTCTTGAAGCTTATGCGTGACTTATGCCTCTATATTTTTTAAATTTTTGTTTTCTTTTTTGAAAGGTAATAATTATGCAACTATGTTTTGGTTCGATTTTCCCTACCTTTGTAGGTTTATCTCAATCTTTGTTTAAAAAGATTGAAGTACCCTAAGTTGTATGGAAGCCTAAACCAACTTGAGTTTTATAAAAGGAAAAGGTCTCATCATCATCATAAAAAAAAAAAAGCAAAACAAAGAGTTGAAACCCCTTAAGATGGGTCAAAAGATTATAAATTTGACTTGAAGATATGTTTGTGAATTTCTATATCAATTAGGTAGTCATTAAAAAGAAGGAAAAATATCTTGTTATCCTCTATTTTTAACTTCTATATCTCATCAAACCCAAGAATTTAAATGACTTGTAAGCAAAATGACTCCATCTTTTCTATCCTCCAACCCCCTAAACCCTTTTGATCATGTATTATTGACCTCAACAACTTATGAAATGATTATCTCTCTTTCTAGAACTCCATCTATTCTCTCTCTCTCTCTCTAAACTCCATCTCTCTACTAAAAACCAAACTCCATCTCTCTCTCACATCATCGTTTCTCTCTCTCAAAACTCTATCTCTCTCCTTAAAACTCAAACTCCATCTCTCTCTAAAACCCAAACTTCATCTCTGTCTCTCTCTCCAAAAGTTTGTCTCTCATACACATAAGAAGGTGTGCTCGTATTCGAGCTCAAGTTAAACCCCTTGACTAATAAACTCACAGAGAAGCGAAAAGAGAGAGATGAAGTTTGAATAGGGTGTTATTTTAGTATGTTTGGGTCAAAAAGGTCCAAGGGTTGCAAGATAGAAAAGAGGAAGATGTCTTTTGTTTACATGTAATATTTTCAATTCTTGAGTCTGTTATGAAAGTTACAAATAGAGGATAAAAAAATATTTTCCCTAAAAAACATATTGAACAATTACCAAATTACCCACATCCGGATTAAGAAGCCAAAACAATTAGAGTTACCTTGATAATTTTACCCTCAAAGAGGTCGGAGAAATTCTTCACGGGGTAAACTTATCAAAGTGCCCTTAATTGTACTCGTTTTTCAGCACCAAAGAGGGGCAATTTGATTTTTAATGTTTTTTTAAGAATATAGCTGATAGATATAGAAAATAAAAAGCATGTACTCTTAAGTATATTTTGTAAGCTTTTGACCCCTTTAATGACATTATAAAGAGTTTTAACTTTCAATTTTTCTTTTTTTTTTTCTCTCTCTCTCGATATTTACCCTTTTATGATTGAATGGATACTCCTCTGTCTTGCTTTCACATCAAGATTCTCCTACTTTGTCTCACATGAAGATGTTCGTACGTATCTTCAAATAATTTTATAATTACATCAGATATAGCCTCTATTCCTCTCTCAATCTCTACCGGTGGCTTACGCATTTAGGGAAGCTTTTTATATTTTCCCTAATATATAAAATTTATATATTTCTCCCTATACAATTGTTTAATGGACGATTGAGACAGCCCCAACCACAATGTCACGCCTCTACGCAATTTTATTTTTAACTTTTTTCTAAAAGCCGTTTTGATACCAAATTTTGAGCTTTCACTCTTCTCTTAAACTCGCATCTGTAAAAATATAAAAAAATATTATCAATAAATAAAATAACCAAAATGCCCCTAAAATTTTTATGGGTATTTTGGTTATTCTATTTTATCGAAAATATTTTTTAAATATTATTTTTAGGTGTACCCTATTGAGAAGATATCGCGTACTAAATATTCATATAATTTATAGAAAAATCATCAAAAATAAAATACTTTAAAGCGATAGATTTAGATCAAACGGTCACTAGCACACTTGGCCAAAATTGGACGGCTGGCTCGGGGGGGAAGTATATATCTTCCATGCAGTCGGGGATGTATAGAAACATTTCCCTACTTCTCCACATCTTTGGAAATTTCATTTGCTATTTATATTAAAATCATTATCATCATCATTCAAGTCTTATTCAGCTATATGAATCATGTTCTTCCATTCTTCTCTATCAAGGGCCACACCCTCAGTAAGACCCTTGATATTTACATGAAAAAGCTGAACAAAAATTAAAATTATAAATCACTAATAATTTCAAAAAAAAAAAAAAGCAGAGTAAAATACAAAAATGAATGACTAAAGAAAATGCAAATAGTAGTAGCCTTTTTGCCCATAGAATGAGCCAATGACTATTCCATTTTCTTTTTTGCTCTTTTTGGGCTCAATGGAATATAAATATTCTCTCCCTATTTTTAATTAGTCATGGTTAGGTTCATTCAAACACAATTGGGAGCAGGTAGTCCACATACCTTCATTCTTTTTACCCTTTATTCGCTTTTGATTTTTGACTCTCGAACATTTTACATCAATTCGTGCATTTGCACGTGCCATCCACACTATATGCAATACAACTTTGAGCATAAGTAACCATCCATCAAAAAAGGTAGTCTCAGACATGATCATTTAATTATAGTTTCCATATCTAAAGGTTCCATTTTTATTGAGAGATTCCGCATCTGTTCTTTGATGTCAAATCGAGAAAAAGAAGGTGCACCCTTACTCTTGTAACTAGTTTTGTTACTTTGATGGTAAATATCGCCAATCGGACTCGAAATCTGAAGGTGGATAGTATTGGGTCCAGGGACTAGGTAATCTATCTGATTCTCCCTCTCTTATTTCTTGAGTTTGCAAGTTATTTGTGAGCCTTGAATTGAGTGATCTTGATCAGGATCGGCGATTTCGCTTAGGTTTTCCAGGGATGAGTCTGCCCCGAGTTTCGTGTTTATAAATCACCAATTTACTCATAAATATAAAATGAATTTCCTCATGCATCATCCATTCAATGCAGTTTGTTGATCTTCAAGTTTTCTGTTTTTTTAAGAAGCCCTATTGCTAGTCAATTTTGGTTATTCACCAAAGAAAATAATATAATATTTAGAAGATAGCATATTTTTTTTTTTGGGTACTTCAATGGGGAAGACTGGCCCTTACAAGTTTTTTCAAATAGTTTGTTTTTTTAAAGTGTTAATAGGAGGATGTCATTAGAAATAGAAACCACAATGTGGAGACTAAAGTGTGGAGAGGCTACCGGCGCGACCCCAACCTCTTTCTCATTCAGAAGATAACATATGAACCAAATACTTGCATTGGGCTGATACATATTTAATATTCTCTACGTTATTGATAATAGATGTCTTTAAGCCTAGCACACATGCCAACATTTTTGTTTCTTATTTTAAGCTTCTCTCTAGAATCCAAATGTTTAAAATTTTGCCGAACTAAGACATAGCATGTGGAATGCAAGTTATTAATAGTAGGAGTAGAGACAGAGTACTTAAGATTGATAGCCATAAAGTACAAAAAAGACTGCACTTTCGATATTTTGGGTCGATAATCCAGGAAAATAGAGAGATTGAGAAAGATGTCGCACACATAATTAAAGCTAGGTGAGCGAAGTGGAGATGTGCAACTGGAATTTTATGTGATCATCAAATACCAATGAAGCTGAAGAGCAAATTCTATAGGACAACTGTTAGACCAGCTTTACTCTATGGAACAGAATGTTAGGTAGACAAAAAACAATATACCTATAAAATGAGTGTAGCGGAGATGAGGATATTGAGATGGATGAGTGGTAAGACAAAAAGAGATTAAATTCTAAATGAATCCATTTCGGAGAATTTAGGTGTTGTACCAATAGGCTATAAGGTAAGAGACAATAGACTTATAGGTAGGCTGGCCATATGTGGCGCCAACCAAGTACAACACCTATTAGGAGATGCAATTTAGCTCAAGTGGAAAGACCGAAAGTGCAAGGGGTAGGTCAAAAAGGATGTAGTTGGATGTAGTCCGAAAAGATATGAGGACTTATGGCCTCACTAAGGGTATGGACTTTAATAGAATAAAATGGCAGACCAGAATTCGTATAGTCGATCCCAATTAATTGAGAAAAGGTTATGATGATGATGACGATGATCATGACTTTAAGCTTCCCTCTGATCAGCCAAAAGTTAGTATGCTCCCCCCGGGAACTCGCCAACCTATAGACCAAGGACCAACTTCAAAGTTAAAAAAATCATCACAGTATATGTTTAAATTTTTGGATGGTCAATTCTAAGGAGGAATCAAAATGCTTTCTTTCTTTTTTTTCATTTTGAAAATACTCATTTAGAGATCTTAAGTAGATCCAAAATTTTCATATTGGAAAATCCTCACAACTATGGTTGAGGAACTTGGAACCCTTTTTAATCTTTATTTTGAAAATACTCATTTGGTAATTTTAAAGAGCATTAGGAAATTTCATATCGAATAAATTCTCAATTTAGCTCTTTTGTGAACAATGTTCCGATGGGAGTCTACTATGCAGCACTAAATAAATGTGAGACTTATACCAAAGAAAGTAGCTTTTATTTTTGGTTGAGGTATTGGTGAGGCCACGATTTTATATACCACCACACCTAGAAACCCAGCCGGACAACTCAAATCCGGCTCAGAAAACAAAGTGATAGCACACAAATCTGTTTAGCCCTTAACTATAGCACATTGACCTGTAGAAATGATGTACATCTCGCAATATGACGGCGTGATTTGGATTGTCGAAAGAGAACATTGTAAAAGGACCATTTTTGTAATAATGGAAAAATATATAAAGAAACCATTTACTTTTAATACAAGGTCACAACCATTTTTGCCCATCAAATTTCAAATCAAATGGTTATAGGTATACTTGTCACTAAACTCAGAGCCCGATAAAAAAAATTTTAAACTTCCTGACACACCCCAAGCGATCCAATTGGACATCTAATGGCTACGATTAATTGTGACCTCCTTGCACTAAAATAAATGTCTCATTAGTATACAATCCCTTTAATAATCTAGATCCAAGTTTATCATGTAGATGATTGATTTGCCATTTTTCTATGTTGGGACTGGCTTTTAAGGTAAAATATACACCTGCGGCCCTACAAAATACTTTTCCTTTATAGTTATATATGAGGAACCATATGGGGTGGAGGTTTCAAAGAAACCAAGGTAATTAATTTCATCGGAATATGTGGGGAGACACCTTGTTTGTTTATGTGTTGGAAATGAAATGAAATGAATAGGAAACAATGCAAAAACCAAGATGAAACATTGAAAACTACTTTCATTGAAAGGACTATGGAAAGATACTAAAACCAAGGTGAAACAAACGAAATTATTACTATTGTACTTGTGGAATCCTCACTCTAAAATCTCTCTCTCTCTCCTTTCTTTATCACATTTTCAACCCCATCATCTTTTACCAATGCGTGAACATAAATAGATGCACAAAGAACAAAAGATTCACTTAGCCTTGCCAAGGTTATTATAAAAATGGTAAGGTTTTCATAAGGGCCTACCTTATACTATACAGGTAAAGTGCACATCTAAATTTTATCGAAGATGTAGTTCTAGTCTGGGACATTTTATGTTCAAACCTAAATATAAAACTATAGATCTAACATATATATAAACCCTTGAAAATATTGAAAATAGACGGTCTAGAGAACTTGTTACATGATGCACTATTTTTAGGACTAGAAATTTCTTTTTTTTTTTTTTTTTGTTATCTATACATCTTGATATCAAGATGATCAATTGGAAGGCTTTCAATCCAGAAACACACTTTCATACTGGATTTTTGTGATGCATTCTATAATAAAAAATTGTAAATTTATATATTTTTCCTTAAAGATCAGGGTTACTTTTTCTTCTTTTTTATTTATTTTCAGTAATCATGGGTTATTCCTTGATTATGATGCTAATTATGGTGAGAAACTACCATGGCCATTGTAAATGTATCGTCCACAATGTGTGTTTGTGAAGGAGAAAATGGTAATTCAAAGTGATTTGGAGACAAAAGCATGTCTTGAGATCCCATGATGTATAAGTAGTAAGATTTTCTTTGTTTTTGGTAGGTAGAACAAACTTTTCTAACAGTCCATTTAGAATTTCTAGAAAGCATCATCTTGAAGCTTCAAAACCAACCTGAATCCTTTGAAAAATATCAAAATTGGACCAAGACATACAATCACCAATATATACCTAATGCTGGATTCTTTGTGCACAAGATAAATTTGTATTTTTGAAAAAGTATATAAAGAAACAATTTACTTATGGTATACAATTTACTTTTGGTACGAGGAGGTCATAGTTATTCATCATCATCATAATCATAGTCCTTTCTCAATTAATTAGGGTCAGCTGCACGAATTTTGATCCGTCATTCTGCTCTAAAGTTCCCATATCTTTTCAGACTACTTCTAACCAGGTCACAATTATTCCTACTCATTGGAATTCAAATTGAATGGCTTAGGATAATCATAAAGTTCGAAAAAAAAAAAATTAACTTTGAGTCTATTCAATGACACTCCTACAACTACCCAATTTGAATTCTAAGGGACATTAGTGATTGTGACCTCTTTATACAAAAAGTAAATGGTCTATTTGTATACTTTTCTTTTACTTATATTATAAGGAGGTTACAAGCATTTTTGCCCTTGAGATTTTAAAGTTTGAGAACTTTGTCTTGAGCTTTGAATCTAGTCAATCGTATGCTCACCAAGGTATCAAATTTGACATGTAATGGCTGAATGCAATTGTAACCTCATTGAAACAAAGATAAATAGTCTCATAGAAAACAATCCCAATTTTTTTTGGGGACAAAATTTGGTCAAAATGCGCATATACATGTTGTTTTTTAATTTGTGAGACTAAGAATAATATTGGTATTTGGTCAATTTAAAATTATCCAAAATTCAATTGGGGACCTTTTATTTTCTTTTTTGGTAATTCAGTGAGAATGACGAGCCCTTATCCATTTTTAAATACATTACTGGTTGTTAAATTTGTTAGGTGAGAATAGAAGTCTAGACTTTAGCTAGGGCATAGGAAGTCCTACCACCACGACCACAGCCTCAAACCCATTCTCAATGGGGACCTGAAAGTTGGTTTCTTCGTGCCCTAGAGGAATCAAACCCAAAAATAGCAAAAAGCTTGGTCTGAACGGAAGTTGCTATTTTCATTATAGATAGTTGATTTTTTGGTGGTATTTTCCGTATGTGGATGAGAGAGAGACCCTTCCTTCATGTAATTGTGTGTGTGTGTGAGAGAGAAAGGTTTATATAAAGCCGAGGTTCTAAATAATCAAATTAGAGTCTACCTAAAATATTTCACTAAAAAAGGTTTGTTTTGATGTTCAAATATCTTTGAATTGATCATGTCAACATCAAGATGCATGAACATGAGAAAAAAATAGACTTAAAAGTTTTTAAAATAGCATATTTTGTAATGTATTTTTGGACCGTTATGTTTCAAGACTTTCAAATTTTCATAGATCTGTAGATCTACACTATTTTGAATATTTAAACTTTATAAATAAAGATGAAAATATATGTTAAGATTATCACAAAGATTTTCAATATTGAAACCACATTTCTCGATACTATTTTAAGATGAGCTCTAATTTGATTGTTTAGAGCCTAGGCCCTATACAAACCCCACCTTATAAATAAATAAGTTAATAAATATAGAGAGAGAGAGAGAGATTTCTTCGTATGAGAGAGAGTTTGGAACCTTTAATTGCAATGAAGATGTGGTTTTGTGGTGGAGACAAAAGCACACGTTAGGAAAAGAGATTTCCTTTTTTATGACTTAAGGATACAAAGTATAGGAATCACTAAAAACTCTTTTTTTTTTGCCCTTTCTTCCTCTCAACCACAAAAGGCGGCCCATACCCTTTGCCATTGGAAAATTGACATAAATGCCCCCTATCTTCTTCCTCAAAGTAGTACTCAGTCCCTTTATAAATCACCAAAACTGCCCTTTTATTACCAAAAAGACCATTTCATGCATCTATATTCTAACAATATTCGCAATCCCATTTAGTGTTTAAATTTGGCTTTCATCAAGATTTTTCACTCTATGTCTCCTTTTGTCCTGTTAAACACTAGACCATTTTAGGTAGCGAAAAAAGTTTATATAGGGGTGGGGCTCTAAACAATCAAATTAGGCTTTCATTAGAAGAGGTTGATTTGATGCCCAAAAATCCTCAAATCGATTATCTCTACCTCAAGATGTATGGACCGGAGAAAATATAGATTTCAAGTTTTGGAAATAGCATATCTTATAATCTATTTTCTTGACCATCAATTTTCAAGATTTTCAAGTAGTCATAGATCTGGTCGATCTACATTATTTTTTAAACTTCAAACTTTATAATTAGAGATGAAATAAATTTTTTGACCCTCACAAATATTTTTATTACTGAAACAACAGTCTTTTGACACTTTCTGAAGATGCACCTTATATTATTGTCTAGAGCCTCATCCTTTTACAAGCGACATCCTTTATACAAAATGTAATAATATCTTATGGAAAATTATTCCATGTGTCGGGGGACGCATTTTTACATTTAAGTCCCCCGGGGTATAAAGCATCCAACTCAAAGACGGATGCAAATAGGTGGTCCATTTAAAAATAGTTGAAATTAATGGTCCAAATGTTTTTTTTATAAAATTACGATTTTTAATTTAAAATTTTTATTTATTTTTTATATTCATATTCTTCATGTTAGAAATTATATGTCTTTAAAAATCGGGTCCAAATTCTACTTAAAAAAAAGATTTTTAAGAGGGGACTCATTCCTACATGGACTCCATATAGGATTCATATAAATTTCCCTAAAATGGCTGGCGGCTTAGGTACATGGACATTTTGGGACGAAGTAGAGGATATGATATATATTTATGTGCAGTTTGTATAGAGCCTAGGCTCTAAACAATCAAATTAGAGCCTACTTTCAAATATTGTCAAGAAATGTGGTTTTAGTACTGGAAATCACTATGATAGCCTTAAAATTTATTTCATATTTATTTATAAATTTTAAAGCTTCAAAAATTGTATAGATCAATAGATCTATGAAAACTTGTAAACCTTGAAAATTGACGATAAAAAAATTTGTCACAAAATACACTATTTTCAGAACTTAAAATCCATTCTTTTCTCATGTCCAGATTATCAATTTAAAAATATTTGGCCATCAAAACCACTTTTTTTTAATAAAAGTGTTGAGGTAGGCTCAAATTTGATCGTTCATAGCCTCAGCTCTATGTAAACTTTTCCGTACATATTTCAGTAAAAAGACGAGGACACAATGGTCAGTTAAATTTTAATCATTTTCCAGTGTCATTTTCTCTCACATACCCAAATTCTTCGACAACAAACAAGATTTATCATACTCTCACTGTTTCAGCTCCTATAATTCTTCCACCCAATCTCCCTCCATCATCTCTCTCTCTCTACAACACTACTACCCCACTTGCCTCCCCATATCATCTCTCTCTAGAACACCACTACCCCACTTGCCGGAAAACTCAGAATTATCGCCGGAAAAACCAAGGAATTGACCCAAGAACTTTCATGGAGCTTTCTCCTGCACCACCTGACCTATCTCTTCAGATCAGCCTTCCTAATTCCAAACCCACATCGAATTGGGCCTCAAGAAATGAAAGGGAATCCGATTTGGGTTTTAGACGACTCGAAAATGGGCTTGACCTCTCTCTAGAGAGAGAAACCCCACCTCAACGAGGACTTGTGAATCTCTATAGCCATGGGTTGAGACCCATAAGAGGGATACCCATTTACTACAATTCTTCATTTCCCTTCCTTTCTAGTGACCATTTTGGTGATTTACATTCTTCGTCTTCTCTCTCTTCATCTACTTCTTGTCCTTCTCTCTCAAGTTCTTCTCCTCCTTCTTCTTCTTACAATTTTGGGTCTAATGGAGGCATGAGATCGAGGTTCATGACTAGATTTACAGCAGCAAGAAGAAGTATGAGAGCCCCGAGAATGCGATGGACATCGAGCCTCCATGCCCGTTTCGTTCATGCTGTCGAGCTCTTGGGTGGCCATGAAAGTAAGATATGTTCTTATTTTTAGTATGAGACAATGAGTTTTTCTAAAGAGTGAGAATGGTTTTCTCTAGTGTGAGAAAGTGGGATTTGTTCTTATTTTTGGAGTCAGAAAAACTTTTTAGATTAAGAGAATTTTTTTTTTTAGTGAGAGAAAGGCAGGATTTGTTCTTCATCTTAGAGTGAGAAGGTAAGATTTGTTTTAAGGTGAGAATTGCTTCTTGTTGGAGTGAGTGGTGAAGGGTTTCTTCTTTTAGTTTGAAATCTACCACATATCTAATTATCAAAAGGAAAAGTCACAATGAAAGATTAAAGGAATGGTGAGCATATGGTTTTTGAGTTTCGTCTTGGATTCTTAAGGGAACAACCTTGGCCTGAATTCAAAGACTGGGAATTTTGTGGGAATGTTGATGGATTTCCTTTTGTGAATCCTAGTTTAAGGTGTTGTCCAATTATAAGAAGAAAAAACAATTATTAGGAATAGTTTTTTTTTTAGGTTAGCTTCTATATTTGCAACCTTGATTGTTTTTGAGATTTCCCTGATTTGGAGATTTTTGGTTGTCTATATGAGAGAGAGAGACCTTTGGCATCAAGAGGAAAAAGAAAAGAAAAAACAGAAAGAAATAAGAAAAGAGTGTTTCTGTTCAAGTCATCCTAAGCAGAGAAAGAAGACATAAAGGAACACTCAGTCTTCTTTCCGGTGTAGGGGAAGAAAATATTTCTACCTTTTTTCTTACAATAGATAAAGGAGTGTTTTCAGACTCCCATAATTTCCTGGTATAAGGGCCTTGTACTCTCACATCAATCTTGAAAAAGAAAATGCATTCTTAATCCACTCAGACTCCGTGAGGCTGAGTGGATTAAATCGGTTTCTTTTAAATCAATTTTTTCTCTACATTTTAATCTTGTTTTAACTTTTTTAAGTCGTTTTAAGTTTCAATTTATTTTTACTACATGTTTATTATTTTTTCAAATTTTTGTTTTTGGTCCAAAAGTTCCTTTGCTGGGGACTTAGCTGAGTTACTCGGCTCGGCCAAGGACTGAGCACCATGGCCGAGTCGAGTGCACACTTGTCTCAAGAAAAGAAGAGAACAGGAAAATGGGATTTATCTTTGATTAGACTTCTCTATGATTAAAAATAAAAGAATCAATAATGCATTGAAACTGGATTACCAGGGGCAACTCCTAAATCTGTTCTTGAGCTCATGGATGTCAAGGACCTCACGTTAGCTCATGTCAAGAGCCATTTACAGGTGAATGCTTTTTGTTAATTTATCAATCTTTTCTCTGCTTAAAAAAAGAATTTATCCATATTTTTAATACTTGCACTTGGCTTAGTTTGGTTTGATGGCACCAGATTCCCCAGTTTTTCTGTTTAGTCTCTGGCCATGTTTTATTCCTATTTTAGGATTTTGAAAACCCCAAATTAGATTCTCTCTCTAACACCGGTTTCTAATTTCACTGAAAGCTTGAAACCATGTCAAAATGAACAATATTATTGGTTTCTCAATCTGATGATGTGATATCCCATGTACTATATTTGAGAAATCAGGTTTATTGAAAGTCCTTTTGGAGAAGCAATCTTCTTCTTGGACCTGTAAAAGCACAGACAGTTAAATGGCTTCCTCTCTCGCTCTCTCTCTCTCT
>NW_006499913.1:1661054-1691072 GCF_000471905.2 Amborella trichopoda | reverse complement strand
TTACGTTACGTTACGTTACGTTACGTACGTACGTACGTACGTACGTTACGTTACGTACGTACGTACGTACGTACGTACGTACGTACTACGTACTACGTCTCTCTCTCTCTCTCTCTCTCTCTCTCTCTCTCTCTCTCTCTCTCTCTCTCTCTCTCTCTCTCTCTCTCTCTCTCCTCTGCACTAGTAATATTCCTCTACTCTCTCTCCTCTCTCTCTCTCTCTCTCTCTCTAAAATCTCAGGCTCTCTCTCTCTATAGAAGCTCATCTCTCTCTTGCCCCCATCCTCACACTCTAGAAGCTCAGGTTCTTATATATTGCCTCTACCTCTCTCTCCCACCCCCTCTCTTTCTCTCTCTAAAACCTCGGGCTCTCTCTCACCCTCGACACTCTAGTTCTTAAATATTGCCTCTCTCTCTCCCACCCCCTCTCTTTCTCTCTCTAAAATCTCGGGCTCTCTCTCCCCATCCTCACACTCTAGTTCTTAAATATTTCCTCTACCTCTCTCTCCCACCCCCTCTCTTTCTCTCTCTAAAATCTCGGGCTCTCCCTCTTATTTTTCCAGTCAATAATTGATTTTCATTTTGTATTTTTCCTTTTATTATTCTCTTTCTTGTTTCTCTCATTATTTTCTCTCTTGGTTGAATGTCAGATGTATCGAACTGTAAAGACTACTGACAGGGCCGCAGGATCCTCAGGTCACCCTTTTTCATATCTCTTTTTTTTTTTTTTCCTGTCTTTTATCCAAAAAAATTTAAAACCTAGCTTTCTCTAATTTTTGGGTTCTTTCGAAAAATGTCGATTATTTTTTTCTTTTTTTTTTTACAGGTGAAATAGATATTTTTGGGAATGGAACACCAGGAGAAATATCAAACGAAATCTTGCTTGAAAATATGACTCAACGGCCACCGTTACAACATGGTTTAGACTACTGTAATATGTGGAGCAATTCTTCCAGGTAACCCATTTCCCGAGAGAAACTACTTTTTCCATTTTTCTATATTTTTTTTTGTGTGGCAAGTTTTAGATAAATGAATTGACTCGGTTGAAAATTATTGGCCACCAATAACCGGCAAATTGTGTTCGTCAAGTATTGACTACCGATAATTTTCAGCTGCATCATGAATGAAGTTATTTCTAAGTCGAATCTTTCTTGTATGGAAATTCTACTTGATATTTTTGTTCACTTTATCTTGATTATAACATTTCTAGCATTTTAGCTTTATCGTCTTCGTACACATTTTTCAATTAGATAGGAATTTTAATTAAGTATGATCAATGGTTTCTCCATTCCTCTCTCTCTCTCTCTCATCAACCAGCTTTCCAGTGCACACGAATACGGAGAGAGAGAGAGAGAGAGAAAGTGAGATGCATGCCAATGCATATGGGTAGATGCATATTGACGTTGTCTTGTCTCTTTATCAATACTATCGTACATAAAATTTGAAGAGAGAGAGAGGGAAGGATTGTTGATTTCCCACTACAAAAATCAGCAGAAAAGCTAGTCATGATGACTGCATGCAAACATATCCATGCATAAAAGTTGGGAACACTTGAAAGATTATTGCTGCTTTGTTTTGGCAACTTTATGCCATTTCCCACTGGTTTATTCAGCAACACAATCATCACCATGAAAATGATTATTGCTGCTTTTTTTAGAACATAATGCTCCCAGCTTTAACTAAAACAAATGTAGGCTAAATATCTCAGCTCTCAACTAGTCTGCAATTATTGGGATGCACACTTTCAGCAATATGTCTACCTAGTTGTTATAACTTCATCATAACCAGTTTGTTTAAACTCAGTTACTCTCTCTCTCCCTCAAACACACGCATGAAAATACATACATCCAGCAAGTACTTATGCCAGGTTGTCTAGAAATGGGTAGTTCACTACAGTGGATTATCCAGGTCTACTCTCGGGAGTCGGGAAATTATCGGGTCCGTTATCGGGACTCGAGCAATTTCCTATATTTTGAGATTTTTTTTTTTTTTTTTTCATAATTTTTGTTTCCTTCACAATCTTTTATAACTGACTCACCCCGGCCAAGGTCTAAGTTATTGTCCAAGGTTTTCACACTCTACTAATCCAGCAATGTCTCCGTCATCACCTAAGAATATGAACTTGGTTGGATCTCTTCTTACTTACTCTCTTGAAGAAGCTAAAAAGGCAGGGTACAATTATGCGAGATAGATGGGGCCCGAAGGTAGAAAAATGGACAAAAGCAAGGAACTGCAACTTCCTTGCGGTTTCTTCTTATGGCTAATGGCTATCACATGGGGCTTCCTTTATATCAATCAAGCATTTTACTAAAAAGCTAAATCTGGTTAACAGTAAAAGTTTATTTTCTTTTTGCAGCATACCTTTAATAGAACTTTTGCTTAAATTTTTATTCCATACACACAAAACCCCCTATTACTTCGATCTTTTTCCTCTTTTCCTTTCTTTTTATCTTTGCTTTGCTCGTAAAAAAAGAGATATAAAGTGGAATATCAAACCTTTACAAAAGGGATATTTTAATGCTTTGTAATGCTTTGTAATGCTTTTTTTCTTTCATTCATTTACTGTATTGTATTGGATGGTTTATTGCAGTAGAAGAAATTGGTTGCAGGCCAAATCAAGGGATTCCATGAGCATGAGTCCTTCCTCTGAGGTAGCCATTCATTAGCTCGTTCATTTGTGTGTCACAGAGAGAGAGAGAGAGAGAGAGAGAGAGTACAAAGCAATAGCAGAAAGGAGAGAGACAAGAGAGAGAGAAGAGAGAGAGAGAGAGAGCAAAAGCAATAGCAAAAAGGGTTGAGCTTAGGGTCTACTTAGCATTCCTTCAAGGAGTGGAAAACCCTTTTGTATATTGCCAAAGGCAGTTAGGGTTAGGACTCAAACAAGGAAGCTACTAGACCTCAAAGAGTAGGGTGCTACAACCTTTATGTAGAGTTATGACTTTTCCCTTTGTGCATGCATGTGATTGTGTGGGATATGCATGGGTCAATGAGTGTGTAGCCTCTCTCTCTCTCTCTCTCTCTCATGCGTGTGCAGTCTCTCTCTCTCTCTAACCTCTTTATAAATTTGTTCTAAACAACCTAGAGACATATTTATAAGCAAGGACATGTATAATTGTTCCCTAATGTGTAACCATGGGTTTGAACTCTCACAAACTCTACCAAACACAAACATGCATGTGTGTAGATAGATAGATAGATAGAGAGAGAGAGGGGGAGGCTTATGTGTTGATTTTCCACATTAAAAGCTTGCAAAATATTGCATTTTTCAGGTAAAAGGAGGGCTGGAGGATACGTCAGATGAATTATTTGAAATTAGCTCTTCAGACATGAATCAGAAGAAACCTAACCTTGAATTCACGTTGGGCCGGCCAGACTAATATTCATCTATCACACTCAAGGATTCATAGCTTCAAATATAGTTTGTGGTGCTTCATCAGAGGAAGAGTATTCTATCAATAAGCAAATAAAAAGAAAGAATGATAAAGGACTTTGCTACCCCTAAGAAAAAAGAAAAAGAAAATCTTAAATATCACCATCTATGTTGTGTACCCTAGTCTATGTGTCATGAAAATGCCATACTTCAATATGTAGCAATGAGAATGACCTAAACACAACTCTTGTTGTGTTTTTTTTCCCCCATGTCTTGTCAATGTTCTATTCTTCTTTTACTTTTCAATTTTTCTTTTTAATTTCTTTATGTTAAGCTGTGGTCTTTGGTACTCTGAACAGTTTGAGGGGTAGTTTTGTTACATGAAGTGAAAAGGGATATATTTACATTGGGCTAGACCGCTAGAGCGGGCATTAGAACATGTGGTTTCTTCTATCTTGGTAATACTATATTGAAAAGTAGCGCCCTATAGATATAAGGGATTGTATGCTATAAACTGTTTACCTTTACCTGCCGTACAAGGGGGCCATTATCACAATTAGCCTTAAAACTAGCATCGTTCAGCTGTCAAATTAATTGGGGGAGTGCTCACGAGGCCCAATAAAACTTGTATTAAATTTTGAGCCTAGTCAAGGACATATTTTTAAATAACTTGAAATCTAATCGTTAAAGATGATTGTGATTTTTTTGTACAAAAAATAAATAATTTTATTATATTTTTCTAAGTAAATATGGCTTAGCCCAAGCTAAAATATCTGGCATTAGAGGTGAAACTCAATTATCTATGCTTATTGGTCTAAAAACTGAAATTATTAACTACATACAAAGATGTGATAGCTGGAGTAGCACAAACTTAATTCCCAATTCAGGTAGAAGTTAGTAGATTGCGCGTGGTCTGCCCAACTAAACCACTACATTCTAAGTTCTCTATGAATATATTTATGTACAAGTTTGTAGACACCCTGATCCTGCTGCGGAAACTATAGGAAACCAAAGAACCCCGGAACAGCCACTATGAGCCCTAGAATGACAAAGAATCCCAAAGCCGGTACCTTAACACCAAGACCGCCCCACGAAAGTCCACCACAAAGACCCGGCCCTGAACCCATAACTCTGGGAAGACCGCTAAAAGGCTAGGAATAGCCTTAAGATAGGAGAATATATGGAACTAACCACCCAAAATTTTAGGAAAATTAGTCTCGATTAAATGAACCCATTAGCACCATTAGCAGCGCCAACGCTAGGGCTAGCCGCATGAAGTGTCGACAGAGAACTGGGGTACCGAACATCAATGATAGGGCAAGTAAGGTTAAGAGGGTGGTGGCTCAAGTCACTTGATGATGGTCCCACTAGACTGATACCGTCATCATTGTCTCCAATGCTGGCAATAGCAGCACTGGCATCGGTGTTAGCAATGTCGGCCCTGATTGGCTCAAATTGTTGCCAATCGATTGAGATGGGAAAACTCAAACTAAGGGGAAAAATGACCATCATTACATGGGCGATGGGGGTACCATCATTAATGATGGTACCGGTAACATCTATTCTTGATTGGCTGAAACGATTGTCTATCATCAGACCTAGGGATGGCTAGACGTCAAAACTCGGGATGGCTGGATTGCGGCGGGAAGCAACCATCATTACCTGGACTACGATGGAAACACTGTAGACTCTACAGACAGATGCGTCCTGGCTAAATTTCAACGTGAGACACAGGTAGAAATGCCAATGTTGCTAGTGGTGTCATGAACCATCTAACACACCACCGCCCAAAATCACGTTGATCATAGATCGAAGGGTTGCGTCATACGCAACCTGTAATCATGCCAGACATATGATGTTGGTAGCAGCTTCAGAGAGGCTACAGTGGCATTGATAACAGATGACCCAGATTCAATCTCAGTCTTTAGACAATGAGTAAGGGGCCACTTAGCTATAAATAGGGTTCCCCCTTCCCCCAATTTGAGGAGCAAGATTTTCGAACGTAAGCCAAACTCTACCGAATTAGAGCCAGACCCGATATTGACCTTGATCGCTACATTTCCAAGTCTTTAAAATCCATCTGACATTAATTGGCTCACCCGGTAAATCCTGAAAGATTGGAGAAAGTCGGTGCATGAACACTGATTTGTTAACCTACACCCGGTGTCAAGCGCGACTTGACGTACGCACCTCTTTCATTCTTTCCCATTTCATGTCTCGTCTATTTCTAACACGTTTTCTCAACTCCTCTCATTTTTCTCAAAAAAAACCCTGTCCAAAAATTCTGGCGAGTTTTCCAATTTTGCTGTTTCAGGAGCTGGTGATACACGCGAAGGCCGTCTCTCACTTGAATCACAACTCGACTTGACCCATTCTCTACTACACTCTTTCGACGAGTTTAAGCCCGGAAACTAGGCAGAAGCGGCAGCTTCTCTGCCGAAATTTTCGAGTGTAAACAAAATTAATGTTAAGAGACGCACACCAAAATAGTTAGTTGCCCCAAAGGGAAGACTTTTTCAATCTTCTTAAATAAAGAGCTCCATAAACTTTAATATGAAAGGAATCTTCCATGTGGGTTTGCTTATTTGTTTCATCTTAGAAAAAAAATCTAAAACTGAGATAAGAGTGGAGTGAGATGCTAGTTCACTCCATTTTCCTTATTCCCTTCCCATTTCAGATATTGAGATGTTAGCATCACAAATATATCTTGGGACAACTATTGACATATTTCAGGGTTTAATTAAAATGTTAACGACAAAAATTGCATATCAGACGTTACTTTTCATATTTTTTGGAGGACAATACGGACTTAAACCCAATACCTCTGGACTATTTTCCCTAACTCCAAGAGAACGAGGGTTGTGGTTAATCCATATGTTGGGACTTTTATACTTTTCAAGACCAAGCCATTCTATTCTATCCTCATAAGATTTCCAATGGTTCTTTACCTATGCGATCCCCAAATTCTTCACATCATATTGGAGCAATCAACCTTAGATGTTCAATTCCTCCACAATGGTAGGTTTGGTGATATCAAAATTTGTGTTTTCAAAAAAGGTCAGGGGTACTATGGTCTTGGGGTAAAAACAAATGGTTTCTTAAGTAGCAAGTAAGAAATCCTCCTGGTGTCTATGTAGGAGCATCAAAGATTGACATAATACTCACCCTCCCCTTTATGGTCATGGGAAAGTGTAGACGCCCCTTTTTATTTTGGTTAAGGGAATTCCTAAAAAAATGCGACCCTAAACCAAACTAGCCCAGTGATCCCAAGTGCACTGTAATTGTAGTCCCAACCCTAAGAAGTCTCCTAAAAATATCTAAAAATCCCCTATAAAACAAATTTATCAAGAGAGAATTCCAAAATGTAGGTTTTAAGCTCAAGTGAGGAAAAATGTATGAAATGTTTCACCTGGACACCAAAATAAGCATGAATATGAGATAATATCACCCAAATTGGTCAATGGCATGATTTGGGGACCCCTGCCGACAAATAGATCATCTTAGCGCATGTTCTACGACCGAGACCATAGACTCTCTGATCCTAACAATCGTGGCTTCCTAAACCCTAGAAATCCTAACCGTAGTAATTTCCGAAAGCATCAAATCCTAAAAATCAAATAATCAAACCCTAAAGCAAAAACCTAGGCCATAACTCAAGTTCAAGATAAAAACCCTAGATAACCCTAGGTCCAAAATGCCCTTTTTAAGTTCGAGATAATCTCTGGTTAAAGTAAATCTCAAAGATCAAGGAGAAGGATGTCTCACATTTTCATCTAATCCGAACCCTAACTCCATGTATTGGGCATGTGGGTCTGGCATACACCAAGCAAGTAATTTATTTCTTTTTAAAAATAAATATTTGTAATCAAATATTTCAAAATATTTTTTTGATTTATAAAATCTTTTAAAGTCCTAAGCTGACACGGGCGACGATGTGAGAGAAAGAAGCCTAGATCAATCTATTTCCCATGTATTTTATTGCAATTGAACGGGACCCATTTCTCTTCCAATTTTTTAATTGATCTAGTTTCCTGCTAATCAAGTTGGAGTAGATCAAAGTGCCATCTCGCCTCTAATTTCTGCATAAAACAAAAAGTTTCTCCAATAGATAAATGGATCAACAAAAGAGAGAGACATGGCCTCCTAGAGAGGCAGTATTCTCATGGATGTAGGGTTTTTCAATTTCCACTTCTAGAGATAGAGAGTCACTAGTTGCTTTCAAGTATCTCCTTACAACAGTTGTAGTGGTGGGAAGAGGATATCAATCAATTATATTATTCAATCAGAAGAGTGGGTTTAGAAAGGAAGATTGACAAAGGTTTTACCAATATTTTGAAAGAGATATATCTCTTCCACCAATACTGTAATCTTTCATTGAGATAGTGGATTTTTATTTGCCGAGATCATGAACAAAACCCTATTGGGTGAACCGCACAAATGTTGAGTTGTTATGATGTGATTTTGTTTTTGTTTATTACTCATACATGCTTTATGTGACCAACTATATATACAATCCTGAATCGGATCTCTC
The DNA here is from genome assembly GCF_000471905.2 of Amborella trichopoda. The sequence goes on along the minus strand of NW_006499913.1, from coordinate 1,683,172 downwards.
AGTATTTGGGGTCTAGTTTCACAAGGGAGAGGTTCCCCAAGACGCTACACATAATACTGAGAAACTCATTTCTTCAAATTTCAATACCTCACTGAGCAGACACCGAGTGCTTTCTCACGGATTTACAACCACACAAAATCTATATTATCAAGAGAAAAGTAACAGTTACACTATAATCTAGTGGTTTTGAATGTCTGCTGAGTTTTCAAATCAAAATAATGCAAGAATATCTATTTCCAAAACTAGGTACCAAGACAAGTAAATGATTGTTGCTTAGGGAAATATGTCTCTCCCTTCTTTAACATCACCTCCAAGAATATCAAAGGCACATTGCTGTGCTTGACAAGATGTAACCTGTGCAATAAATTCGGATTCCTAATATAAGTAAACAAGAATCGAGTGTTCCATGTGCATCACAGCTCAATGAAATCAATTATCACTTGGTTAAAGGCTATTCAGGTACAACATATGCAGTCTTCAGAGCAAATAAGGGACATTTAAACTATAGTTCAGGCAAGTGTTTGATATTTGGAAGTTGCCATCTTAAATGGGCTCAGGTGCAAGGGGAGTAATGATCACAGGTTTATTGATACAAGGTCTCTTTTTTCTTTTTCTTGTTGGTAATTTAATCATTTATCTATAGAGGGAAAATGTATACCTCTAAGAAACTTTAGGTAATTTAATGGGTAGACTTGCTCTTTTTTATTTTTATATGTTCCATTAGTGACTTCTTGGAAACTTTTTTTGGGGTGAATAACTTCTTGGGAATTTTGGATGGGGTAAGATGGAATTTCATTAGACCTTCAAAAAAAAAGAAGAAGGAATCAATGTGGTAACGTCAACCTTGCATGAGAGAGGTGAAAACCTAGACCTCTGCTTTAGAGACCGAATGGCCTCGTTTGCCTGGTCAGGACTGGGCCGGCCCTATGGGGACTAGAGACCTAATGCCCTATGGGGACTAGAGACCTAATCTCACGGATAGACGGGCCATGGCCTATTTCGCGCGGTCAGGACTAGGGCCAGGGCGGACCCAGCCCAATGCCAGCCTTACATTCAACACCCACAGAGCTTCTCTTTCTGAAAATGAGCGCACACCGTTGTTTTTAAAAAGAGAATGGTGGCAATAGTGTGAATGTAATTAGCTTCCTTTTTAGAATAACACAATGATCGAAGTTTACAATACTTCTAGGAATGCAAGTTACAGGCTATACTTTATAGTATACATAAATCCCTATATATCGTTGAGTACTATTCATTTGAGCATCTTTGGTTATATGCTATGCTCAGTGGTAATACGGACGTGCTTTTTATATGGTTTAGTCACCGTGCCTTTTGCATGCAAAGTTGAAGCTACATTTTGTAGCAAGTTACTAGGCCTTTTTATGCATTTAAAGTTTGCTTTGACCTATCTTTTAAACCTTTTTCTGATCTATTTCTCTCTCTCTCTCTCTAACAATGTTTTCATACGCAAAACTTGTAAACTTCAAACTTTTAGAAATTGTTATATCATAGGAGAAGATCCCCTGGTAGAGAGTATTCTAGATGATAGTTTTATTGATATTATTTTATGTTTAAAATAAGAAAATACTCAAAGTAATGAATTTTTCCTGACGCTGTAAAGAACAGGCGAAAGAGACAAAATGAAATTTGTTACTAAGAGTATAAATTAAGGAAACGTCTATAAAAATGTGATTTATTTTTAGTACAATGAGGTCACAATCATTAATATATATCAGTTTCAAATCAAGTGATTGTGAGTGTGTCATTGAATAAACTCAAAGTTAAAAAAAAAAATTTCTCAAACATCATAAAACAACTTAAACCATCCAATATGACATCTAATGGTTAAAAATAATTATGACCACCTTATAACAAAAATAAACAGTCTCATAGTATACAATCACTACCCTTCTCGAGGAGAGAGTCCAAAATGATGATGACTACCCTTCTCGAGGAGAGAGTCCAAAATGATGATGAATTGTGTGTGTTTATGTATATGGAGAGAGAGAAAGAGGGAGAGAGTGTGAGTGAGTGGGTGCAAAGTTGAAAATGATTATTTTTCTTGTTTGTTGTTTCTCGGTTGTCCGTTTTATTTTTTTCACACTTTATTTTTTAAAAAAAAAAAAAAATACAATTCATCGGATTTAAAACTCACACAACTAAACAAAACAAAGGGAGAGAGTGAAAAGGTCTAAAATGATTATGAAGTGAGAGGGAGAGAGTGTGTGCAAAGGCCAAAATGATTATGAATTGTGAGAGAGAGAAAGAGAGGGAGGGAGGGAGGGTCTACCCAAAATGACAAAAGGGAATGAAAGTTTCTTTCCAACGACTCGTAATCATATGAACATAGGTAATATGTATTGCTCATTTGATGCGGAAATCGCGGGGGAGGCATCATTGTGGTACTTACTGTTCTCATTATTCTCCTCCTTACAGGAAAAGGCATGAGAAAATCCTCAACACATGGGAATTTAATTCCCCTTTTATTTTTATCAGAAGGAAGGCCACTCCTTTGCTTTTTTGAATTCGAAGACACACCTTCCAATGAAGTGGAATATTCCAACCAAGTCTTCTTAACAGTACCAAATGCACAAATTCATTGCAGCCTTACACATGTTTGCTTGGCCTGAACCAACTCTCTCCTACCCATATGAAATCCTACAATCCCTCTTTTACCCTATGACGTGGATCTTGATTTTTTTTTTTTTTTGGCAATTTATTTTTGGAAAGTTTATTTAAGGGCGAGGCCCTAAACAATCAAATTAGGGTGTATCTTAAAATTTCACAAAAAGAGGTTGTTTCCACGCTGAAATTAACTATCAATTCCATCATCTCAACCTTGAGATTTATGTACATGATAAAAATAGATTTCAAGTCTTCGAAAAAGTGCATCTTGTGATGTATTATCTAGACTTTTAATTTTCAAGCTTTTGAAGTATTTATAGATATGCTCGATCTACACTATTGTTTAATATTTAAATTTTATAATTAGAGACGAAAATACATTTTCAGGTCATTGTAAAGATTTCTAGCACTAAAACAACATATTTCGGCACTATTTGAAGGTGCGCTTTAATTTGATTGTTTAGGGCCTTAGCCTTATACAAACCATACCTTTTATCTTTTGCACATGGATGTCACAATTATTCTTGTCTCTTAAATTTAAAAATGGGTGGTTGTAAGAGTGTCATTGAAAAATTATCAGAATTCGTATCTCACCCCAATCCATCCATTTTGACATTTAATGTAAGAGTGCCATTGAATAGACACCAAAACACAAAAAAAATTCAAATTTCTTAGCTGATTGAAACAACCAAAAAACAAAAAAAATCATGCTCTAAACATAGACTTGTTAACTATGATCCTTGTAACTAAGTTGCAAAAAAAAAGGGGTGGGGGGAGGGGTCAGGGGGAGTTTATATAGAGCCGAGGCTCTAAACAATCAAACAAATCAAAGCCTACCTCGAAAATTTCACTAGAAAAAATTGTTTTGATGCCCAAATATCCTCAAATTGATCATTTCGACATCAAGACGCATGGACATGAGAAAAAATGGATTTCAAGTTTGGAAATAGTATATGTTATCATACATTTTGAGCCGTCAATTTTAAAGATTTTCAAGTTTTCATAGATATGTTCGATCTATACTATTTTTTCAGCTTTAAACTTCATAAATAAAAATGAAAACATATTTTAAGGCTATCACAAAGATTTCTAGCATTGAAAACACATTTCACGACACTATTTGAAGGTAGGCTCTAATTTGATTGTTTAGAGCTAGGCTCTATACAAACCGCACCCAAAAAAAAGGAAAAACTTTGTATAGAGCCGAGGCTCTAAACAATCAAATCAGAGCCCACCTAAAAATTTCACTAGAAAACATTGTTTTGATGCTCAAATATCCTCAAATTGATCATCTTGACATCAAGATGCATAGACATGTTGACTCCATGCTTTGGAAATAGTGCATCTTGTAACGAAATTTTTTATCAACAATTTTCAAAATTTTTCAAGTTTTCATAGGTCCATTTGATCTGCAATATTTTTAAAACTCTAAATTTTATAATTAAAAATAAAAAATATATTTTAAAGCTATCACAAATATTTTCAGTATTGAAACCACATTTCTCAATACTATTTATTTGAAGGTTCTTTGATTTTTTTGTTTAGCGCATCGACTTTATATAAACCGCACAAAAAAAAAAAAAAAAAACTACAAATTTGGCATTGTAAGAAATGATATTATATCTCCAAACCCTAACTCGAAAAAAAAAAAAAGTGGGTCAGACTCGAGAACGGTCTGTCTCGGAAACCTCATCGGGTACCATGACAAAACAAGTGGCATATATGATTTTGTAATCGAGTGCTTTATGATTGACCGTTCCACTCTCTTTTTAATTTCCTACCATTTATTTCCATCACCTAAAATTTGCTTTATTTTTACCACCCAAAATGATGGGTGTATTTGGGCTGTGGCAAGCAGTTATTGGGTGGAATTATTAGGAAAAGTGGTGGGCATATCGGGACTTCTGACTTTTCCAATTCATATGATAGGGATATGATGACTATACATACAGAGAGAGCGTGTTGGGTGAAGCTGCCCGCGGGCAGCTTTTGTGAAGCACACGTCACATCTTCCGGGCAGACTGTGAAGCTGACCGGGGCAGGCATTCAAGAGTCTGTCTAAAAAGAAGCATATGACATTTTCTCTCTCTTCCATCTCTTTCTCTCACCTTCAATCTCTTCTTTTACTCACTCGCTTTCTCTCTCTAGATCTCTGTGGCTCTCTCTCTTCCTTTATTACTATTACCATGTATTTCATCAATAGTTAATATTGATGATTTGACAACACGGGAATGCGCATTTGCTCGTTTTCGAAAAGTTTGTTTGGCTCAATCCGTGGATTCGTGGGCATGTGACAACTCATGAGAAGAGATAATGTTTCATCTACTTCCCATGTTTTTACTCTTCCCTTCCTTCTTTTGTACCGGTCCCTCTTTAACCTTTTCTTTATTATTGGATGTGAATTTATGTGGTTGCAAGTATTTCATTGATTAAGCTTAAAGGTAGAAAATTTTTTTTGAATTTTATGACGTATTTTAGTTATCAAATTTTTTGTTACAAGTAATTGTGATCTTCCTGTATTAGAGGTGAACGGTCTTATTGTATACAAGCCTTTCTTTCAAATACGGGTATAAATAACTTCAAAGATCCGATGTACAGTGATATACGATGTAGTTCGGTTGAGATCATAGTTAGCAAGTTGGGGAATAATAGTATGTCATTGAACCAAAACATAAGTAATAAATCGGTTTTATTTCATAAAGTTGGTAAAAATAAAATGTCAGTTATAGAATCGCGAATAATTGGGATATGACTCAAAAAAACAAAGTGAAAAAATTGGAGACGCGGAGATGACATAATATAGGATTATGATTTGTAGTTATTGTATTGATGCATTAAGCCATCAAATTATTATTCAATGGCCTTACCTAGTGTCATTAGAATAATACATGACAGTTTATTATTTAAAATTTCAATAAATCGAACAACAATACTTATTTTGTTGTCATAACAAAAGACCTATCATAGATTTATTGAGAGCATAAAATGGAACAACAATAGTAATAATAAACACAAGAATCGCATTACTAAATAAAGAAAAAAAAATAGAAAAGACACTCAGTATAGAATTGTAAGTAACTAATGCAAAACACAAAGACTCAAATATGTAAAATAATGGTCCATCTAAAATGCTATGTTGTATACACCAGTGAAATAAAAAAATAAAAATAAAAATTTAAATTAATTAAATTTCTCTATTTATAAAGAAAGAAACAAAATATTTAAGCAAATTTAAATCTCACATTGAATTCCTAGCTACCTAAATCTTTAGTAACATTGTATCTATCTCTTGCTCTTTATAAAACCGCGAAGGGTTTAAAGAAAAAAAAGATTTTTTATTGGGTTACTCTTCTTCTAACTCTACCTATTATTTTGGGATATACGGTTGTTTAGATATCATATTTTTTGGAAGATACATTGATTGTATATCCTATATTGCTTTTATATGACAGCGGTGAGACCAGCTTTGCTCTATGGGATGGAATGTTGGGCGGACAAAAAACAGTATACCTATAGAATGAGTGTAGAGGAGATGAGGATGTTGAGATGGATGAGCGGTAAGACAATAAGTGATAGAATTCAAAATGAATCTATTTGAGAGAATTTAGGAGTGGCACCAATAGATGATAAAATGAGAGAGAGAGATAGTAGACTTAGGTGGGCAGGCCATGTGTGGCACCGACCAAGTACAACACCTGTTAGGAGAGGCGAGTTGCTTCAAGTGGAGGGACTGAAAATGGCAACGGGTAAACCCAAAAGAATATGATTGGAAGTAGTTTGAAAAGATATGGGGACTTATGGATTCACTGAGGATATAGCCTTTCATAGAGCAGAATGGAGAACCGGGATTCATGTAGCCGACCCCAATTAATTAGAAAAAAAGTCAAAATGACGATATTGCTTGTATATTTTCCGACACTTTATCTAAGAGAACGTATTGGTGAAATTTTGAAGAAATTTTTTGCTAAATAAATATTCCCGCACGTGGTTAGTGTGAGAATATTGTCACCCACCCTAACTACCAGCATGTGTGGAAATATTTTCACCCCAACTAGCTACCAATTGGTGTGAAGAGATGCACTGTGACCAATTGGTACAAAAATATTCCCACATGTAACCACATGAGAAAATTCTTGCACATGATTTGATAGAAATATTTTCGCGTGAAGCAAACGTGTAACATTACATATTTTATAGTGAAGCCTACTGCCTAGGTTAGCGACATTTTAAGCATAACTTTCCCATAATTGATATATTACAAGATGCAAAAAGGATGTTAGAGAAGAAAGTCTAAAAGACAAGTAGTCCGGAGGTGTGCAATTTAATCAAGCAACCTAAAGGACCTCTAACATGTATACAGTAGATTTGAAATATGAAGTACCTAGAGTAAAAGCCTGAAATTTAGTTGAATTCAGCTGGACCCACATCATTGAGACCTTCAAAGCATGAGTACTGCAACTGCCTCTCCACAACAATGTGACTTTGGCCAAGTCTTTTCTTCTTTCTTCTTTTGTTTCTCTCTTTCATTTTTATTTTGTGCCCGGTACATTGTATTACAGCCCTATTTTCCCCACCTGCAAATGAACAACCCCAATGGGTTTCTATCTGTGCCCGACAGACAAAATAAATATTGTAGGGTAGAGGCCTTAATATTTGGGCAATGAAAGCGTCCTAACAATTTTGGAATGCCTATAATTTTTGAAAAATCTAGTCGAGCCTAACCTTCCAAATCCATGTAACTTTTAAAAGTTGAAGATACACTCAAACCACATGAAGATCAATATGTTTGGTTTTATATAGCTTGAAATTAAAAACCCCTTGCATATTGAAGTTTATGGACCTGGTTCCATTTCAAAAACCTCAAATTTAAGGTAATTTACCAAAACAGACTCATGAGATTTAGTGTCCAACATTTCACCATTCCCTTTGTCCAACGTTCAAGAGAACCATCATAATCCACACCAGGTACACACCATATGTAGCCATGTATATTTTGAAGAGAAAAGGAATTTCCAATTTTCTCCTCCATCGAAATCATAGTGGTTTCTAGGAAAATTACCAAATAAAACATAAGTATTTTTAACTTGACCTAGTATTTTTTTTTTTTTTTGTCTAACAAGATGACTTAGTGAGATAATGGCATTCAGAAGAATTACCATCTAATGAGGTGATTTATTTCGTTTCTATAATTCGTGTTCAAATTTACCAATATTTCACGAGGAATTTTAAGTGAAATATTGGTGTTTGAAAATATCAATATCTAGTAAGAAATCAACGCCAATGAGATATGGGAAAGGTTTCTATAATTCTTCTCGCTTGATCTAAATATTATATATAATATAATAAATAATAATAATAATATCATATACATAATATATCAATATCTTATATTGTACTATGTATTTAATATAACATATATAATATATATTTATTATATTATATAATAGTTGTATAATTATATTATATTATTTATAATAATAATAATAATATATTTATTATATTAAATAAATATTACATATAATGTAATAAATAATAATATAAATATTATATGCATAATATGCTCTTATATTATACTATATATTTAAATATATTATATTATATTATAATAAATATTATATTATATGTTATATATGATACAAATATACATTAATAAAATATATTATATGATATATTATACTATGTTGTATATGTTATATATTTTATATTTATATAATTAATATGTATATGTTATCAAACATAGTACTCAAAACTTTCTTACCATTCCAGCAAGTTATCAAACACAGTACCCATAACTTATCTAACCTTCCAGAACAAAAAATTCAATTTTCCAGAAGATTTAAAAACATTCAACTTTCTAGAAAATATCTTTTAGAAAAACAAGCACACCCTTAGAGAGAAGAGAGTTTCATATGGGCTTCCCCACCCTTATTAGAGAGAAGAGAGCTTCCTATGGAGAGAAACATTGTAATGGTGCCTCTTGTAGACTCTTGAAGACTGAGAGGCTAGTTTCTTACCTATAAAGATTTTGGGTAGTTTGCACTTTTAGTTAGAGAGAAAGTCAGTTTCTCGTTGCTCTCACGTCTCTATCTAGTATTATCGGTAATAGTTGCTAGAAGTAAAGAGAAAGAATAATGACATGTGTCGGTCGGGAGAATAGTTGAAAAGGGTTTGTTCGACTCAGTTTTGAAAATAACCCATCAGGTTTAGAGCTTCTACACACAACAAGTGGTATCAAAGCGTAATTTGGGTTATTCAGTATGTCGGTAAAGGTTTTGAATGCAAAGTTCAAGGTAGAGATTTTTGGGTAGTTTCCCCTTTAAGGTAGAGAAAAAATCAGTTTCCCGTTGCTCTCATGTCTCTAACTGGTATTGCCGGTAATAGTTGCCTGAAGTAAAGGAAATGAAAAACGAAATATGGTATCGATTAGGCGAGTGGTTTAAAAGGATTAGCTCGACTAGTTTTTGTCGAGGGTTAAAGAGGTAACTCTGTGTCCTAAATGTTAGGATTTAAGAGCCCTTTTAAATGCAAAAACATGAATCTCAAAAGTTGGATCCCATTAAGATCGTGTACTTATTCAGTTATAAACAAACTAGGAGAGAGCACAAGCCATAATACGAAAAATCAAGCATGAAACACCCACGCCACAAGAACACAAAGACTTATGTGGTTCATCCCAAGAGGGCTACATCCACGAGCATGGCAAATTAAAATCCATTATACCGATGAAAATTATATTACAGATTTTGAGATATAGAGTTACCTCTATAACCCTCAACAAAACACAGTCGATTAAACCTTTTTAGTCCCAGTCTCCCCATCAGCACCATTGTCGACATCTCATCTATATTCCACTGCTAAACCACTGTCCAATAAGAGACAATCTCTATTTCATAGCTAAACCATTGTCTAGGATGAGAACCTTGAGAGCAACAGAGACTTTCTCTCACTAAATGAAGAAACCACCCAAAATCTTCTTGAGAACCACTTCTCTACAAGAAACCAGTCTCTCAATCTATAAGAGGCACATCGGGGCATTTCTCTTTTCTCTGAAGGGGAGGAATTACCTCTCACGTACAAGAGGCACATGTCTCTCTCTCTCTCTAGAGAAAGCCAGCTTTCACATATGGTGAACCAAATCGGGCACCTCTGCATTTTCATCCCATATATATAAGGTTAGGAATCCACATCCAAAAAGAAACTTCATATAGATATTACATATATCTCAAGGACCAAGAGATATATCCCAGAGTCCTAATCTTTTTTGGATTTATATTTTCTTTAGGAAATTTATCAATATCAATCCCATATAAAATGAGATTTCCTTATGTGGGTGATTTTGGATAATCACCATATCCAACACCAAAATATATGATGTAACTTTCATTAGTAGAGTGGATTTCAGTTTGCCATACTCGTGGATGTAGTCATATCTGTGACGAACTACGTAAATTATGGTTTTCTATTTTTTATTATTTCTTTCTTGTTTTATTTTTCTCATACTTTATTTACCAAAAATTAACCCATCGAGTTTAGAGCTTCCGCTCACAACATATAGTGTATCATTTTAAGACTTACTGTAGCAAGGGCAAAAGAAATCAATGACATGTTGAATCTCTTAAGCAAATTTTTTTAACTTTCCTAATTTGAAAAAAAAATACTTGAAATGAGGGATTCTCTCAACAGTTTTGACACTAAACGATGCAGCATTTTTGTCTATATGTTTATAACGCATTTGAAAGTCTCAACTATGGGGTTGTCTAGCTTCTTCTCAACTAAGGGGTTGTGTAGTTTCTTCTCTATACATTTTTTCTAGTTTTCTTTCTTCTTCTTTTTTGATATGTTAAAGGTGGGAATGGAGGATGGGACGATATGACGAAGCATCCACCCCCCTAACCACTCGAACCCCATCATGAGGTCTTTGCCTCCATTCTCACCAAAGGGTGGGGGCCCAAACCCCACTGACTTGCCACGTTTACTTATCCAAAAAAGAGGTATAATCGCAAGCCCAGAGTTTTGGGGCCATGACCTTTTTGAAGGTGGATAGTTGAGTCTAATACCTTGTCAGGGGCATTATGTGTTTATCTCCATACATAAATAACTTGTTACTTACATAAGGAAAATGGTTTGGTAGAACTGCAGCCCTATTAAAATAAGTAAAACCTCACCCATAACTCATCAAAAATTATAATTCAAGCATTGGAAAACCTTTACATTGATCATTTCGGTTTGAATATTATGGTTGGGAAAACAAATTAAGAGTTTAAGCTCTACAAATAGTATATATAGTAACAAATTAGGATCATCCATTGCACCCTAATAGTAAGTGTTTATAGATCAACAAGATCTATACCATTATTTGAGTTTCAAATTTTATTGTCGTTGTTGAAATTTGATTTTAAATCCATCACGGAGATTTCCATCTCCAAAAGTGCTTTCTAGATGAGGATTTGGCGTGAAGCTTTGTTTTATTTTCATAAAGCCTAGACGTTATAGAAAAAATAGATTTCAGGTTTTGGAAATAGTACATCTTGTAATGCATTTTGGACTGTCAATTTTCAAGATTTTCAAATTTTCATAGATATGCTCGATCTACAATATTTTTGAAGCTTTAAATTTTATAATTAAAGATAAAAATGTGTTTTAAGTCTATCACAAAGATTTTCAGTATTGAAACCACATTTCTTGACACTATTTGAAGGTGCACTTTACTTTGATTGTTTAGAGCCTCGGCTCTATAAAAACCGCACCCCTTAGATAATGAGGAGAGTTTTGTGGGCTGTCTGCCAAAAACTAATATTGAGGAGAGTTGCATGGGTTGTCTGCCAAGAACTAATCTTAGGTTGACCTAACCTTTTTATTTTTTTAGTTAATGGGTTGGAATGGGCCTATTCCTAGGCTAAACCGTCCTTAACTTCAATATTTCTTCAATATTTGTATGTTGCAGTTCCCACTCTTAGGGAATATCAAGAGTTTTGATGAGAGACTGCCAGATTATAATTCTTTTCATTTATAGACAGATCACGTTACATTAGCCATCATGGTATTTCAGAATGGCCCGCATTTTTAAAATGATATAGACCATCAATTAAATGGTCAGAGAACTTAACCAAATTATGAAAGTGGTCAAATCATCTCATTCAATACTAAGCTTATTATGAAAGTGGTCAAATCATCTCATTCAATACTAAGATTATTGCTTTTAGAATTTTATTTCACTCAAATACCTCTTTAAAAATGTATCTAAAAAATTATCAAATTGCATGTTAAACAAGACATTTTCAAGATTAGAAAGCTGAATTAACAAGGCCGAGCCAATGAGAAAAATACCTCTATTTGTTCATGATTAGCAACATGGAATAATGATTTATAATTAATTAAAAAAATTGTGCTATGTGTCGCCGGCCATGAACAAGTAAGGGCTTTTGGTAGTTCTATGTTCTTGACCATAAATAACTAGTGGTGCTTTCATCTTTTGAGTAAGATCACATGTATTAATTGTTAAAAGGAAAAAGTTTATATAAAGGTGCAACCTTAAAATGTAGAATAACAGACACACCTCAAAAATCCATTGAAAAATGTTGTTTTAATGTTGAAAAACTCTCGAATTGATTATCTCGACATTGAGATGTATAAATATGAAATAAAAAAGGATTTTGTGTCCCAAAAAGAGTGCATCTTGCGACATATTATCTAGACCGTCCATTTTCAAGATCTTCATATCTTTATAGATCTACTTGATTTTAACTATTTTTGACGTTTAAAATTTTACAATTAGATATAAAAATAGACTTTCAGATAATCCTAACAATGTTTTATATCAAAATTACAATTTATGATAAAATTTGGAAGTACGCTTTAATTGGATTGTTTAAGGTTGCAACCTTATAGAAACCACACCCTTATTTAAATACCCCTAATTGTTCATCATTCCCAATGTTAAACCAACACAATTTGTTCATTTTTTACCGTATTTTTTTAATAATATATATAAGTCAAATAAAATTTAAAAAACAACACTACAGTTTCTTCCATATAATGTCCCGCCCTCCATTCCCACCGTAAACATATCAAAAAGAAAGAGCGCTAGAGCATGCAAACCCCGAATTTATGCCAAATCAATTTGAAAAGAGCATATGAAAATTAAATGCAGTTTGGATGGACCAATTATATGCGATATTGACTAGGTTAAATCATGAATTAAGGCAAAATCAGTGCTTGGTATGGTAATTTCAGTCTGTTTTTACTTTGATTAACGATGAAATATAGATTTAAAAAAATTCAGCGAGATTTTACGTGCTTTAGTGGTGATTTTGAAATAAACAAATGCCCAATATGCACGGATAGAGACAATAATTTATTTTGTAAAACTAAGGGATATTACGCTTGAAGGTTAAACCTAGCTTCAGAGGCCACAGAAAAAAAACGTTATTTTTATTTTTAGTTAAAATTTATATTTATCTGAAATTTTATTTAAGGGTATTTTGGTCATTTTTTTGTTTAAATTATTTTTATTATTATACTTGGAGCGCTGGTATTTTGGCCAGTTTTTATGTTTAAATTTTTATTATTATTTTATGTGGAGCACCGTATAAAAATGAAATTTTAGATAAAGATATTTTTAAATATAATTAACAAAAAAAAATTGGCCATTGAAAATGGCATTGTTCAATAGCAGGAAATTTTCCAAAAAAATCCATTACTTTCCAATAGGTTTTAGTGGTCCAACCAAACTGGCCCAAGGCCTCTAAGAATAGGTTTCTATTACGAGTCTGTACTCTTGTGCTTTTCCATTTCCTTCACTTTATTTCTTTCTTATTTTTCTTGAATAGTTTAGAATTTTCTTTTGGGAAATGTTTTGATAAGGTAGTCAAGGCCTCACCTCTAAACTCACAAAAAGTTGTAGTTTTGACATCGGAAAACTTTTAAATCGATCATCTTCGTCTTGACCATTATGGTTATGAAAAAGACTAGGACTTCAAACTCCGAAAATAATGTATATTATAATATATTATCTAGACCGTCCATTTCGCCTTAAAAATCAGTGTTTCCACAAGATCTATATCATTTTTTGAACTTCAAATTTTATAATTGGTGTTGGAAATTGATTTTAGAGTCATTATGAGGATTTCCAATGACAAAAATGATTTCCGGATGATAATTTGAAATGAGAGTTTACTTTGTTTTTATAAAGGTTAGGTCTTATAAAAACTGCATATACATGTGGACTAGGATTAAGCTGAGATACACGCACATTCACTGTTCATGCTTAAGATCAATGGTGACGATAATCGTTATTCAGCTGTAACATCGATTTGATGGTTCAAATGTATTTGCATACTATGTTTTTTCCTTCTTTTTCGTCTTTTAGTCTCTCATATATTGTGCTTTTAAGGTCTCTTAAGTCTAATGGTCTTAATCTAAATTTCAAAAAAATTACACGGCCCCGCTTTCACCAAACTTTCTACACATAGGTCGCCAACATTTTTTCTTTTTCTTTTTTGGGTAATTTAGTGGGAAAGACAAGCTCCTACGCAACACCCTTTTATTTGCATTATAAACTTTGCTACTATTTATGGTCTCACTGAAAATATGACTCTTGATATAGCATAATGACAGACCAGGATTCCAGTTGCCAACCCCAAATAATTGGGACCTCTTCGTCCTCCCAAATGATATTTTTAAGTAATTTTGGATAAAAAATTTCATCCTAATCAAACACAAAAAATTATTAATTTACAGCCAATTTAACCCTTGGAGAGCATAACAACTTAAGCTCCAAGAACTTCCCCAAGGTCGAACCAAGCTTAAACTTAAAATTTTTCATTTACCCACTAACAGGGATATTTTTATCCAAAATGACTGGAAAATGTCACCCAAGGGTCAATGCAAAAGAAACCAGTAATAGGGTTTCGGTGAGAATAAAAGAGTAAAAATTCAAGGTAAGGGGTTTATGTAATTTTCTTTAATTTAAAATCCTAATTTTTTTAGAAGCTAGCAAGCTTTGTCCCTCTTTTGGAACGAGCTTGAGCCACTTTTAGTACATGTTAAAAGTATGGCTTGCTCGATGGAGTACGCGCCTTTTTTATTAGTTTAAATATTATACCGCAAAGAGAGGTTTGCAGGATGACTTGGGGTGAGTCATGAAGTACTATAAATTGTTTTTTGAAACTGTTTATTCAATGACACTCTTACAATTGTCCATTTTGAAATTTTAAGAGACAACAATGATTGTGACCTCCATATACAAAAAAATAATGGTCTCTTTGGAAAAAATCCCTTTTGACTAATGAGAGAAGACTATAGATGATTTTTGGGAATAATACGTAGAATTTCAAAAAAAAATCATATTAACTAAGTAATTAATAGTACATTTATTAAAATTAAAAATAAATTTTACATAGGGAAATATATCAAATTACCTATAAAAGATTAATAATTTAACATTGTATCCTTATCTTTTTATTTAACTTCAAAAGACCAATTAAAAAAACACATGTTCTTGAGTTTGAATAGTTCCAAAGGGGTAAAATGTTGAATAGTCGATGTCTTATTGGTATTTTGATCATTTCCCTAGTAAATAGTTTATTTGCATATTTTTTCTAAATAATTTATGTAGGAAAAAATTTATATAAGATTGAACCCTCAAATTGTAGAATTAAGGTGGACCTCAAAAATACATCGAAAAATGTCTTTTTGATGTTGGAAAACCACCTAATTTACTTTGACATTGAGATGTATGGATAAGGAAAAAAAAAGATATTTTAAGTCCCGAAAATAGTATACCTTGAAATACATTATTTGTACTGTGTATTTTCAAAATTTTCTAGTGTTAATGATTTGCTTGATTTGAATCAGTTTTGGAGTTTAAAATTTTATAATTAGAGATGAAAATATATTTTTAGGACATTTTAAAAAAAAATTACACCAAAATTAAGTCTTATAACAAAGTTTGGAGGCACAACTTACGTTAATTGTTTAAGGTTGAATATGCAATTAATAAGTTTTACCTGGGCTCTACCCTCAATTTCAAAGTCTTTTTAAGTCTTTTAAACTACTTCACATTTGCCTAACGTCAAATGATATTAAAGTTCCTATATCAATATTTAAAAAGTTTATTTAAAGTTGAGGCCCTCAACAACAAACTAAGGCGTACCTCAAAAATTCACTAGAAAAAGTTATTTCAATATCGAAAAATCCTCAAATTTGATCATCTCTTTCTTGAGATACATGGATGTAAAAAAAATAGACTTCAAGTCTTGACAATAGTACATCTTGTAATGCATTATCTAGACAGTCATTTTCAAGATTTTGAAGTGTTTATAGATTTATTTGTTCTATACTATTTTTGAAGCTTTAAATTTTATAATTAGAAATGAAAATGAATTTTCAGGCCGTTATCAAGATTTTAGGTGCAGACATGACAGCTTTCGATACTATTTAAAAGTACACTTTACTTTAAATGTTTAGGACCTCAACCTTATACTAACTACACCCTTGATTATTTCGAACATCTCTACCATTTTTAGACGATAGATCTCTCTCTCTCTCTCTCTCTCTCTCTCTCGTTTGAAGGGCTCCATGCTACTCTCTCGTTTGAAGGGCTCCATGCTACTCAAGAACTAAAGCCAAACAACTTTTTCTTTTGGATGGAGCTTTCTATAAGGTGTCAACATAAACGATCAAAGGTGTACCTCTAAATCTTGTTAAAAGATGCATTTTGGTGATCAGATAAACTAAAAATCTATTTTCACCCCACTTTATAGCATTTAAAGCTATAAAATACTAAAAATTGAGCAAATCTATGAGCACTTCAAAAATTGAACATGAACAGTCCAGATAATATATTATAAAATGCATTATAAATAAGACTTGACATATTCTTTTCGCATATCCATACATCTCGAGGTTGAGATGATCAATTTTAGGGTTTTTTTAAAATTTGAGCAACCTTTTTAGATAATTTTTAAAGTGTACCTTACTTGTATACACCTCATATAGCAACCTTTTTAGATAATTTTTAAAGTGTACCTTACTTGTATACACCTTATATAAACTTTTTCCTTTCTTTTTTAATGCAAAAGTAAAACAAGTTTCTATCAAATTCTTCTCTTTCCATGCACTTATATCTAATTATAATTTTAGATTACTTATTTAAACTTGTTACTCATGTTTCTTGTAAGTTTAAATTATCTTTAGGGGAAAAGACATATATCCTTTATCTAAATATTTAATCCCATGTGCATTCCTCTCTCAAATTTTAATTTTACAACAGATCCCAAATAACTGGGATAAGTCTTGCATTATGATGATGATATAAACCATTGGGTATTCATTATGAAAATATATATATATATATATTGTATACCAAATTAATATAGAATGTGTATATTGTAATCAGTATATGGAAAGAATAGATAAAATTTACAATATACACTTTTCATATTAACCTAGTAGATGATATATACTTTTCTTTCACATTAAAAGGAATATATATATATGGGAATGGTATGTGCAATATCTTATATCTATCCTTCCCATATATACTGATTACAATATACACCTTCCATATTAATCAGTTAGACAATATATACTTTCTTTTCAAGTTCATAACAAACTTCTCGACTCGCCAAAGTATAAAAAAGTAAGACAAATACCCCTTACATAACTCTTTCCGTTATTTTCTGCAAAAAGAAGTGTGTTCTTTTTTATAGTTATACCCGCTAGTCTAATTCTAAAGCATAAAACACCTTCTTGCCTCTCTCTCTTTCATTCTTTTCTTATGCTCTCTCCCCCTTTCTTTCTGTTGGGTTTATGTAGCTTTTAAAGGCCTTATGAGTTCTTGTAAAATGAAACAATATAGTCAGTGGTTTAAAAAACGGATCAGTGCCCCGGATCGGGCACTTTAAAAACTCATCCGAATCGGTAAATCAGCAATCTGAATCGGGAATCGGTCGAATCTGGTCTTATTAAGCCTTAAAAAAATCCAAAAAATTTATGAAAATTCATTATAAATGTTATTTTTTAATAATCCAATAAGAAATACGAGTATTACATTATTAACTTTTATTTTTAATCAATTTGTGAATAATTAGGATGTTCTTTTCCTATATGAACTTATGTTAACCATTAAATTTGCATCACATAAAACAAAAAACATAGAATTACCATGGATAAAGTATATAATCATATATAGACTACAATAAATAATGGATTAAATCGATAAAAAATGGCCACTAAAATCTCGAATTGGCGAAAAAACCTTATCCACTAAAAAAAAAAAACCAAATTATTACAACTTAACTAACTATAATCCAAAATTATTACAACATATCTAACTATAATATTATATATTGCAACGAAAATTGTTGGTTTATATTTTATTATATAAATAACAGCAAATTTAAAATATTTTATAATATCATTTAATTTAAAATGTATTATTGACAACTGTAAGAAAAATAATACATTACAAGATTTATAATGCCAATAAATAAATAAAATATTTGATTATCAATATATAAATTATTCGAATGCGCATCAATTTTCAAAAAAATACTTCAAATTTTTAAAAATATAATTTTTTAGAATTCTAGAATAAAGTTAATGGAAGAGATTGTCAGAGACAGAGAAATATTTCAAATCATATCTTAAAATTAATATTCCTAAATTTATATTAAAGCTTACCATATTATAAAAATAAAAATTATAATTAGGTCAGTTATTCCTAGTTTGTATTAAAAAATATTTGTTGTATTAAGAAATATCTTTTATTTTTTTGATAAGAAATACTTGTTGTATTTTTTTTTTTACGAGAAAATATGCTATTTGTTGTATTACTTCTTCTTCTTTTTTTTGACAAGAAAAAAAAGAAGATTATATTACCATTGTTTTTTTGTTTGTTGTATTACTTTTTTCTTTTTTTATCGTATTATTTTCTTCATTTTAGTTTTTTTTTCAAGATAAAAGTAAAAACCTATCTTTCTTTCTTTCTTTTTTATGAAGACAAATTTTAGTTTTTTGTTTAAGACAAAAGTAAAAACCTATCTTCTTCTTTTTTTTTTATGATACTATTTTTCTCATTTTTTTATGATATTATTTTTTAAAAAAAAATTATGATATTATTTTTAAAAAAAAAAATTATGAAGACAAAAAGTGAATTTTGCACAATAGCGTCTCCCAATTGGGATTCGAACGTCACGAATAAAACCTCTGTTGCAAACCACAACAACCCTTCACGCATTGCTGAAGACCTTTGTACAATATTTACCTATAATGTATAAATTTTCAATATAATATGGCTTAGCACAAGTCCCACATCGAAGAATTGGAGAAAGCCAATAAGATATAAATACCTTTACAAAAGCTGTAATGCCACCGCGATGGAGAGAAAGGGTAACTTGGAATGACATTTTGAAAAAAAAAAATTACCAAAATGTCTTTAGGTAAGGACTCGCCCTGTGATGTCACTAAGCGGCTCAAATCACGATTTATGATGTAATAGAGGTGACTCACGATTCAAAATCGTCGATTCTCCTCTAGGATCGGGTGATTCCGGATTTTGCATAAGAATCGACACGGGGTACCCGATTCTCGTGTCGATTCGAGCTAGTCCGTTGCGACTCGCTGATTTTTAAAACCCTGAATATAATAGAACATGAACTCAATGGGAGTGTGGTCCCTCGTGGACCATACTAAGTAAAAACCCTGAATATAGTAAAACATGAACTCAGTGGGAATGTGGTCCCTCGTGGACCATACGAAGTAAAAGTGGGAGTATGGTTCCTCATGGACCATACTACTAAAACGATGTTTGTTGATACCGGACTGCATTTGATGATCTAGGCGAGTCGATTGGAAAACCCTCGGTATATGGGCATAAAGAACAAACCGAGAAGGGTTCTGGGTTATCCTTTGATGAGGTCGGAGCTTATGCTTGGATAAATGAGCCGAGACACTATGCGACCCTCGCCGATTTTTAAAACCCTGAATATAGTAGAACATGAACTCAGTGGGAGTGTGGTCCCTCGTGGACCATACTAAGCAAACGATGTTTGCTGATATTGGACTGTGCTTGACGATCTAGGCCAATCGGTTGGAAAATCCAAGGTATTTGGCTATAGAGAACAAACCGTGAAGGGTTCTGGGTTAAGTGGGAGTGTGGTCCCTCGTGGACCATACTAAGCAAACGATGTTTGCTGATGCTGGACTATGCTTGACAATGTAGGCCAGTCGGTTGGAAAACCCAAGGTATCTGGGCATCGAGAACAAACCGAGGAAAGTTTTGGGTTATCCCTTGATGAAGTCAGAGCTTATGTCTGGATGAATGAGCCAAGGGATTGTGCGACCCTCGTGGACCATACTAAGCAAATGATGTTTGCTGATGTCGGATTGTGCTTGACGATCTAGACCAGTCGGTTGAAAAACCCAAGGTATCTGGGCATAGAAAACAAACCGAGAAGGGTTCTGGGTTATTTCTTGATGAGGGATCTAGGCCAGTCGGTTGGAAAACCCAAGGTATCTGGGCATAGAGAACAAACAGAGAACGGTTCTGGGTTATCCATTGATGAGGTCGGAGCTTATGCCTGGATGAATGAGTCAAGGGACTATGCGACCCTACAGAGATGGGGGCCAAAACCTCATCCATGATCCATCACACAGCATGCATATCGATAGGTCGTTTGGGAAAGCCAGATATCCACCCTTTAGGGTGAAGCGTATGCATGTGCGAGAGATACCCCTATGCGTCATAGAGCTGTGGTCGCATGAGGTCTTGGTGACCTTGATTAGTCTTTAGGGGAGGACCTGAAATCCACAGACTGGGATTGTGACCCTTTGGCTCATCGGCCAGACTTTGGTTACCCGCTAATGAGCCCCTGCTTGGAATGTGGGTCATGGAAAACACTGGTCAGTCTGATAAAGCAAGTGTGGTCCGTAGTCCACAGTTGAAGGTGGAGTGCCTCATGCTTGTCAATTCAATTCCTAAACTATATGGATCCATTTCCCATCATATTAATTTAATTATATTTGTTTTATGATAGTAATTATTTTAGAATTATTATTTAAATTTTTATAAGTCTTTTGATATTTTATTTATAATTTTTGAACTTATAAAAATAAAGTTATTGATTTTATAAAAGTATAAAATTCAAATAATAAGT
The DNA here is from genome assembly GCF_000471905.2 of Amborella trichopoda. The sequence continues at coordinate 1,662,389 of NW_006499913.1, read as the reverse complement.
TAAAATTTAATTTATTAAATATCATGAGGCCCATAGTACACATAGGCCCACCATGTAACATGTGGGTGGGGCCCACACGTGCCACACATAGGTGGCACGTCCCACCTCTTGGTTGTTTGCTTTGTTGTCAAGTTATTCAAATTTAGGAAAGGTATGTTGTGGCATGTGATCTAATATTATATATAGAAAAGATTGACCAGATCTTATCCTAAATATTGAAATCATATCTTGACTTGACATATATTTGAATAGTATGGGAAAGAATATGTTATTTTATGGAATGAATAATGTTTAAATAAGATTCAATTTATTTAAATATATTGATGGAAAAATGGTATAAGGAAAGGGGGGTAATGGTCCAAGCACCTTCCATAATGTTGATGACCCATCTATGGAATGGATTGCTCAGATCTTTCACCCACAAGTCACATTGATCAACGTCCACATTCAATCTCAAGAAAGAGGTAAACTATGAGAAACCCTAAGAAACCGTAAACCTAATTTTTTTCTATAAATAGGGGTCTCTATATTTTTCTCTCTCCTACAACTCTCTCTCCTCTAGGTCTCTCTCCAACTTTCTCTCTTTAACCCTCTCTCTCCTAAGCTTCTAGAGGGGCACGCCCCAACCCTAGGTCTCTCACTTTCTCTCTCATACTTAAGGGTTGGGAAATGAGGGGTAAGCCAAGAAAATTTTAGGGGTTAGAGTTTGTAGAGATTTAAGGGTGAATACTCAGTTTGGTAAAATTTGATTTCTCGGTTCGAGATTGAAGCTAAATCGTTGATCCCGCGTCATCAGATGTTGGTGACTCGGTGTGGGATGTAATAAATCCGGTTGAGGTAATCTCCGGCACTCTCTTTTCTTTGTTTCTTGCTAGATTTAATTATATTGGTTTTATATTCCCAAGCATAAGAATTGTAGATATTTTCTTTGTTTAAAAAAAATTGGTTTAATAGCATCAAAGTTTTTAAGATCTTGGATTTATTAGATTTATTTTTTTTGAAGTAAAAAAAATTATAATAAGATCTTATTTTTATAAATAAATACTCCAAATTTCAAATTATTTAGATTTATAAAAAAAATTAAAATTTAAACACAAATACAATTGTAATTATTAATTGAAATTCAATCACCTCTCCCTTCAAAAAAAATATTAGGGAAAGAAAGTGGATAGCTGACAACTTGGTCTGGGTCCATGGTGAATGCCTTTTCCTTCTTTTAATAATGCTTCGTGGAAAGTGACTTGATGATCTGAATGCATGATATTGAGAAAAAGTCACCGTGTTTATAACAATGGTACATATCCCTGCACGACCGATTTTCTTTCCTCATTTTTT